>JACEFZ010007530.1:0-167500 GCA_014155875.1 Cepaea nemoralis
TCAATATTACAGTTCGCCGCAGAAACCATGGACACGTATTGTAACTCGCCTGTTAATAAATAAGCTTTTTCATTCGCCAGCAAGTCACCTATGAATACCAAATATAACCTGCTGCCAACCATATCTCACCCCCTGGCACAAGCAAGCTAAATCTCACTCCCTGACAACGAGCATAGGTCAAATAACAAACACATCAGAATGTAATGATTTGTCCAGGATATTAACGAACATTTAAAGAAGAGAAATTATTGGTCGGTTCCAATGGTGTACACGCAGCACACATAAATATCAACTGGAGTTAGTCACATGTGAGATACAATGTTCCAGAAAGTTAGTCACAGTGAGATAAAATATTGGGAAAGCTAGTCAAATGTGACATAAAATGCTCGAGACAGTTAGTCACCTGTGAGATGAAATGTTGAGAAAGTTAGTCATGTGTGAGATGAAATGTTGAGAAAGTCAGTCACATGTGAGATAAAATATTAAGAAAGCTAGTCAAATGTGAGATGAAATGTAAGAGAAAGTTAGCCACCTATGAGAAAATTCTTCAGAAACGTAGTTACATGTAAGATGCAATTTTGAGAAAGTTAGTCACACGTGAAATAAAATTAATTTGAGCTAAGATGATTGAGAAAAGCTGATTTGATTTACAGAATAGACAAAATTTGAAACGATGACATCAGAAACATGTATTAGAATTAATCAAGGAACAATACCTCTGAATTTATTTCTTATGCCAATTCAACTGCATCTAGACAAATAAAATTCTATGTGTTATGAAAAGTAGAAGGTTGAAAAAGAAAGAAGATCATTATTTATGTAAATGTTTTCTTTACGTACCTCTTCCTGGAGTACTCTACTTGTTAAACAGTTGTCCTCCTTGACACTTAGTCTTAGTCTCTTATGGTTGCTTGTGTTGATAGCTTTCCTTAAAACAATTCAATAAATGTTATTGCTGACTTCACTTTCTAACATCATACACCCATGTATGAAAATATAATAAAGATGACTTTCAGGTTCCCTTAAACATAGACAATAATAAGAATAACTATAAGAATCATAATGTAACGAAGCTTAATGTAAAGCGTGAAAATATATAGCCTCAGATTACAAATAAAAAAAAGCGGCAAGTGCCGTTTCTGCACCTGAGCGCTAGAATTATTTGGCAGTTTTCCCGTGAATTATTGAGCTTATGGGTTTTTCTTGATTACATGTTGAATTGTTTGGGAAAAGGTCGAGTAAACCTTTTGCACTCTCCTTAAGGCATATTTGGTATATGGAGCTAGTCCCATACTTTGGATTTACCAATGAACGCTTCAATCGATGGGGGACGTGGTCAATATTACTAGCAATGTCAGTTATCGGCCTCTCTAAACATGGGGCGGGCATGGAGTAAGGTGTTTTCACGGAAAATTTTCAGCGACTTTCCGGTGACCTGGCGTACGTACCCACTCGTGCTTCTGATCAGATGTATTCGAAAACAACACGTCACACATCGCGTGAAACACCTCTAATAATTGCAACTGTGGTCTATCAGCAAGGCTGCAAGTGTTTGTCGCTTAGAACTTTCTTCTCTATGAAGTTATTTCAATGTATTGGAATGCAGTAAACTAATTTTTCTTACAACTCCTGTATGTTTAGCAATCCTTGGCCTTTTTTAATGCATTTGTGAAGTCTGCGTTCATGTTTACATATATTTGAAGAGTTTCAACAATACCAGCATTTAATTGTTTTCAGGAAACAAAAATGTTTAGCACAACTATGGAAATGAGAAGCGCAACCATAACATAAAATTCAAAATACTAAAAATTCTATACTATAGCGGACCTGTATTTATTTATAATTAGAACTCTTGCTCGCTGTCTACCGTGTTAGTAGCAGAAAGCGAGCAAGAGTTGCAAAACCTAGTGGAACAAGTAAACAGGCATAGTGCAGAATGTGGCTTAGATATTAACATCGTAATAACGAAAATATGATAATTAGCAATGGAAAGGAAATGTCATCAATGAAAATCACATAATCGGGGAGATACTAGAACAAATAACAAATTTCTACTATCTTGGACATGTAATAACAAATGATGGCAGAAGTGAAATAGAAATTTACAAGAGAATAAGAATGTCAAAAATGCTTTCAACAACATGGAATCAGCATTAAAATCTAAAGAGATTAACAAGGCATTAAAATGAGGATTGTTAAATGTTTCGTTTGTTCAACAGTATTGTATGGCGCGGAAACCTGGACATTGAACAAGCAATTAGAAAGTCGGATAGATGCAGTGGAGATGTGGATATACAGAAGAATATGTATGTAAATACAGAGGTACTAGAAAAACTGGGAATGAAAAGAGGTGATAAAAGAAATAAAAAAGACGCAAGTGAAATAATTTGGCTATGTTAAAAGACTTAACACTCTTATAAAAACCACACTGGAGGGCAAGGTTGAGGGCAAGCGAGCAAGAGGTGGACGACGATACAAGTGGGAAGAAAATATCAAGAGATGAATGAACATCAGTCTGACAGAATGTACAGTCAAGGCGAGAGACAGAGAGTGTTGGAGATCCATTGCAGCCAGCCTTCATTGTGGAGACGGCACCTGATTGATGATTGAGAACAGGCAATTAATTTATAACTATTAAGATTAAACAGAACACAAGTTTCATTTGTAGCAGTAATTTCTTTGTGTACTTGTATAATTTTTCACCAGTTGACATCACTGAAAATAATTTTGAAAGCCAGTTTTCAGACCCGTCTATGAACCTGTAAGGAGTGTCTTTTTTCTTAGCAATGTAGTAGTTTATAATTATTTAAATTTAATTAAAATAATGTGAAACAAGTTTTTTTCCGCGTTTCCATCCTGTTTCAGGATATTGCGGTCAACATCATCATCTTTCAGCTGTATGTTGATTCCTAGGCTAGATTACGCTCATCAGCACTCCACGACTTTCTGAGCGACCGACTCCTTACTCTAATATGTCACTGGCACGACTCGAACCGCTTCCAATTCTCGTGTGCTCACGTCAACCACGAGTGTATTCGGGGTTACGGAGAAAGCTGCTAACTCCTCGACCAGGGAGACCGGCGAAACAAGTTATTGCTTTTGTAAATAGTTAGTATTTAATTATTAATTACTCACCTTCAGTTACGGAATATTGTAATTACAGAGCAAAAGTATAAATAAATTATTAGCAATAGTGTTTGCTTAATTTATGTAGCAGTTACAAACTTATTTACTTACATTACTGCAGGATATTTAAACAACAAAAGAAAACTGCGACAAGCAGAGAACAAAGTGACTATATCAAAGCAATGTGAGTACATGTTCATGAATTTTTCTTTGACTTACAATGAACATTTCACATGACATTTAATTAATATAAATGGGCAGCTTTTTAAAATCTTTAATTAGGTCAAAGCACATCCTATCGAAACAGGAATATCACTGTGACTTTCCTTTAACCAATCCACATAATAAAATATACATCGTGCCAGGTTTGTTAGCCAATAATTAGCAATGCATATATAATTTAACAATAATCAATTTGCGGCTATTTTTAATTATTAATTAGGTCACGGCACATCCTACAGAAAAATAGATAACATGTCATGTTAGGCCTTGCCGCCCAGGACGCAACAATATATGGGTTGCTTTGTGGTTAGTTTAAAAATACAACTACAGTAGTATAACTTTTCTGATGGGAGATGCCTTGAAGAGATTAGAACGAGAATTGCCATGGCGAAGGTAGCCTTTTGCAAGATGAAAAACATCATTGACCAATAAAAGTTATCAATTGAAACGAGAAAAATAGATTGTGTGAAGTGTCTACATCAGAACCTGTGCTTTTGTATATGGATGGAAGCGTGGACAATGAGCAGATCAAGCTGAAAAACCTCTGATGGCTGTGGAAATGTGTTTCTGAGGAAATGCAAAGATAACCATGACAGACAGAAAAACCAATGACAAGTCCTTCAAGAACAAATGAAGATCGTAAACTGATTAGAGACATTAGGACGTAGACAGTCAAAATTTTTTGGCATGTTATGGAAGAAAGTGACATTGGAGAACTGGTGACAACTGGCAAGATCGAAGGGAAGGAGACCAAAAGGGAAGACCAAGAAGTAAATACTGGATGGATTGGTCAGATGGCATGGTCGAGACAGAACACGGAGCTGATCCACGACTCTGGTGATCGGTGAGATGGCAGAACATGACAGCCCACGCTTATCGGCATGACACATGATGGACGGAGTAGTATAAAGCAAAATCTAATTTTCTTAGCTCCCAGTTTTACTGGGCCGTGAGCTGAACTGCTAATTTGCTCAGATTCCTTTTTACATCCTAGTTGAAGATCATGACACAAAAATATTAATAACTCCGCTTAGAATCGATATATTATCTTCATTGAGATACCTTTGGATTCGTCTTGTCAAGATCTATCCAACTGTCATGGTCTCATAAGTTAAAAACCAATGTTTAAATATTGATTAAATTTCCCAACTCAAATCGTCTTTTCTTCCTATAACATTTCCCGGCACTTTAGGCTGCGATCTTAGTAATAATATTTTCTAAACTGCTTCTTCAATTATGCAACCTGAATAGTTAAAATAAAAATGCATTGAATGTCACGTACATCTTTATAGTCCTTACAACGTGAATCTAATTTCAAACTTTAAACGTACACTTAAGATTATATTATGTAAACTGTTATTTTTAATTTCTTACGTTCAGTAAACACAAATCAGTGTAAACTTTTAAAACTGCATAACCTGTGTTTTTTGGTGACAGTTTTGAAAACCACAGAGTCTATATTGTCAAATGCAATCATGCATTTATGTACTGTTTAATTTCACTGAATCAGCCTATACTTATTGTTTCTGATTAAGCTTAAATATTGAATGTTGAGAAGAAACAAAAAACCCATGACTTGCACGTCCACAATCGGCTTCCTAAGTACTAAGTCCACAAAGCAATATAACAATGGAGATTCCCGTTCACATTTCCTGTAAAGGTGACTTCTTCTTCTTCTTCTTCAGCGTTCCGAGCCATTGAGGTTCTTTGCTGCAGATACAATCCGTCTCCATTCGTCTCTCTGGTGGACCTTCTCTTGCCAGTCATTGATTCCAAGTGCTTGTAGGTCTGTATATGTATTATCTCTCCACCGACTTCTTGGTCTACCTCGGGGTCTACGGTCATTTATTTCCTGAGTGTAAGCGAGTTTTGTTTCCCTATTATCTTCCATTCTTTCTATATGCCCCAGCCATTGTAGTCTATTAGCCTTCATGATACCAGTGATTAGCGGGGACTTAAACAGATCTTAAATGTTTTGTTACTTCTTCTTTTCCACTCTAAAAATAGGTGTCCATTTCTAAACGACTCCGGTGATCGAGTGAAATGGCGAGTCCTGACCGCCCACGCTTTCCGGCATGGCACACGATTGATTGATTGATTGATTTCTAAACGTGATTTTTTCCGTTATAGTTTGTGAAGTTTCTATGAACGTCTACGCAACTTTTCAAGATTTATTTTTTTCTTTCTTTTTTTGTGTGTGTGTTGAGAATAGCAACGTGGAATGTGAGAAGTCTGTATGAGGGAAAGCTTAAAGTAGTATGTGATGAGATTGAGAGGTTAAACATTCAAATTTTAGGAATTAGTGAACATCGCTGGAGCGGCAAGGGACATTTTACAACTGAAAATGGAAGTCTTTTCATTTATTCTGGTAGAGACGTCGGAGACCGGAGTGGAGTGGCATTTTGTTTAGATAAGACAACTGCAAAAGCTTTAATGGGATATAATCCAGTTAGTGATAGAATCCTCACTATTAGACTTAAAGGCCGACTAAAAAACACAACTCTCATACAGATATATGCACCTACTTCAACAGCAAAGGAGGACGAAATTGAAGATTTTTACAACACACTGCAAGACACATTAAATAAGATTGGTCATAATGATATAGCAATAATAATGGGAGATTTTAATGCAAAAGTAGGTGCAGGTAGAGCTGAAAATGAGAGACACGTTTTAGGAAAATTTGGATTGGGAAATAGAAATGATGCAGGTGACAAAATAATTGAATTTTGCACAGAAAATGAGTTCACGATAGCCAACACGCTTGTTAAACAACATCCAACTCTTCACATGGAAGTCTCCGGACAGTATTACCAAAAATCAGATAGATTATGTTTTTAATACAAAGAAGATGGAGATCATGCATAACATCTGCAAAAACCCTACGAAGTGCAGACTGTGATACAGACCATCAGTTATTAGAAGCAGATCTGAAATTAAAACTCAAAAAGCTTACCCGAGGACCAGGCCACTTCGTTTTTGATCTCACAAAAATACTGGATGCATACACATAGAAGTTGGGAATCGCTTTGGGGTCTTGATGTCTGTACAAGAGAAAATGACACCTGATGAACTGGCAGTACAAACTAGAGATATCTTGATAAATGCAGCCAAAGATTTAATTTCGACCAAGAAAAAGCAACTTAAGCCATGGATTACCTCAGACACGTTAGAATTAATAAAACAAAGAAGGGAGCTGAAAAGAAAGGAGATGAATCCGATAACAGCAGGATGAAGTATAAATCTTTTACTCGAGAAATAAGAACACACGAAAGGACAAAAATCAATATATACAAGATTGCTGTACCAGAATAGAGCAATATCATAAGACTGGAAGAGATTATGAAATGTTCAAAGAAATGAAGTTATTGACAAGAAATGTTCAACCTCAATTGAATGTTACCTGTGACAAGATGGGAAATACCTTAATAGAATCTAGGCAAATTCTAGAAAGATGGCAAGAGTACTGCAGTGGAATGTATGATATGAGTGACAGTGAGGATATGAATGAGATACATGAGCCAATGACAACAGAGACATAACCTGAACCCTCATTAGATGAAATTGCTTGGGCTATAAAGAACCTGAAGAATGTTGAATCACCTGGATGTGATGATATACCAGCTGAACTAATTAATGCGGGAGGAGAAGAGAGCATACACATATATCATGCATTATGTAAAAAGATTTGGAAATATGGTATATGGCCAAAAGATTGAAAGAGAACTATCTTCATTCTAATACCAAAAAAGGGCAACCTGAAATTATGCACCAACAATAGAACTGTTGCCCTGATCAGTCATGCAAGTAAAATTCTACTAAAAGTCATAATGAGAAGACTTCGTAAGAAATGGAAGAAGAGATTAACGTGGTTCAAGCTGGATTTAGACAAGGAAGAGTAACAAGAGATCACATATTCAACATGCGATTAATAATAGAGAAGTGCAGAGAATTTAATGTAAACCTATTCTCATGTTTTGTGGGTTATTCAAAGGCATTTGACTGTGTACAGCACCAGAAACTTTGGGAAATCATGAGGAATATGGGCTTTCCAACACATGCAGTAAAACTCATAAAAATGCTCTATCTAGACCAACAAGCAGCAGTTAGAATAGATGGCGAGACATCAGATTGGTTTGACATCAAACAAGGAGTCCGTCAGGGCTGCGTGCTGTCACCCTATTTGTTTAACCTGTACGCCGAAAATGTAATGAGAAATATAAGAGATTATATAAACAGGGAAATATATGATGCCCTAAATATCGGCGGTCATGACATACCAGAGATTCGATATGCTGATGATACAGTATTGCTATCTGCAACACAGACTGGCATAGAAAACCTAATAGCCTCAACCCAATTGAATAGTCAAGCTGAAAAACATCTGATGGCTGCGGAAATGCGGTTTCTGAGGAAATGCAAAGAATACCATGGACAGACAGAAAAACCAATGACCAAGTACTACAGGAGACAAATGAACATCGTAAACTGATTAGAGAAACTAGACGTAGACAGTCAAAATATTTTGGACATGTTATGAGAAGAATGGATTGGAGAACTTGGTGACAACTGGCATGGTCGAAGGGAACAGACCAAGAGGAAGACCGAGAGGAAAACACCTGGATGGCTTGGCCACATGGCATGGACGAGACAGGAACACTGAGCTGATCCACGACACTGGTGATCGAGTGAAATGACGAGTCATGACCGCCCACGCTTTCCGGAATGGCACATGAATGATTGATTGATTGAATTGAATAGTGAAAATCACAACTTATATCTTACATAGCAAAAACAAAGATAATGGCACTACAGATAAAACTATCATGGAGAAAGAAATATACAGTTAATGGGGAAAAATTGGAGGTGGTGGAAAATTTTGAATATCTTGGGTCATTGATTACCAACAACGGGACACAATGAAAGAAATTAAACGGCGACTATCAATTGCTCTTCAAAGACTAAAACAGCTGAATAAATTATGGAGTGGGACAGACAGAACTACAAAAATTAGATTTTTAAGAGCATGCATCTTTCCCATTGCAACATACGCCTGTGAGACATGGACACTTACTAAACAAGCTGAACAGCGCATAAACGCCTTTGAATATAAATGTTATAGACGAGTTCTAAGAAATATCTTGGGTAAAGAAAAGAACAAATGCATCCATACTTCAAGAGTTGAATATTGAAGAAGGTTGGCTATTAAAGACGATAAAACAAAGAAATTGAAATATTTTGGTCACTTGAAACGTCACGAAAGTTTGGAGAGAACAAGAATGGAAGGGTATATGCCTGGGAAGAGAGGAAGAGGAAGGCCAAAGAGAAGAGGGTGCAGGATGTGGCGGATGATCTCCAGATGGGTGTATCGGACGCTGGACATCTTGCTTATGATCGAGAGGTTTTCCGGAAGGTTGTTATGGGAGCGAGGTTCTGCAAAGGACATGCTACTGAATGAATGAATGATATCCTCTACAAGACATCGCTGTCAAAATCAGCATCTTTCAGCTGATTGTTGATTTCTTGGCAAGATTACGCTTAGTAGTTTGCCATTGATTTTTGAGCGACCGGCTCACATACCCCGTAAGTTACCGACGCTGAGAGAACCGCTACTGATTCTAGTGCAACGTCACGTTACTTACGAGAGTCTACGAGATTACGCAGAAAATCGTGTAACCTCTAAACCATGGAGACCGGCAAATAATGGTGTCGTTCTAGTTTGTAGAGAGACATGAACGCCTACGCTACTTTGCAAGACACGTGATGATGATGTCGCTTTGGCTGTGGTGTGTATGAATCTACCTTTGCAAGTGCAACCACCTCTCTCTCGAGGTGTAACACCCTTACTGTTAGTTAAAAGCTAGGTGCATATCTGTTATTATTCCCTCCGCTCATCGTTTACATGGTCGCCTCTTCTCCTGCTTCCATTTGGTCTGTACATCATTGTTTGTTGTGGTATACTGTTAGTTGGTTGGTAATCTAGTTATAAGGTCAAACCATTTACCTTGCTATTTTATGATAAAATCTGTCTCTGCTATACTATAATCCCTACTTTAGTCCTGATTTCTTCATTTCTGATTTTCTCTCTTCTTTATTCATCGAGTATTCTTCTCAGTCTCTGGTCTCTGAAGTACTCAGTCTCTGGTACCGGTCTCTGTGGCTAAGGACTTGCGAACGCGGTTTGTGAGCCCGTATACCCGGTGTTCGAAACACGGCGGTGCTGGTTTTTTCGAAAAAGGTATAGGGGCCGGTCGTTCAGAAAACAATGGCAAACTACTGAACGTAACACTTGTTTAGTACATCAACAGCAGCATGAAAATGCTTGTGTTGACTGCAACGTCCCGTAAGGGATACGCTACACAATTGTTTTAAAAATTCTTCTCAGGAATCTCATTTCTGTTGTTGTAATTTTCTTTTTATCCTTCTCTGTCATTGTCCAGGTTGGCATTGATAGCATAAAGTTGGTAGCAAGATTGTGTGTAGAGTGCTTTTTTTAAGAATTTATTGATACATATTTGTTCTTTAGTATTGGTGTCATTTGTCCATGAGTTGGCATGCCTTATTGCATTTATTTTCGATCTCTCCTTCTGATTTGTCTTTTTAAAAACTAGTATACTACCTAAATACTTGAAGCTCTTTACTTGTTTCAGGGGATGTTCTTTTAGATGCATCTTTGTTGTGTTTTCTTCTTTGGTTGTAGTCATTGTCTCTGCTTTAGTGATGTTAATTTTCATGTTATGTTAGTTATACACTTCATTTATACTATTTATGAGGAATATTTATTTAGACTATGTATCTAGCATCTGTGCTTCCTATTTTAATAAAACACATAAATGTGACTAGGAGACTGAAAAAAAACAAAGAACAAAATCAAAGAGTATAATGTTGGCTAATTATTGTGCATTCAAGGCCACACAAACTATTTTCATTTTGTTTTAAAGAACACACTAAAGAAATCTGGCTTCCTAATTGGTCACTCCCAGTGCTCACTTAGCCTCATTGGAAGTCATGCACTCATGATTTGTCAGTTGTGTGTGTGTGTGTGTATGTGTGTGTGTGTGTGTGTGTGTGTGATTGCTGGCTTAACTCAAGCGTAGTTCATACACATGGTACTAGTTCAAGTGCACTGGACTGATGTTTACTTGTGGATTAGTTCCCCCTGTTACCAGTGTCCCTCGCCATCAGGCGGACCTACTTCACCTTCTGAGGTACTTGTAATTTACGTTCCTAAGTCAAGGACAAGAATTTAACATTTTAGTCCAACTGACCGGTGTAGGGGTTTAACCCGCTATCTAGGCAATCGCGCACCAGATGTGTAAGATTAAGCGCTCTGGTCCATTCGGCCATACAAACATCCTAAATATTTGTCTATAAGGTCGCTAACTCTGTGAACGTCTGCAGTAAAACGTTCTGGAGCTACAGGAGTTACACATAACAACTGCCTTGTACTCTCTGCTGGAGCAGAGGCACTCAGCAATCTATGCCAATCTAACTTGTTTTCTGCAGCCCCCTCAATGTCCTAACGATTTTACTCATCTCTGTCTCCAATTATCTTCTTCGTGTGTTGTTAATTCTCCTATTTTATTTGCCTTGCGTGTTCCAGAGAAGAAATTTTCTAGTTGTAATATTCACAAGTTTTCTCATCGTGTGTCCCATTGATAGTCAGCATCTGTCCCTCACCTCTTGATTCCCTGGAATCTGTCTAGATCTCTCCCTGAGCTCTGCATAAGTGATTATATCGCATAATGTTAGTTCTTCTATTCTGCATAGCCGGTCTCCCTGGCCTGGGTGTTAACGTCTTTCTTCGTATTCCCGTATATTCTCGCGAGTAACGTAACCTGTGCGAGAATCGGTAGTGGTTCTCGCCGCGTTGGTAATATTCGGGGTATGTGAGCCGGTCGCTCAGAAAGCAATGCCAAACTACTGAGCGTAATCTTGCCTAGTACATTAACAGCAGCTGAAAAATGCTGATACTGACTGCAACGTCCTGTAAGGTATATGCAAAAAAAATTTAAAAAGAATTCTGCATAAGAACCAGTTGATGAGTCTATGTACTTCATTATGAGGGGGCTTCAAATGAAAACCTTGCATGATTGTGTTTTTTGTGTTAATATATTCTGAAAAAAAGAACAAATATAGCTATTTATATGTAGTCACCACTGCATTCAATGCAAGTAATTGAACGCCGATGAAGTGTTTTGATTCCTGTAGAGAAAACTTCTCTAGGGTCACAACTTGATGTGCTGATCTGGTCGTGAACAGTTTGTCACAGAAGTCACGACATTTTGGAACTTCCTACTCCACTCATACACTTTCAGGACTGACAGGCGTGCATCACCATACTAGACCTTGATTAGCCGATAAATTTATATAGGTTTCACCTCTTCGCTGATCAAAACACGGATCAACAGAACACGTCTCCTCTTTGGTGCATGTCAAAAGTAGGGCGACCAACTTTAGACTGTCCTTAAGATGTCACAGTGTTTGTCTGCAAAGTGATGTCACGTCCTTAACACCCTTGGAATCCTTAAGAAATAAATAAATGGGGAGAACCGTTGAGGTCACTAAGACGATTAAACAAATAGACACACATAGTATTATTTCGATCCCGGTCGGTAACTATTATAGCTTTCAAATTTTATGTTGTCTAGTGCGTCTTCTATTCTCTTTTTCCCTCTTCTTCTTCTGTGAGCGCGAAATAATACTATGGGTGTCTACTTGGAATCCTTAACTACGATATTGACAGGTTATAAGCCAACGACATGGTTATTGTCATTTCTATCACACTTTTAAGGTGTTCATTTGAAGCCCCCTCATAGTAACTGGTTTAGTCGTATTTCTGATCCATACAACAGTTCTGATTTAATGTTAGAGTTAAATATTCTAAGATTGGTAGTAAGTTTGATTTCTTTCGACTCCCACAAATTTTCTATTGCGAATAAAGCTTTATGTCCTTATGTTATTACCTTAGTCTGTTCCCCTTCTTTGCTAAATTGCTGCTATACGGGTGTACAATTTTGACTCTCTCTCTCTCTCTCTCTCTCTCTCTCTCTCTCTCTCTCTCTCTCTCTCTCTCTCACTCACTCACTCACTCACACACACGCACACGCGCACGCACGCACGGACACACAATGGCAACTTCCTTTTCCACATAAAATTTTAAAACAAAACACACGCAAGATAATTTTCAAACGCTTTTATACCTTTTATTTACATTCTCAGATAAACAGCTAAAAGAATGCAATGAATCAAGCAGACAGCAATAGATCACAAATGTTAAAATAAGTAGAAAACTGGTAGAAATTGCTAAGCAAATAAATACAAAGAAAAAATACAATGAATCAGATAAGCATATCTGGACAATATTAATATTGTATGAGTACAGGCAATTTGGCAGATGCGGTGGCGCGATGGCTTGCACGCTGGCCTGCCGGTCTTGTAGTCAAGGGTTCGAATTCGCAAATAGGAGGATATTTAAAATTGAGCGGGATTCCCCGGTCGGCCAAACCTAATTTAACAAACACATTAAAGGACACGTTTACACACCGAATGACGCATTGGGTATGTGGTTATAGTTCAATATTTGTATAGACTTATCGGCACTCGGCGGGTGATATGGTCGGTATCTAGTCGGCACCTTTTACTTCTCATGACATTTCATGGTACCAATTACAGGCA
This sequence comes from Cepaea nemoralis, assembly GCA_014155875.1. Classification (NCBI taxonomy): domain Eukaryota; kingdom Metazoa; phylum Mollusca; class Gastropoda; order Stylommatophora; family Helicidae; genus Cepaea; species Cepaea nemoralis. Next base: position 13,027 of record JACEFZ010007530.1, read on the forward strand.
GGATTGACATCCACGCCCAGGTCGATTGTTTAAACTTCGAATCCCATCTAATGTTTCTAATATTCAAATTCGATCTAATGTGTTTAAAATTTGAATCTGACATGTTGTTGAAAATTTTAATCCGAGCAAATGTGTTTACATTTCGAATCCGAATAATGCGGAATGAACCGATGACCAGGAAATGTCTTGGGAAATAAAAGCGACCACATATTGATCCAGGGAATGTTGATTAGTCTTAGAGTCTATACAAAATATGGGGCTAGCACCAAATGCCATACACGTCTCAAGCAGTGTAACAGAGTCCTTTGAACGTGTTAAGTTTACGTTATATTCCTTCATTTATTGTTGAGGACAGCTGATACCCGTACGAGTGTCTCTGTCCATATATATAATCCACTTATAATCGACGTATGATCTTCATTGAGATACATTTGGCTTCGTCTTGTCAAGATGTATCCAATTGTGATGGTCTCATATGTAAAAACCAATGTTTAAATATTGACTAAATTGCTATACTCCAAGTAATCTTTTCTTCCTATAACATTCCCCGGCACATACTTTAGGCTGCGATGTTAGTAATAATATTAATATTTGCTAAATTTCTTTTTCAATTATGCAACCTGAATAGTTAAAATGAAAATGCATTGAATATCACGTACATCTTTATAGTCTTTACAACGTGAATCTAATTCAAACTTTAAAAGTACCCTTTAGATTATATTATGTAAACTGCTATTTTTAATTTCTTACATTCAGTAAACACAAATTAGTGTAAGCTTTTAAAACTGCATATAACATACCTGTGTCCATATAACGTCCATATAACGTTTAACAAAAGTACCAGAAAGCAAAAAATCTCAGCAGTGGACACTGAGGTCAAAGCGTTAGTTCATTAACACCGGAGAAGGTGATGCAATGGTGGTTGGGGCAAGCGGAGTGCATGGACATTCTCAGCAAGCACGAGATGTACAACTGTCCAGGAAACAAGTGGTGCTTTTACAGTGACAACTAGCGCCTTGGCGATTGACACAATGGCTGTAACCAATGAACTGAACTGACATGGCATACAACAGTATTCACACTTATCCGTACTGGGCAACTAAATGAACGTGCTCATGCAGGTCTAGTCTAGCCCCAAACGACACGGGTTGCTCGACACATAGACCATATACAATTAGTCAAACTGCTTTTCATTTATATACACGAGCGTTCAGGCGTGACAGGCAAGGAGCGAGCCAGTCATTTGTCGGATATGGAGGTGTCGTGGAGGGAACGGCAATGGATGGGCCAGACATCACCTATGTCATAAAAGCTGCAGGACTACCCGATGACTTTAAGAACGCTTGGGACTCTGCTGCCTTGTCAAGAGTAAGGGAGATGAGAGTAAAGCCGGGAGCCGCCAAACCATGAACGTTTTCTCAAGGGCACCTTTGGTTAATCAACACAGAACTGGCACGACCAGTCGATACAAGCTGACAGTGATGAGATGGGAGCACTTATGGATCTATCCAGAGTGCCACGATGATCATCTTCACTAATCACTCTCTTCTATTAAATGTGATGGTCCTTGCACATCACAGACGCCTAGCTGATTCCTGCTTCCGGAAGTTTGTTGTTGTTGTGTTTTGTTTCTACAAGGTACCAGTTAGTTTATGTTTCAATTACTATTTTTTTTTACAAATCCATTTTTCTCATCCATTTGATTATGCACATTGTCATCCCAGCTATTCCTGACCCTACCTCTACAAACACATAACAACCACTAGAACCACGACAGGTTGGGGTTGTGTAATTGTACACAGTCTGACCGTTACCCGTGCCCTCTACGCTGACACACTTTCCTATGCTGACTTGCTTACTACATCCGTGTGGATGAGAAACTGCAATTGCCAACTTGCCATGCTCTGCATCAGCTGATAAACTTCCACTGGTAATCATTGTTTCATCAATGAACTTCTTGCATTCTAAATTTTCCGTGCACTTTCCCATTCATGAACAGCTCTCTCTACACTAACGACGACACCCGGGTCATGTGTGACATACAGCATTTTGCTGACGTCTTTCTCAGTATCACTCCATACACGTGACATACCTGAGAGTTGGACAACACCCTTGCAACTGGCAAGAGTATCCCCTTTGCCAAAATACAGATAGCTCGTTGTATGCTTTGCTTCATAATTATCAAAGACAACATGAGCTGCCGTATGTATTATGATATAAGCAAAGCTGGTTCTGGGTTCACCAGACTTCTGGCATTCTTCACATTGGCACCTTCCTTCTTCTCTGATGACCTTATACACCCAACAGGTTCCGAATAGAGCAGTGCGAGGGTACGGTATGTCAGTACCAGGAAATGTCTTCGGTCTCTCTTTACTGACCTGCTTGACTTCCACAAGAGCAACAGTATTCCTCAGGGCCTTAATAGGTTCCACCAAATGGCGGCTGCCAGGAGGGAGGTGATCTTCACTAAACTGATGTATAGGAATAAAGTATTTGTGGTCTGGTTTTTTTTTCACAATATATGAATCCACTGTGAAGTTCTGCCTCTGCTAAACATGCCTCGACTTCCGCTGATCCTGGTAAATAGATGAAGACATTGCAGTTAAGAGATTTATTAAAAGAACCATTTAAAACTGTGTAAGGTTATCTCATAATATTTAAGCGGCTGTGTATTACCTGGGCCCTTAAGGGAAGCAAGGAAAAGTAACATTCTAGACTACCATGAATGTCGTAAGATGCGACTAGGGAGGTTGGCTCTCTGATCAGATAGAACATTCTAGCTGCAACATCCAATGGTCGGGTAAAATATGGGAGGAAATGGCGTAGACGTCCTCCTATAATTCAAGTAGATTTGGTAAGAAGAATGGAACCTGAGATATTCCATTCCCCCAGATGAGAATGAATGTGCAGACTGAAGGACCGTAACATGGAAACTGAAACTAGTGCTACATGTCGATTGCGTGGACGTATTAGAATTGTATCCAGTCAGAATGCAGCAGAGATGATCGTTCGTCCATCACAGGTGATGAAGAGTATTCATTCTTTCATCCGTATGAAATGGATGAAGAGGGGACTACGAGATTAGTTGGGTTAAAGTGACAAAGGGTTGAGCAAAACTCGTTGATCCCAATTCATCAACTGTATCCATCTGAATCCAGTGACAGGACAAGTCGATGCGACTTGAGGGGGAGTCAGGTGCTGTGGATGACCTGGGTGTTCTACGTGCCTCGTCGTGCTCATTACGATCCACAGCGCGTTGGTGGTGCTCGCCGTCATGTCCGTTGAACCAAAGAATGATTTCCTCTGCACTGTCAGCAGATGCAGTCTAGCATGCATTGTAGGCAGACCCTAACTCGCCGAAGGTTGAATACCCGTCGGCTGCCTCAACTGGTTTGACCGGCCTATCAAAGCTGTTGCAACCGAGGTGGCCTATTTCGCATACTGGCAGCTACGTGGAGCCACAGGTGAGAGCTGGATGATAGGCTTGGACTAATGAAGGGTGAGATAGTTAGCATCCAGTCACAGTGCAACTGGGGTGGTTAGTATCTTTCACTTCGATATCTCTAAAGGGAAACGTCGTCCTTATAGAAGTGTCCTGAGGGCTTGACTTTAACCAATAACCAACAATATAGGTAGTGGATCGGACATCTAACTTTCTCTGCTATGTGCGAAAAACTCGGAAGTCTTAAGTTTACCGTGCGCATCCTAAAAATCTCTTGACATGTGCATTAGCTTTCCCTATTATCAGTACTCCTCGCCATCAGGCGAACCCACTCAGACTTTAGAGGTCCTTGTAATTTACGTCCCTAAGACAAGAACGAGAAGTCAATATTTTAATCCAACTGACCAATGTAGGGGCTTAACCCTTAACCTCGGCATCAGCGCACAAGAAGTTTAAGAGCGTGCACTCTTATCCATTCGGCCAGTATTACACTTCTAATTTTATCTTTTACCTATGGGAACTGCATACCTTTAGTGTTTTGCTCCGGTTCCGAGTTAGCCGAGGATTCTGAACTGTCATCACCTGCCACAATAATCAGAAATACTCCATCAATATGCCAAGCGCAATCAATATAACAGTGTGTGATTTTATCTTGTAAATAGTGACTTAGGAAATAAAATAATTTTGTTTTAAACACAAAGTACTGTCAAAGGATGAATGAGTTTTCTAAACTTGTGGACTCATACAACAATCCAATTCTTTGTGTGTTAATATTTTACAAATGTAACTTAAAGAACCATTTCCACACCTTGAGGTATAGTTGGTATATGGGGCTCTCATCTAGTATATCTATAAGAATATCGTCATCATGTGCCATGCCGTTTCGCCAGCTCACTCGATCACCAGAGTCATGGATTAGATCAGCGTTCTAGTCTCCACCATGCCACGTGGCCAAGCCATCTAGGTATTTACTTCTCTGCCTTCCCCTACTTCTCTTCCCCTCGATCTTGCCTGTTAAAAACCAAGTTCTCCAATTTATATCTTCTCATAACGTCACCCAAAATTGTGACTGTCTACGTCGAATTTCTCTAATTAGTTTACGATTTTCATTTGTTTCTTGTAGGACTTGGTCATTGGTTTTTCTCGCTGTCCGTGGTACTCTTTGCATTTTCTGATCTCATTTTCAGGTTTGATATTTCTAGCTCCAATTCGCTTATTGTGATTGGTGCCTCCAACACCTCATGTACTGTTTCATTCTGTCCTGTATGTTGTCACTTATCTCGAATCTTTTGTTGTTTCTCTGGACTACTTTCGATGTTGTTGTTATCTTGTGCAAATGACTCCGCAAAATGGTCAGTTGCTTGCTTTCCTGTTAAGATGTTTTCGTCCTTATGTAGTGCAGTCTTTACGCTTCTCCCGGTGCCCTCATCGTTGAGTTGTTTTACTAGCTTCCACAACTCTTTTGTGTCTCCTTTCAAAGTTCAGTGACGCTGTTTTCTCTTCCTAGTTTTTCCATTTTGACTGAAGTTTGGCACTTTCAAATTTGGCTTTTGCGTGCTGGTATTATTATGGTGCTTTAGGCTGGGTTTGGCCTCTGCTTGCTTTCTACATACTTCTACATTATTATGCAACTGTTCTAGTTTACTACTCCAGTACGGTTTGTATTGTTTACGAGTTCCTCCTGGTACTGTTTCTCGTGCTGCTTATAGCAGGCATTTCCACCGAACTCTTCAACTACTTTGTTTACGTATTTATCTGTGTAAAAGGGTTTCTAATCAGTATGCTGGTGCGATGTTTGTAAATTGCCCTGTCTGCTTTCTTGTACTTCTACCCCGAGAGAGTGCTGCTTCACTTACAAACGTATTTTGTACGGCTAGAAAGACTGGTCGAAGGTAACTACCTCCAAGTTAGTCTCTGAACTAAATGTATGATAATTCCACTCAATGTCTGGTGAGTGAAAAGCCAGGTCAGGTGTAGTTGTAGTGTACCATGATCTAGACTAGAAAGTATGCAGGTCAGACGGCTTGTTAATCACGATGAATCTATTCTTATCCTGCCAGTCGTCCAGTATCTCTCCTCTCTGGTCTAGGTGATCATAGCCCCAGCTCTGCGAGTGGCTGTTGAAATCGCCACACACAATCCTTTTTTTCTTTTAATCGTAGTCTGTCCAATGACTGTGGGCGGTCACTTGGACCGTAGTCATTGATAAAATGCAGATCTATATTTTCTGTCTTAAGTTTTAGTGTCTGATACTCGGCACCTTCCATGTAATCTTCAGTTTGGGAAGCAGCGATGTTATTTTTTACAAGGGTCAGTATCCCACTTTTTCACCTGTCCTTTCTGTCAGATCGGTAACACAGGTAGCCTTTGATTTTGAAGGCTATGTCTTCAGTGGGGGGAATTTCTTGCAAGCAACATACACTTATTCGTTTTTATTCAAGATGTCTTCTAGCTCTTTTGTTTGTTTGTTTGTTTGTTGTTGTTTTTTTTTGCTGATTATCTGCGCATTCCAGTGCATTATTTTCAGTCTTTGTTTGGTATGGTCAGACGATCTATTCTCAAGTCCCCTGGCTCCACAGGACATCTGAGCAAGACCTCCAGTTGGTTTGGTTGGACCCTCTTGAAACTTAGGGCACGGCACTGCACTTGACTGGGGGTCCAAAGCAGGGCCAGCACCAAAACGTTTTGCAGTAATCAACATATTCCATTGCGTTGATGCGTGGCATCCTGATTTCTTTAGTACGACTTCTGGCTAGTTCCCTCCGTCTTCAGCTTTCCTTTACTAGAGTAGCCTGTGTTCTTACTCGAGTTTAGATATGTATGCATGTACACACGTGTCTGCGCATGTAATTACGTACATACATATCTAGAGCATTCTTGTTGGGTTTTTTACGGCGCAGAGACTCGCCGCCGTCTCTTCTCCTGTTAGTTAAAACAGTTCCGCCACGTGAAGGCCAGGAGTTGGACTTGCTGCCAGAGGTGATGAATGCACAAGCCGCGGTATTTTGTTGGCGCCCACCCCAATTCTGCGATCTGGCTATTTAACAGCAATTTGGAACCGTTCAGAAAGCAATGGCAAACTACTGAACCTAAACTTGCTAAGAACTCACAAACAGCCACAAATGCTGAGGTTGACTGCGACGTCATATAAAGGATATGCAACGAACTAACCACGATATGTGCAAAATAGAAGACGAAAATGTTGTCAGAAAATTATAAATGAGGAGCTCATTGAGAGAACTAGATAAATATCGGTGAAACTGGATATGACGAAAAGACGTGGATGCTAGATGGGACATACACAGAAAAATCTTGAAAATAGTACAACTAGACAGGCCTTTGTCTGGGATCTACAGGGCTAAAGAAATGGAAGAAGATCTAAAACCACACAGAGAAGAGATGTAGAAACAGCAATGGGTAATATGGGGAGGATATGGGCAGATCTACATGGGATAGGTGACGGTAGGAGGGCTTGGCACGAGTTGGTTGAGAGCCATTCCCCAACGTGGGGATAAAGCGTAAAAGAAGAAGATGTGGCTAACAACAGAAGATAGGAAAGGCTGGGCAAAATTGCCAGTGGATAGAGACAATATCAGGAACATCCTTAGAGAGACACACATCGGCGACAATAGTTAGAAAGTAGCTTTTCTGACTGAAGACGAACATGGCCAGAAAGAAGCAGCAGCCTGAGTGTGTGAATATGCTTGTCAACCAACATTAGACGAGCAGTTAGCCTCTGTACACTTATGGATTTACTGCGGATGTGAACGAAGCATCTATGCACGTTTGCAAACTGGAATTATGATAAATTAAAGTGAAATCAACATTTAACATGATTATGATTAATGTTATATAGATTAAAGTAAATGATTATTACTTATGTTTTAACACAATGAATTCAAATAATTGTCTTTATATGATCTGAGCCCCGGTGTCGACCCAGCCTAAAATAAATACCAGGACATGACTGGGGAAGTAAAGGCGCCAGTGTGCCACTGACCACGTCATCCACCGAGTCCCCATGAAGTAAAATACATAAATATATTGTCCTGACCAGGTCATCCACCGAGTCCCGATGAAGTGAAATAAATAAATACATCGTCCTGGAACAGTTTCCCGCCACGGGTCTGTGATGTGATGACGTCATCACATTTTGTAGACCCGAGAGCCCCGAGGAATAGGTGGTCAGTCTCTCCCTCACTTTGACAAGCGACGAGAGCCCAGATTGGTCTATACAAATATAGGTCGAGCACCACATGCCAAATCGCCTTACAGCGTATAAAAGGTCATTGGCTGACTATAGTTGACAGATGAGCGTGTAGGCGATATCGTGCGTACTAAATACGGAGTTATACTGGTATAGATAACACACAGAGATGTAAAAACCATACCTGTTTGACATAAAATATCATTGGCTTACTATAGTTGACAGATAAGCGTGTAGGCGTTATCGTGCGTACTAAATACGGAGTTATACTGGTATAGATAACGCACAGAGATGTAAAAACCATACCTGTTTGACATAAAATATCATTGGCTTACTATAGTTAACAGATGAGCGTGTAGGCGATATCGTGCGTACTAAATACGGAGTTATACTGGTATAGATAACGCACAGAGATGTAAAAACCATACCTGTTTGACATAAAATATCATTGGCTTACTATAGTTGACAGATGAGCGTGTAGGCGATATCGTGCGTACTAAATACGGAGTTATACTGGTATAGATAACGCACAGAGATGTAAAAACCATACCTGTTTGACATAAAATATCATTGGCTTACTATAGTTGACAGATGAGCGTGTAGGCGATATCGTGCGTACTAAATACGGAGTTATACTGGTATAGATAACGCACAGAGATGTAAAAACCATACCTGTTTGACATAAAATATCATTGGCTTACTATAGTTGACAGATGAGCGTGTAGGCGATATCGTGCGTACTAAATACGGAGTTATACTGGTATAGATAACTCACAGAGATGTAAAAACCATACCTGTTTGACATAAAATATCATTGGCTTACTATAGTTGACAGATGAGCGTGTAGGCGATATCGTGCGTACTAAATACGGAGTTATACTGGTATAGATAACGCACTGAGATGTAAAAACCATACCTGTTTGACATAAAATATCATTGGCTGACTATAGTTGACAGATGAGCGTGTAGGCGTTATCGTGCGTACTAAATACGGAGTTATACTGGTATAGATAACGCACAGAGATGTAAAAACCATACCTGTTTGACATAAAATATCATTGGCTTACTATAGTTGACAGATGAGCGCGTAGGCGATATCGTGCGTACTAAATACGGAGTTATACTGGTATAGATAACGCACAGAGATGTAAAAATCATACCTGTTTGACATAAAATATCATTGGCTGGGTATAGTTGACAGATGAGCGTGTAGGCGATATCGTGCGTACTAAATACGGAGTTATACTGGTATAGATAACGCACAGAGATGTAAAAACCATACCTGTTTGACATAAAATATCATTGGCTGACTATAGTTGACAGATGAGCGTGTAGGCGATATCGTGCGTACTAAATACGGAGTTATACTGGTATAGATAACACACAGAGATGTAAAAACCATACCTGTTTGACATAAAATATCATTGGCTTACTATAGTTGACAGATGAGCGTGTAGGCGATATCGTGCGTACTAAATACGGAGTTATACTGGTATAGATAACGCACAGAGATGTAAAAACCATACCTGTTTGACATAAAATATCATTGGCTGACTATAGTTGACAGATGAGCGTGTAGGCGATATCGTGCGTACTAAATACGGAGTTATACTGGTATAGATAACGCACAGAGATGTAGAAACCATACCTGTTTGACACTGAATCGGAGAAAGGTATCCAACCCCACTACTGCTGCAGTTGATGTTCTGCCGAGACCTCACCAATCTGCTATGAGTATGTTCGAAACCCCAGAGCGTCCAGTCCTTCTATACCACGAATCTCTTCCCTCCACTAGACCCAGGGCAAGTTGATGTGTTATATCTGTACTTGATTCTCCCAGCCACTTGTTCCTCTGCACTCCTTGTAGAACCTAAAGTGGCATTTGATTCGCGTCCGTGTGGATAAGACACCAGAGTCCCTGGAAGGTCCTGATCATTTTCTGCCTCTTCCGGTGGATTATATAGAAGACACTTGTTGAAGTAGATGTCCTTCAAATGATCCCTTTCTAGCACTATCCTGTCCAGCCTGGACGCTAGTTCCATGTCATGGGTTACGTGTATCATCAAACGACGATCACTGATCGTGTCTGTAATCACTCGCCACATCCCGCGTAGTTCGGTGACATTTCTGCAATAAGCAAGACTGCAACCTTCCTTAAGGAAGAGATAAAATGTGATATTTTCCTTTCTGAGTAATCGTATGGCACATGATGTGACGTGCCAATGACAATGCATGCAAATTGTGTGTTTGGTATTTCAGATCTGAGGCATTCTTTACACGGACATGTTTTGTGTTGAAAGTTGTACTTATCTGGGAATCTGTAAACCGTAAGCACCCAACCATAGCCTAATGTTAACCTCCGATGATCTCTGACTGAGAAATCAGGGTAATGGTTGGTCAGTATCCGGTATAAACTGTTGGCTACTCTCACTAACATATTCCACTCTCACTGAGAAAGATACATTTATCATAGAAGTGACACGGTAGCTTGATCAATATCTTCGATATCGCAGAGGAAGATCATTGACGTCAAATGTGCTCGAAGGTATGAATGACTTGTGGCCTGGATTCTTATCACAGTTGTTGTAGTGTCTGTGAAGGCCTGCTTCCATTCTCCAACTGTGTTTGTTTCCCCAGTGACCTGAAAGATAGATACACAAACTTACTACCTAAGAAACTCGATGTTTGAATTACGTATTTTTCTAAACATTATTACAGCTTTAAGCATTATTGAAAGGAACTTATTTTCTCTTGTTTGGTGAACAAATACTGCATATTTAATATATCATCATCAACATGAACATCATTGTAAAGGGTGTCGATAGGATAGATGATTCCAGGAAGCGTAGATAGGGCATCTGTAGATGTTCTCTTGTGTTTTGAATGGAGGAATATCAAGGTGTGTATTGGCACATCTGCCATGTGAACATGTGGTATTGGCACCGTAGAGAGGAGATCACATACTTCACATATTCAATATTGCCACGAATAACGACATATTTTGAACAAAATATGGTCTGGAGAAATAACGGGTGAAAGTAAACTCTATGGACCACTCAGCAAACTAAACAAGAGACAGTGATTTTGTACCAGAAGTAACATTGTAGATAAAGAAATCAATTTCAAGCGAACGAAAAGAAGAAGAAGAGGTAGTATGTTGCACTGTTGTACTCTGTATGTAAGGCGTGTTAGAGTATAGAGTATAGCCAACTGGCTTGGTATGTTGATGGCGACATAGAAGTAGGCAAGATCGTGTATACAATAACAGGAAAACGATCTCTATGTATCAACATTACCATGAGCAGTATATGTCAGGAGTAGTATGTCAGGACGTAACTACTTAGCACACCTGGAGCAATACGTCATAGATGACGTCATTTTTTACTATATGAAGGGTATGGCTCCAGATTGAAGACGAACCTCATTTATGAAATTTTGGCAGGTATTTTCTTGGGTTCGACTGCCACTTCCGGTTGTCATTTCCTGTTGACTACTTCCGGTTGACTTCCAGTGTCTCCCGGGGCATGCGCCACCGACCGTCCGGCCCACAGGTCCCTCCGCCGGCCGCCTCCGCTTCCCCAGTCCGTCCCGGAGCCGATTGAAGACAGTGAGTCAAGCTCCGGGCATGTGGAATACTTATATAGATAGGTATTGTCACTTTCCGTTGACTACTTCCGGTCCATGGGTACCCGCCCTCGGTACCCCCGGATGACTCCTCCGACCGCCTCCGCTTCCCCGGTCCGTTCCGTGGCCGTTTGAAGATAGCGAGGCAAGCCCCGGGCATGTGGAATACTTATATAGATAAGTAGACCAAATAGGCGCCGGGCACCTGGGGTCGAGTCCCAGTGTGTGTGTGTGTGTGTGTTGGTAGATAGGTGTGTGTGTGTGTGGGGGGGGGGTGTGTACAAGGGGGTAGGCCGATGTGAGGGGCGCGAGGGAATAGGCCCCTACGCCGGATGTTAGCCTTTACCCCCCAGAGAGAGAGGCCTTCATACTCACATCGAGATATGAAGAATAGTAAGTAACAAGGTGTTGACCCGATCAAATGTAGTATATACTACTCTTTGATTTGAGCCAAAAGGATCATAGACGATGTCACATTAACCGTAACCCGGTCAACCTCAAGGAGAAGGTATAGTAGGGTCCATCACCGACTCAGAATGATAGTCCTGTGACTAGACAACCATCGAAGCAGCTGAATATGGTTTTACCCTCACAGTCTTATCAATCCGAATGTGAATGTTGTCCACATGGGGTAATGGACACCCCAGACATTGTCAATATGTAACTCAGGTATCTTCAGCTTTAGGAAAAAAAGACTGAAGCCAGATTACGGCTATTAATTCTATATATGGGTGTATTACCACAAGTAATAAACACGTAATAACATATAGATAGTGATTACTTCTAGACATAATAACACTAGAGACCAGACTCAATAGTATACATTCAATTTAATTAACATAATCAGTGAAATTAGCAAATTAATCATAAAATAATATTTTTTTAAAAAATAACCACAGTTATTCCCCTTGCGTATTTTTGAAATCGTTTCATCCCCTTGATGTCTGCAGTAAACAGCTTTATTTTACATAACTGAGAAGGACTAATGAAAATAACTTGCTTTAGAAATAACGCCCGATAATGAATTATGGAATATAGCGGTTATAAATTACGCTAAATCGATTGAGCACAGCGCCGAAGTTGTAAAAAAAGAGTGTAAGGTATTTTGCTTGGGTGGTGAGTATGTAAACAATTCAAAAAGACCGGAAGTAGCAACTGCCATTTACTGCCAATATAGTACGTTGTGGTGTATGGCAGTGGGGTCTTTCAGTCTGAGGAATTAAGGCCACCTGGCTAGTGCAGTCGCCGCGAACTGTGCAGGTTAGGATGTTTTTTTTGCCCCCGACAGAAAAAAATACCGGAAATGTGAACAGATAATCAACAAATAGTGTCAGAAATTGCATGAAGTTTGACAAAGCGGCTTTTATTTTGATGTAGTCTCACAAGAATTTGTAAAACAGCATGCTGCTAGCAAACCGCCGAAGGTGTAAACAAATACTGTAAGGTACTATGCGTGGGTGCTGATTATGTAAACAATCCGAAAATACCGGAAATTTCAACTGGCAATTACTGCCAATATAGTACCTTGCGGTGTATGACAGAGGGGTCTTTAAGCCTGAGGAATTAAAGCCGACTGGCTAGTGCAGTCGCCACGAACTGTGCAGGTTAGGAAGTTCTCTTTGCCCCTGACAGAAAAAATTACCGTAATTGTGAACAGAAAATCAACTCAGAAATTGTACATACAGAAACGAAAAAAAACATCCGAGGAAAAAGTGCGAGCGTGCGCGTACATGTGTATGTGTCTACATGTATGTGTCTGCGCACGCGTGTGTGCGTGTGTGCGTGTGTGTGTGTGCCGTGTCATATCATGACCAAATGTATGTGCCATGTACCGATATGAGGTAGACAGCGGTAAACTGATGTATTAAGAACAGGTTTACCATAAAAGAGGATTTGGTTTAATGAGAGCAGTTCACGCAATCATTAGGAACGAATACACAAGAATAAGTCAAGGAAAGTATGTTCGCAACGGATGATGATGAAGAGCAAAGGGAAACTATTCAAAGAAGTTTCGTATCACGTGACATTAGTTGTGTGGTCCACGGGAAGGAAACGGCTGGACAGAGTTAGTCAAGCCAGGGTCCCGGTTGCGGAAGGACGTGGAACCAGTGTTGAAGTTAAGTAAGATGAATTCGACATTGCTCCAGTATTAGAACGACACTGTGAGCTGTGAGTTTCGTGTGAAATGCTTTTGTATCTGCCCGAGGTTTTTTGGAACGTGACTGCATGTTCGGAGCGATGGCAGATGGCTATGTCCCAAAGTTGACCGGTCTTTGCCTTATGCAGAAACGCGTGGCTTCTGGGCTCCTGGTTGACTGCCACTGCCATCGACGATGAACTGTATTTCGTGGACTGTGTGGGTGAACATCTAGGACACATCCAAATGGGAAAATCACTGCCGATTCCATCAGAAATGAACTGGGTGTTTTGTGGGTGACTATTGTGTTGACATTCTGGCGGTGGCATTATGCACAGTGTATCTGTGCGGATGTTGTTTGTCGAGACTCCTGTCTTTTTCACTTTTCACATTGGGCAGTGGGGAGCATTTTGTGATATTCACTGGCACAGGAACGGAGCATAATGGGGACGACCCGTTGCTGTGAAGTTGAAACTGCGACTAAATAACTAACTAACTAACTAGAACGACACTTTAGCCGGAGGCGAAAGTGTTTCATACAAGCTGGGCGGCTAATTGAATAGCCATTCTAGTTCAGTTACAGTGCACGAGTTGACTGCGTTTCAGCAATGGCCCATGCCCGATGTCAAGGGCAAGTGACTGTAAGTGTGACCTTAGTGTAGCCATTGTGTTAGAATTGTGCTTCAGAGTTGTGACCATTGATTAGACACGTTATCTACTTATCGCATGCCTTCCCGCACCTTTCGGGAATGACTGACGTTATTTGCTGCGAGAATTGTTTACAATAAACACTGAAGAATGGCAAAGACATTGGGTTGTTCACTGTTTCAATGTGATGAATGTTCCTGCTTAATTCTGTCATTGCGGCTGAACAAACGAGCTAGCAATCAGCTTCATGGCAGAAGTGGGGTGCGTCAATATCAAAAGCAGGAGCACATGAATGCAAGGTCACCTTCAAAGGAAATAGGGTTACAACCAGTTGTAAGATAAATAAGGTCACCTAGGCGCCATTGGAAATTTGCAAAGCAATTCATTAATAACGTGCTACAAGATAAACAAGGTCATCTTGGCACCATTGGCAATTGGCAAAGCAAGTCATCAAGAATCAATTAGATGATAAACAAGGTCACCTTGGGTGTTATTCGCAAGTTTCTGATCAATTCATTAACATCCAGGTAAAGGATAAACAAGGTCACCTTTGGCGCCATTTGCAAATTTCAAATAAATTCATCAATAAACATTTACAACTATCAAATCAGTTGATCAATAACCATGTGCATGATGAACATTTGCGCCACGACATTGAATTCAACAATATAAATTAAACAGCAAATATTAACAATTTTTACCCTGGCTGTGAGAACATTGTAGGTGTGCACGTCAAGTATACTATGTAAAGGCAGTCATTGACTATATTAACCCACTGTGGACGAGTCTATGAAAAAAAAAATTATTAACTGCCTAAGCCTGCCATATAAGTAGTATCAATCAATCAATCATGTGCCATGCCGGAAAGCGTGGGCGGTCATGACTCGCCATTCCACTCGATCACCAGTGTCGTGGATCAGCTCAGTGTTCCTGTCTCGTCCATGCCATGTGGACATATATATATAAGTAGTATGCAATGCGGTAATTCGGACGATTTTGTGGATCCCCAAAATTTGAACCAAATACCCCAACACGGCGAGGATGTCCACGAGTTCATTGGGAGGAACAGTATTATTGATCAGTCAGTAGTATATCAAGCTGTTTTTCACTTAAGTTGCAGGATCGAAAATTTTCCTAGGAAGTTATCTGAAGGTCAAGCCTTGGTCTACAATCAACACCCAACTACCTCGACAATCTGGAGAAAGATACCGGAACAGTGAAGGACCTCAACATAGCAACACAACAATGAATCAGGCGAGTTAAATTGTCTGACTGTGTTTGTTTCATTTTGTGCGGCTGTTTAGGGTTGATATTTGGATACTTTCTCCACAGATTTTTGTCGTTGTCTCCATTATAGGTGCTGAGCTAATAACAGCCGGAGTAATTCAGATAATTTATTGATCAACTGCATAGCTCAAGAATAATAGTCGGTGGTGGATAATAATATGCACTTGCTGTAATCATATGTTGTCAAGATTCCATGTGTGTGTAAATTAATATGTGGTATGCTTCATATGTATATTATACTATGTATATGATGTATCATCGATCTTTTCGGGTATAATATAGTAAACATTGTGACAGCACTATAACTCCACTCAAAGAATAATTTTAGACAAAGAATACCTCTTGGCTGGAACATCACGTAAGAACGTCACAAGGATAATTTCTAAATAATCACACCATCATTCAGTGCATACACAGAAACAACATATTGTATATATTATTGACACCTTGTGTTACTGATACAGAAGATTCTGGGTAAATTAGTTGAAAACTCCAGAAGTAAATATGTCTTCACTACAAAATTTTATAGCTATAGGAGAGAACGGTGGTATGTCGGGGCCCAAGTTAATAGCATGGACCAAACAAGAACTGATCGATTTACAAGAACATCAACGTGAAGAGAGAGAGCAGCAGCAAAAGAAGCCAGAGAGGCACAAGCAGCACTAGAGAGACAAAAAGAAAAAGGAACTACTAGGCCGGTTAGGAAAAAGAGGAGACTTGCCTGTCGATAGAGACACAAAGAACAAGAATTGGACATTACAAAAAGATTAGGCTTGCCTTTGAGAAAGATAAACTAGCAACCGAGTTATTAATTAAAGACAAAGAGAATTGGAAGGCAACTTAAAGGTAAGACCTGGAGAAAGACAAAGACGCAGAGATAGCCCAAGCAAAGATAACAGCACAATCTTTGGACCCCATTAAAACGGTACACTGGGCTTATCAGAAATTTTACACAAGGCTGATTCGATATCAGCCTGGGTAACAAACTTCGAAATGCTAATGAACCATTATAAGGTCCCATCTGAAGATTGGGCCATACTCTTCACAGGCATTTGCCCTCGAGCCCTTGAAGGTCGTAGAGGTCATACCTGAGAACCTTCCGCACTAACTATACATATGGTAGGAATCGAGTCTTAGCACATTTTTCACTCGACCAAGCGTGGTACGAACAAAATTTAAAACCTTAAGCACCAAAGGCAAATCAAAATTTCCTAGATTACGTAGCAGAGACAACATCACTCTTCGATAAATGGCTCAAAGCAGCCGACATAGGTTCAGACTTCAACAAGCTACGTGACCTCATGGTGCGAGACAAGTTGATTTCCTCGGTACCAGAAGAGATGTCAACATTCCTGGTCGAGAACAAATGTACAACGGTGGCAGAAATGGAGTCTAAAGGCGAGGCATTTTATAACGCCCATAGGGATATTTTCGCAGAAGGAGCTCAGCCTGATTTAGCGATAGGGGCGGCTGCCAAGTTGTTCAACCAAAGGTATAATACAAGACCAAATAAATTTCAACAATATGGTCCACAATATCGAGGAAGAGGACCATACTATAAGAATGAGAACACACAAAGAGAACCAGATAGAGGCAGAAAAGGATATTTGATACAATGTCCTCATTGCAAAATACAACACGGTTCCCTTGAAATGTGTGACAAAAACCCTGATTATGACACATACCTTCCGAACTTGATATCACAAAAAGCCGGCAAGTACACTGGTATAAGAACAATGTGAAATGCTATGTCTGCAATACGTATGGACATGTAAGTAGAGACTGTAGAATTAGAAAGACTGGAAAGAGGCCACTGCGCATTTCCGTTTACCAGCAGTTCACCAGACGAATATGACGAGACAAACGCAGTGAACATACAGACTGAAAGAAGCGACAGTAACGACGAATACAGACAACAAGGCGTACATATACGAAGCGAATTCGATGTCACACGACAGACGGAAACCCTAGACATACGACTAGCACTATTAAACGGACTAACAGTTCCAATGATAAGAGACACAGGGACTGCAATTATTGGGGTGGACGAAAGACTAGTTAATGACAAAGACTATACAACAAAAAAGTAACATGTAAGTACAGTTGGTGGAACATTAGAACAGTACAAAGTGGCATGGATCGACTTAAACTGCCCCGTATTACCAGGACGGGTTACAGCGACAGCGTTACCATACCCAACAACTTACTTAATAGTAGGTAACGTACCTAATGTAAAGAGTGCACCAGTCAAGATATTCAGAAATGGGAAAAACGAATTCATCAGCGGACAACAGGCAGAGGTGCAGCAGTACTTTTCCCATCAAAAAATAAAAGAGGAAAACGCAGACGATGACTTAGAAATATTGGACAGACAAATATGACAGATGACCAAAAGAATTAACTCAGCAATATTCATCGACTAGCGACGATGACATTCCATAAACAGGTAACTACCTAGATGGCTAACAGGAAAAGAGCCAAAGTCAGGTGCAGTTACCGCAGAAAAGTATTCCCCACATTCAGGAGATATATCTACTTCATCTTCTGATAAAGATGAAAAACGTACTTCAGCCATTCAATTCAACGAAAGAATGTAAAACACCGACAAAATGATAAAGTCGACTATACTGAATCAAGGTTGGCAAAAGAAGACCCCACCAAAAATACCTAACGTATGCTATACCAAAATTGACAGACCAAGAAAAACTTGAAAAAAGTCAGGGGTATCTAAAGCAGAAATAAAGAAACGAATACAAAAAATTAAATTAACGAACTGGGAAAGATATTGGAAAGGTATAGGCTTAACAGAAGACGAAATAGAAGACAAAAGACAACAGATAGATGAACAGGGTACCAAAAGACTAGAGGAAAATAAATATCGGTAACGACTAAATATATAGCAAACTGCAAATAAACAACCTATCATCGATATAGGTCAATGGCAGTTCAATGGCATAAACATGGTTATTTTATGCTACTGTAAAACTGTGATAGTAATTAAGGTAACTTTTCCTGATAGTCTATAAATACCTTATGATTTTAATTATTTTGTCTGAAATACATCAAGCAAACATCACTATGACACACATATAATACACAGTAACATCTCAATGGAAGGATATAACCTAATTAAAATCAACAGATTAAACATCTCTTTAATTATCATCCAACCTTCAATTTACTTAACATCTCAAGCTGTCTTGTTACTGACTAAGACACATGCATATGCAAGTACATACATTACCATCTGCTACATACACAATAAAAACAATAAATGTTTTAACTTTATTATATCTAAACTGCGGTAATGAAATAATTTAAAACGATTGTATTCAGAGTACATACAGGGTAACAGCGATATACAGTTATCCAAGTATTATTTATAGCTCTGAACTGCCGTATAGAATGAGTACAGATATCAGCAGTCAATTTGACATTGTAGTTTAATTAACTTAATTTGAGTCAGATATGTACATATTTTTTTCCATTTTATTAATTACCAGAATGTACAGAAGACGAATGCGAGTGTAGTGGGACCGTGCAAGCACCACCATAAATCCATACAGGAATCTGGAATAGGTAGAATTCTAGTTCTACAATCCGAGGACACCAAACCAGCATAAACGAGCTAGCGAAAAGACCAGCTCATGGTAAATAAGTATGACCAACCACACCCACGGTGAAGTAGTTGAGTGGTAGTATGGTTATTGATTGTTAATGCGACTTCATAAATCAGATTTCATATTCCATCTATCATGATTAAACCATCATCTCATGAAATAAAAACATACCAGTCATTTACCATCAATACATCACATAATCAGTGGTAAGAAAATATACAGGGATAAGAACCAATTTCCAGCTACCAAATAGAGAGAAACCTGTGGTATGGAAAAAATAACACCACAAGCTTAAGGGTTGATAATATTACAACAGATGACAACAATATCAACCACAAGTACCACGAGAAAAGTTAGGTCATCATGCGGGTGAAACCATAGCAGCATATATACCGAATTGATGTGTCACAAGCTATTATGATTGTATCCGGGTCAACTGCAATTCACAATAGACCATTCTATATTGCACCTATAAACACATCATCACACATATTACAATGATGATAAGAATATATTGTTGTGCCATTGGATAGGATAAGTTTTCATACACATGATTGTTTATATGAAATTTTTTCTACATGTGCAGATTATGTGTCGCTAACAGAAGACGTAATAGTGGATCTTTTGCAGTAATAAGGAAAGGTCAACAGTAATAAAAGCACTGAAAGACTAATGCAAGAGACACAAATCAGAAGGTGATAACAATGGTTGGCAACGAAAACAACACGAAGCAACAACGGTCAAGAAACAGATTGCAACGAATGACTACGAGTGTATGGTGGTATCTAATTTTAATGTTGATGCTATAACATACAAGCATATATAGCACATTGATAATTTAAGTCCAATGTCACATTTTTAAATTTTTCCTTTCAATTATAATATGGCATGAAGTATCTCAAATATGTCAATGAGATTTAGTGCTGATAATTTTATTCTCCAATTGACATATTCCATGGTAGAAATGTTTATGCATATAAATGTACATACATATTTTTTATGTCGTATCGCTATTGGTCAACACTAAACAGGGTTTAGAACATCAACAGAAGGCCATGAGATGTGTACTTCAGTGAAATGAATGAATACGAAGATAGAGAGAAACATTTCACAAGAAACAAGAAGCGTAGTCAAGGCACTGATAAACAACATACAATAAATAACAGAAAGTCCAGGAATATCAACCAGCAATGGTGATAGACTATCAAAGTATTATAAACTTTGACAGAAACAGATGTATTGATAAATGAGTCTACAGCATACATCTATATGAGCAATATAATGAACTTGCGGTTATAAGATGAAAAGACAACACCGTTTACGAAGAAGAAGTAATCACCCTAGACAGACGAAATAGTACAAGTAAATGGCAAACAAGCAACTGCTGAGGCAACAACCCCACTTGTGAACATATGAGGTAAACTAAGTCAAACGGTAACCCTAAGTGACAATGAGAATCATAGCGGTATAGAGGTCATGGATATATTGATCATATTCCACTATACCAAATACAAATAATAATACAGAGGGTCATGGCACCTATTAACCACGCATGTTCCCTCATTCGGGCGTAATGGCCTTGATAGGTTTGGGGATGCTTGCATATAGGGCAAATGAGGAACTACTATGGAGAGGCCAAGGGATCTTATGAAGCTCATAGTATGTTAGCCCAGCCCCCCACCCCCACCCCCCATAGGCTGGGCTACACGACTTCTGCAGGGGAAGCAGATAGAAGGGCGTGTATGACTATAATAATAATTTTTTTTCAGTGATTTTGTGCAGTGATTAATGGAATGCCATACTATCATATTATCAGAGAAAATAGGTAGGTGGAAGTACATCAATATACAATATAGTTATGAAATAACAAAAAATAACTACCAATATCGCCACATGTCATAAGAGTGAAAAACCGAAGAGACTGGGAAAATGGCTACACCATTTTCAAAAAACAGTGGTGGGGGGCATAATGCATGTACCGATATGAGGTAGACAGCGGTAAACTGATGTATTAAGAACAGGTTTACCATAAAAGAGGAATTGGCGTAGTGAGAGCAGTTCACGCGATCACTAGGAACAAATACGCACGAATAAGTCAAGGAAAGTCTTGCGCAACGGATGATGATGAAGAGCAAAGGGAAACTATTCAAAGAAGTTTCGTATCACGTGACATTAGTTGTGTGGTCCACGGGAAGGAAACGGCTGGACAGAGTTAGTCAAGCCAGGGTCCCGGTTGCGGAAGGACGTGGTACCAGTGTTGAAGTGAAGTAAGATGAATTCGACATTGCTCCAGTATTAGAACGACGCTTTAGCCGGAGGCGAAAGTGTTTCATACAAGCTGGGCGGCTAATTGAATAGCCATTCAAGTTCAGTTACAGTGCGCCGAGTTGACGGCGTTTCAGCAATGGCCCATGCCCGATGTCAAGGGCAAGTGACTGTAAGTGTGACCTTAGTGTAGCTATTGTGTTAGAATTGTGCTTCAGAGTTGTGACCATTGATTAGACATGTTATCTACTTATCGCATGCCATCCCGCACCTTTCGGGAATGACTGACGTTATTTGCTGCGAGAATTGTTTACAATAAACACTGAAGAATGGCAAAGACATTGGGTTGTTCACTGTTTCAATGTGATGAATGTTCCTGCTTAAATCTGTCATTGCGGCTGAACAAACGAGCTAGCAATCAGCTTCATGGCAGTATGCTTTCGTTACTATAGCTATGTGTCTATCTTTTACATATTGCAGTCAAGCTTTTAATGCATTGTATTTACAGGACATCGCAGTCAGACCCCAGCATTCTGTGGATGCACGTGCTTCCTGGGCAAGTTTGCAGTTGTCTTTTCTGAACGGCCGGCACCCATGATCTTCTTGTAGTGTCTGTCATCAGGATTAACATATGGCCGGTCTATTTAATACATAACCCCTCATTCCTAACGCATAGCATTTTACAGGTCGGTAAAGCGTCAATGCATTTACACGACATCGCAGTCAACCCCAGCATTCTTTATGTGTATGTAAATTCTTCGCAAGATTGCCAGTGTTTTCTGAAGAACCCGGCACTCATACCTTTTCATATCAAGGCGACCTGCTGCCAAATCGATATATGTATTCTTTCTTCTATGTGTCTATGCTGACAAAAGCTTTCTAGCCGCAAGACGCAGTGTTCACATGTACACAAACTCTGCTGGCCAAGTGGTCATATATTCATGTGGCGACGTGGCTGGAGTAGGCGTTCATGTCTCTCCACAAATCTCTGTCTGCTTGCGTTGGGTTGAGTTGATTTTAGTTAAGAACCGACGTAATTGCACTCAGGACATTCCCATAACCCGTTCCGTCCCTCTTGTTCAACAAGCCAGTGAAGAGTCACACTATTAATCGTTTCCCACCGCTGATTTGATTGAAAGTTCTCCTGGTCTTCCTCTCGTTTGATGGTTCTAGAACCCCTTCCTGATTCCCCTGCAATCTCATCTTCCACATACAGGTTCTCAACTCTGTTCTCCCGCCTTCTCCACCATGGTTCCCACAGGCAGCACGACTACCTCCGCCGTGTCCATAAGTAATCTACACCAAGGGGTGCACTTCCCTGCCAGCCTATCAGCCTTTCATTTCTCCGCAATCCCACATGACCAGGGCAAGAAATCAAATCAATTCTAAATCTCTGTGTTTGGTGTTCTGGATCAAGTCTGTTGATGATATTCTCCCATGTCACCGTCTCAATCCTTCCAGCATCATTTCTCTTGCTCTGCTCCTGCCTCTCTTCCCTTTGATCTTTCCAGTCGTCACAATGTTCTCCAATGCCCATCTTCTCATCACGTGACCAAAGAAAGCTGTTTGCCTTATTCCTATTGATGAATAAATGTTCTAGTTTCATTAGCCATTTTCAGACAGTCGTTATTAGTTATTATTTCATTACAAGGAATTCACAACATTCTTCACAGGGACCACATCTCTGTTTCTTCCAAGTGTGTCCTAATTTGTTTATTTACATTCCAAAATTCACCGCCGTGCAGCTAAACATGTTATATGTAGTATTTCAGCACTTTCTGTCTTGCATTCAATGATAGTGACTTATTTCATAAGAGATCTTTCGTTTCCTGAAATACAGCTATTGCTTGCCCTATTCTGTTCTTAATCTCTGTTGTGCATTGTCCATCTGATGTTATAATTGCCTCTGGGTATATACAATTATCCACTTTGTTAAGAACATTCCCTTCTATTTCAATTTCACACGTATATGTATATTTATATTATAAGGAAGACAGTAGACCCCATCAACAGATGGCAACATTACACGAGAGTCGAATATTTGAGGTTGATTCATTACGTTGTGTGACCACCAGAGGTAGGCGACAATGACAAGTCTACATGTTTTATGTGGTCCCCTTTTCCAATTTGCTCCGAAGTGTTTGGTGAGTGATTGCTCCACAGTGTATGGTGAGTGATTGCTCTACAGTGTATGGTGAGTGGTTGCTCTACAGTGTATGGTGAGTGATTGCTCTACAGTGTATGGTGAGTGATTGCTCCACAGTGTATGGTGAGTGGTTGCTCTACAGTGTATGGTGAGTGGTTGCTCTACAGTGTATGGTGAGTGGTTGCTCTACTAGTGTATGGTGAGTGGTTGCTCTACAGTGTATGGTGAGTGGTTGCTCTACAGTGTATGGTGAGTGGTTGCTCTACAGTGTATGGTGAGTGGTTGCTCTACAGTGTATGGTGAGTGGTTGCTCTACAGTGTATGGTGAGTGGTTGCTCTACAGTGTATGGTGAGTGGTTGCTCTACAGTGTATGGTGAGTGGTTGCTCTACAGTGTATGGTGAGTGGTTGCTCTACAGTGTATGGTGAGTGGTTGCTCTACAGTGTATGGTGAGTGGTTGCTCTACAGTGTATGGTGAGTGGTTGCTCTACAGTGTATGGTGAGTGGTTGCTCTACAGTGTATGGTGAGTGGTTGCTCTACAGTGTATGGTGAGTGGTTGCTCTACAGTGTATGGTGAGTGGTTGCTCTACAGTGTATGGTGAGTGGTTGCTCTACAGTGTATGGTGAGTGGTTGCTCTACAGTGTATGGTGAGTGGTTGCTCTACAGTGTATGGTGAGTGGTTGCTCTACAGTGTATGGTGAGTGGTTGCTCTACAGTGTATGGTGAGTGGTTGCTCTACAGTGTATGGTGAGTGATTGCTCTACAGTGTATGGTGAGTGGTTGCTCTACAGTGTATGGTGAGTGGTTGCTCTACAGTGTATGGTGAGTGGTTGCTCTACAGTGTATGGTGAGTGGTTGCTCTACAGTGTATGGTGAGTGGTTGCTCTACAGTGTATGGTGAGTGGTTGCTCTACAGTGTATGGTGAGTGGTTGCTCTACAGTGTATGGTGAGTGGTTGCTCTACAGTGTATGGTGAGTGGTTGCTCTACAGTGTATGGTGAGTGGTTGCTCTACAGTGTATGGTGAGTGGTTGCTCTACAGTGTATGGTGAGTGGTTGCTCTACAGTGTATGGTGAGTGGTTGCTCTACAGTGTATGGTGAGTGGTTGCTCTACAGTGTATGGTGAGTGGTTGCTCTACAGTGTATGGTGAGTGGTTGCTCTACAGTGTATGGTGAGTGGTTGCTCTACAGTGTATGGTGAGTGGTTGCTCTACAGTGTATGGTGAGTGGTTGCTCTACAGTGTATGGTGAGTGGTTGCTCTACAGTGTATGGTGAGTGGTTGCTCTACAGTGTATGGTGAGTGGTTGCTCTACAGTGTATGGTGAGTGGTTGCTCTACAGTGTATGGTGAGTGGTTGCTCTACAGTGTATGGTGAGTGGTTGCTCTACAGTGTATGGTGAGTGGTTGCTCTACAGTGTATGGTGAGTGGTTGCTCTACAGTGCTTTTAAATTATTTAACAAGAATAGTTATAATAACAATGTATTGAATATCATGTGCATTTTTGTAGTCTTTACAACATGAATCTAATTTCAAACTTTAAACATACACCTAAGATTATGTAAACAGTTATATTAATTTATTCAAAATTAATGTTAGTTGAAATGAAAACGTATTTTCAAGATTTTAAAAATGGTGCTGTCAGAGTCTAGAATAGTCTAGATGCCAATGCAGTGATGCAGTGACATCGTTACGCCCGCCAGGCGACTTAGTCCCCAGCAGGGATGCCGTAACTTCGTTACGCCGCCAGGGCGAGTAGTAGTTACCTGCCTGCAGGTTGCTGGCTGACGAGACGGCCAGCGGTCAGGCAAGGACGAACGCAAGACGCACGCATGCCTCGTGAAACCACTTCAGGTGGGAGGCAAGTTGCGAGCTATAGGCAGACAGCTTTGGGACGTCGACTCGACTGGACGCATGATGAGAGAAAGGCGTTGTGTGGTTTCTGTGACTGAACGTCGAGTGTCTGGACATCTTGAAAGATAGACTGTGAGCTGTATTGTGTATGTAAGTGTATTGAAGTGTCAAGTATATCTTGTTGTGATCATCGTACTGGTATTTGATCTGTAAATAAATCCATTGAACGTTGTGTCGTTGAGTCTTAAGTCAATCACGTTGTACTTGTACTGTCTCACATGTGTTAGGTTAGCGAGCCAAGTTTAAGACCCTGACATGTGTGGACGTGGGGGCTCGTCCGCTTTGAGATGAACGTGTTTTATGTGATTAACATTTAAAACTAGAGTTTGTGAACTTAGAATTTTTGTCAAACTTTATTAGTACATGTAAATGTGATCGTGGAAGGCTCATTTTGATATATTACTACATTGTTTAAATATGGAGACTAGTTGTAAACGGACAGTGCATACATATTGTTTGATCTTGTAAACGTGTAAAACATTTGTGATTGTTGAACTTGTCACCGTTTTGAACCTTGTCCGACATTGTGATCTTGTCGCCATTGTGACCTTGTCGCCATCTTGTAAACTTGATGTCTATGTCCTTACTGAATGTCATCTTGATGTAAGTGATGTGTCATCATGTTGTAGAGTGTTGAGATATATGTAGATTGTCTTTGTGAATTAAGTTGTGGAACGCAGAAAGTTTTGGGAAAGAAAGTAACTTGTGTTTGAAAAAAAAATTGACTGACAAAATTACGACCTACAATTACACTCAACGCCATACAAACCTAATCAATACTTAGTGACAAGCAGGCACACACCATCAAATAGACGCTAATTTATGTCCTCCAAAAACAAAGCAGGTTTCTGTACCATCTGAAACCATTGCGTGTAGAGGTCATTTGTGTTTCGAAGTAGCGACCCTACAGTTCCTAGCCCGATTTCCAACAGTTCTTCACCGCATCCAGGGCACTTGAGTATATTTTTCTTTTCTTATACTTTAAGGATGCAAGCCTTACATCTTTTCTTATACTTTAAGGATGTAAGCAAGCCTTACATCTTGCCCATGATATACCTCTTGCAGGGCATATGGCATACGCTAAGACCAGATCAAGATTATTAACACAGTTTCATTGGCCCAAATTTTGCAATGACATTAAACAATATTGCAGAAGTTGTGACATCTGCCAAAAACTGATAAAAAAAGGTAAACACCCACAGGCAAATGTACAAGTCACTGACTTAGCCAGTCGACCGTTTGAAAAATTATCTGTCGACATAGTGGGCCCTCTCAATCATACAACAACTAGAGGGAATAAATATATTCTAACTGTCATTGATCAATGTAGCCGCTGGCCGGAAGCTATTCCTCTAAAGAACATAACTGCCAATGATATAATGGAAGTTTTCTTCCATATTTTTTCTCGGATAGGATTTCCAGACACTATCCAATCTGATAGGGGCACTCAGTTTATCGCCGCATCTACCCAAGCTTTCACCAAAATGTTGGGAGTGAAGCAGTGTTTCAATTCCCCATACCATCCTCACTCTAGTGGAGTTATAGAAAAATTTAACGGCGATTTAAAGCACATGCTTGCAAAAGTCACGCAAGAGCACCCCAATAACTGGGATGTATATCTACCAGCTATTCTTTTTGCTTATCGCGAGGTACCACATTCTAGTACCGGTTTCTCTCCTTTTGAACTTATCTATGGTGCCAAACCACGTGGCCCATTAACCATTTACCATCAAATGTTAACTGACTCCACTCCAGTACTTAAACCCATATCATCATACATATGTGTTACATCATTGCGTGAAAGAATCATCAAATCTTGTACAATTGCAAAGAATGCACTAAAATTATCTGGTGCCTACTTATAGACAGTATGCTGACAAAGGTAACAGGACAATAACGTTGACAACCTGGACAGGACGTCTTCTTCTATTACCTAGTGACAGACACTTATTGACTGATTCTTGGCAGGGACCTTTTAAAGTGACGAGACAGATTTCACCTGTAGACTACGAGATCCAAATAAAAGACAAACACAAAATATTCCACATAAATATGCTAAGACCATACCACAACAGAGACAACGAACAAGACGATACAGCTTGTACAGTGATAATAGATCATGAAGACGACGAGGCTAGTGACGAGATTCCAAAACCTGCATTAGACACGACAAGCTGCTTGAAGGAGATCAAAATCAACCCAAAGTTAACTCAAGCAGAAACAGACAGTTGCAAACATCTTATACAACAGTACAACACCATCTTTTCTAGCAACCCAGGACAAACAGAATTAGTACAGCATCACATCACACTCACGTCAAACACACCCATAAGATGCAGACCATACACCATTCCATTACATTACAAAGAACACCTACATCAGGAGATCATCAACTTAGAGAAAAACAACATCATAAGACGATCCCAATCAGACTTCTCATCTCCAATGGTCATAGTACGCAAAAAGGACAAAACGATAAGACTGTGTGTCGACTATAGGAAGCTCAATAAAATAACTCTTCTAGATCTTGAGCCAATGGCTAACTCTGACGATCTACTGATAGAACAGACATTTGAACGCATTAGACAGCACGGACTAACGGTAAAGCCTGCGAAAGTAGACATAGCCTACCAGGAAATATCCTGCTTGGGGTACAAAATATCCAATGGCTTTGTCACGACAGACGATAACATTGTGTCCAAGATACTAAAACTCTCACTTCCGACTACTAAAAAGCAAGTCAGAAGTTTGTTGGGACTGATAAATTATTACCGGCAGTTCATTCCTGATTTTTCAGAACTGACCGAAGTATTTACTAACTTACTAACAACAGATAAACCTGAGAAAATTGTAAGCAATGAATGCCTAAAATTTGCATTCCGTAAAGTACTATCTTGTTTTTCTGATAATAGCTTACACAATCCCATCCTGAAATTGCCCAATCTCCATTTACCTTTCAGATTGCGGACAGACGCGAGCTCCGTGGCGATTGGAGCAGTCTTGTTGCAAGAGCACAATAACATCCTCCATCCCGTGTACTTCGTATCCAGGAAACTAAAACCCAGAGAACGGGCTTGGTCAATACCTCAGTTGGAAGCCCTAGAATTAGTGGTGGGTATAACTAAATTGTCCAGATTCCTTCTAGGACGCCATTTCATCGTGGAATCTGACAGCAGCCCGTTGCGATTTATAAATTCAGGTGTACCTTCAAACCAGATGGTAGCGCGCTGGTCTCTTAAACTTCAAGATTACAGCTTCGATGTTCGACATATTCCAGGCAGAACCAACACGATCGCCGATCTGTTGTCCCGTTGTCTGACCGACCCAGTAAGCACCAATGTCTGAGTGCAGTGTGTAAATACGCTCAGATCAACACAGCCATCCATCCGTGAATATTTTTTTCCATTCACAAAAAGCTGTGTAAAGTCTACTATGTGATGTGATAGGGGTTACTCCCAATATATATATAGTGTTTTTATTTTACTAATTAATGTAGTGATTGTCGTGTATAATTGTGTAGTGTGTGGTAGAAAGCGAACTTTATTAATTGTATATATTACGAAACAAGAACAGTGTCACATTCGCTCAAAAACTTACCGTAAGCGAACTATCCAATTTGACAGTGGCATCTCCGTGTGGAACATTCCAGGGATATTTTAAATCCGTGTGTGAAAGTGTGACCTAAACATTGACAACTACACCACTGCAGTCAATCGTAATCCAGAAGGTTTTACAGTGAAACATCCAACACATGAACGATTAGAACATGGTACTTTCCGTAACTACATCAGACCGGAACAAGTGTGTTCTACAAGCTTCAACATCAGCTGTTTAGTGTTCGTGTGTACTTCCGGATTAGTTAGGAATTTAGAGCAAAATTAGCAGACGACAAATAAAAGTTTAAAAAGCTATGACGATTCTAAAATCTTTAGGAATCAACAAGTTTGAATACACGAATTGTGTGTTTATATATTTATGTAGTGTAATCTTAGAATCATATCTTGATTAATGTATTCATACTACCGACTTTTTCTCGTTAGTATGAAGAAATATCAAGCGATGACGCTAAGAAATAGAATAATTATTGTAAATTATTATATTTCA
Source organism: Cepaea nemoralis (assembly GCA_014155875.1). Lineage (NCBI taxonomy): Eukaryota > Metazoa > Mollusca > Gastropoda > Stylommatophora > Helicidae > Cepaea > Cepaea nemoralis. Next base: position 42,422 of record JACEFZ010007530.1, read on the forward strand.
TAAATTTTGAAATTATTCCCCTTTCATTTATTTGTTATTACATCATTACACAAAGGGCCATAATTTGAAATGTATACTGTAATGTGTTGTATATAAATAGCCATGTTGTTGCCAGATTGTTAACACACCAGGTAACCATCTACTGGGCATGGCAGAGTGTTGCCGACATTGCAGACCAACACAAGAGCTCCTGGCCAAATGAGGTCAGGGTTTGAGCGTTTAATGCGACTTATGTAAAAGCCGTATTTCGGTCTAGCCAGATGGTTTTTGTTTCAAGAACCATATTATTACATTTATTTTTTTTGGAGGCTGCGAGGTAGATGCGTGAAGCTGGTACTACCCGAGCTGACTGGTCATTATGCAATTGAGGTAATCAGCCATCGAGAGAAATGAAGCCTGACTAGTGTTAAAGTTGAACACCACATGTCGTTGAATACAACTTCCATTTCTTATATGTTTTCTATGGCAAATGTGTATTTCTATGTATTCTGATACCAATGTATATAACACAGAAGGGTTGACATCTGACAAGGTTAAAATATTAACCCAGTGTGTACATATATGATACATGAAAGATGACATCTTCATGAAGTTGCCGGGGGAGCATGTCAGAGTCTAGAATAGTCTAGATGGCCAATGCAGTGATGCAGTGACATCGTTACGCCCGCCAGGCGACTTAGTCCCCAGCAGGGATGCCGTAACTTCGTTACGCCGCCAGGCGAGTAGTAGTTACCTGCCTGCAAGGTTGCTGGCTGACGAGACGGCCAGCGGTCAGGCAAGGACGACGCAAAGAAGCGCACGCATGCCTCGTGAAGCCACTTCAGGTGGGAGGCAAGTTGCGAGCTATAGGCAGACAGCTCTGGGACGTTCGACTCGACTGGACGCATGATGAGAGAAAAGGCGTTGTGTGGTTTCTGTACATGAACGTCGAGTGTCGGGACATCTTGAAAGATAGACTGTGAGCATGTATTGTGTATGTAAGTGTATTGAAGTGTCAAGTATATCTTGTTGTGATCATCGTATGGTATTTGATCTGTAAATAAATCCATTGAACGTTGTGTCGTTGAGTCTTAAGTCAAATCACGTTGTACTTGTACTGTCTCACATGTGTTAGGTTAGCGAGCCAAGTTTAAGACCCTGACATGTGTATTGTAGGATGTTGTAATCAACTGATGCACCTAAGGTTGATTCCCTAAGCAAATTTAATAAGTTCACAAGTACCTAAGAAGTATATTATCAACAAATGGCAAATCAGCAGACGAGATCGAAAATAGATGCTATAAGACAACCCAACTCATTGTACAAATGACACCAATATTAAAGATCAAACATGTATCAATAGCCACTCAGAAAGCACTTTACAACACAATCTTCATACCAACTACTATGCTACCAATGCCAAAAACTGGACAATGACAGAAAAAGAAAAAAGAAAGATCTCAACAACAGAAATAAGATTCCTGAGAAGAATACTCAATGTATCACGAAGAGAACAAATCAGAAAAGAAGAGATCAGAACTAAAGTTAGGGATATAGCAGCGCTAGATTTTATCAGAAAACAGCAGGTTAAATGGTTTGGACATGCAAGTAGGTTACCAACTAACAGTATACCACAACAAGAAATGATGTACAGACCAGATGGAAGAAGAGGAAGAGACCGACCACGTAAACGATGGATGGATGGAATAGCAGAGACTATGGGAATACCGATACATGAAGCCCATACACAGGCAATCTCCTGTTGTTTATGCTTCACCTCGACACCGCAAAGTACAAGAGGAACCTGATGAGATGATGAATTATTAATTTAATGAATGTAAACTTTTAATTTTAACCTTGCGTTCTTACCTGTGTTCTTTGGCGATATTTGTGAAAACCAAAGAGTTGATACTTTCAAATGCAGTCATGCATTTATGTACTTTTCATTTCACTGAATCTGTCTGTACTTATTGTTTCTGATTAAGTTTAAATATTGTATTTTGAGAAGAAAAATAAATCATGGGTACTTTATTTTTAGATCACCCAAACAAAAATGCATCCCTTACGGGGCCTCATTTCCATTGGTCCAGCAATCACTTCCATTTAAGTGTTCGGTGGACTGCTGGACCGATCGATGGATGTTTTGTTAGTATTTGGGCCTGTAGAGCCCTCACTGTCGTCGGACTTTTGGGACCCATAAGGCCCTCACTGTCGCCGCACTCCGGTCTTCTCCGCGCCTTTTCTTTACCTCTTGTTTTACTGGCATTTGTCAAGTTCTCTTCAAGAGCTTAACGTTGGTTATTCTGTCACACCATTTTATTACTATTTCTGAATATGTTCTTCTACAATCACCAATTAGTGAATGTGTGTAATTTATTTGTATTCGTTTTCTTTGTTATCCATGTTTATGATCCATACAGTAATACATTGATTTAACGTTAGAATTGAATATTCGTAGGTTGGTGCCTCATAGCATCTGATGGGAGATGCCTTGAAGAGATTAGAACAAAGAATTGCCATTGCGAAGGTAGATTTTCGCAGATGAAAACATACTGACCATAACAAAATATCAATTGAAACGAGAAAAAGAGTGTTTGAAGTGCTACATAGACCTATACTTTTGAGCGTGAACAGATAGCAGTCAAGCTGAAAAACAGCTGATGCTGTGGAGATGTGGTTTCCTGGTGAAAATGCAAAGAATACCATGGACAGTCAGAAAAACCAATGAACAAGTCCTTCAAGAAAAAATAGAGATCGTAAACTTATTAGAGACATTAGACGTAGACAGTCACAATGTATTTGGGCATGTTATGAGAAGAAATGATTTGGAGAACTTGGTGACGACTGGCAAGATCGAAGGGAACAGACCAGGGGAAGACCTAGAAGCAAACACCTGGATGACTTGGCCACGTGGCATGGACGAGACAGGTACACGGAGCTGATCCACGACATGATGGATGGAGTTTGGTGCCAGGTGTAATTTATTTTGACTTTCACAAATTTCCTAGTGCCATATAAGCTCCTGTAGCCTTCTGTATTCTTATTCTGATATATGTATTTGAACCATTCCTTTGTCCTGCATTGGTACCTAAGTAGGTGTATGATACCATCGCTTGAAGTGAGGTTCCACTAGACAAATGGGAATTGCACAGATAAAGTGGGACAGTGGCAGGGTCATTTCTGTGCCCATTTTAGGCTGGGGGGGGGGGGGACCAGGGAGCTTAATGTGATTTAAGCATTTTAAAACTGCTCTAATGCGGATCGAACCCAAGACCACCAGTAACGGTAAGCCATCATCTCATCTCATCAGGTTCCTCTTGTAACTTGCGTTGTCGAGGTGAAGCAATACACAGCTGGGGAATGCTCGCTTATTATTCTGTTATTCCACTCTGTACCATCGTTTACATGGTCGACTTCTTCTTCTGGTTCCATTTGGTCTGTACATCATTACTTGTTGTTGTATACTATTATTTGGTAACCTAGTTATATGGTCAAGCCATTAACTTGCTGTTTTATGTGAAATCTAGCGCTGTTATAATCCCCACTTAGTCCTGATTTCTTTATTTCTGAAAATCTCTCTTCTTGATACATTGAGTATTCTTCTCAGGAATCTCATTTTTATTCTTTTAATGTTTCGTTATCTGTTTTCTGTCATTGTCCAGGCTTGGCATTGGTAGCATAGAGTTGATAAGGAAGATTGCGTTGTAGGGTGCTTCTTTTTTTTTTTACAACAATCGATTGATTCGTATTTGTTCTTTAGTATTGGTGCCAATTTTTCAATGAGTTGGTTTGCTTTATTGCATCTGTTTCCGATCTCTTATTACTGATTTGCCAGTTGATGATATTATGCTTCCTAAGGTACTTGAATAGTAACTATTGATCTTACCAACAGTTCAGATGACACCAAATTGAACAGCTACGTTCTTGAAAAAGTCAACAGCTTTACATACCTAGGAAGCAAAATGACATCTTACAGGGGACTCAACACCAGAAAATATCATCTAGAATCGCACTGGCATCTAGTGCCTTCAATAAAGCTGTCAAACATACTGGAAGTCAAAGACACTCAGCAAACACACAAAACTTAAATCTTCAACTCTTGTGTGATTCCAATGATAACGTATGGATGTGAAAGTTGGAAATCAACGGTAGCTTTAGATAAAAATTAGACAATTTTGAGAACAAATGTCTTAGAAGACTTCTAAACATACCACCTGGACAGACTTCAGAACAATTCGCAAATAAGACAAGAGACTAAGCAAGATAGAGTATCCAATTTCATAAGAAAGACGCCGTTGGAACTACATCGGCCATGTACTCAGAATGGACAAGTCAAGACTCCCCTACCAAGCCCTCATATGGTCACCAGTAGGGAAAAGAAAACTGGGAAGAACCAAGAGAGACCCTGCGTAGAACCATCATTAGAGAGGCTCATTCAATGGCCAAGTACATATCCAAGATCTACAACAGGTAGCAGCGAACCGCCAAGCATGGAGAGACAGGACTTCTGCCCTATGCGCCGCCTTAGGCTCAAGAGGAAAGACTAACTACTAAACTAACTAAGTACTTGAAGCTCTTTACTTGTTTCAGGGGGTGTTCAGTTAGATCAATATTTTTTTGGTTTTCCTTCTTGGTTATAGTCATTACCTCTGTTTACGGATGTTCATTTTCATGTTATGTTCCTTACATACTTAGTTTAGACTATTTATATAGACGATGTATCTAACATCCATGTTTCCTATTTTAATAAACACACATACATGTGATTAGGAAACTGAACAAACAAACAACAGGAATCAAAGAAGTGTTAGTTAGTTAGTCGCGGTTCCTACTTCACAGCTACGGGTCGTCTCCATTATGCTCCATTCCTGTGCCAGTGAATATCACATAAAATGCTCCCCACTGCCCAATGTGAAAAGTGGAAAAGACAGGAGTCTCGACAAACAACAACCCGCACAGATACACTGTGCATAATGCCGCCGCCAGAATGCCAACAACAATAGTCCCCCACGAAATACTCAGTTCATCTCTGATGGAATCAGCAGTCATTTTCCTATCTGAATGTTTCCTAGATGTTCACTCCAAACAGTCCACGAAATTACAGTACATCGTCGATGGCAGTGGCGGTCAACCAGAAGCCCAGCAGCCACGCATTTCTGCATAAGGCAAACACCGGTCAACTCTGGGACATAGCCAGCTGCCATCGCTCCGAACATGCAGTCACGTTCCAAAAATCCAACTGGGTAGATTAAAAGCATTTCACACGAAACTCACAGCTCACAGTGTCGCGCCACGCACTCACTCAGTAGCAGGGCGACAAAGAAGTGTTTGATTGGCTAATTCTTATGGCATTCAAGGCCACCAATTATGTTTTCATTTTGTTTTAAATAACACACTAAAGCAATCTGGCTTCCCAGTTGGTCACCCCCAGTGCTCATTTAGCCTCATTGAAAGTCATGCACTCATGATTTGTCAATTGTGTGTGTGTGTGGGGGGGGGGGGTGTTTGCTCGCTTTGAACTCAAGCATAGTCCATACACATGCTATTACTTCTAGTACACTGGACTGAATTTGAGTGGTGGATTAGCTTTCCTTATTACCAGTGTCCCTCACCATCAGGCAAACCCAACTCCGACTTCTGAGGTACTTTCTATAATGGTTGCTTACTCTTTGAACGTCTACAATAGAACGTTCTGGGCTAAACGGGCGTCAAACATAATAATTGTCCTTTACTCCCTGCTGGAGCAGAGGCACTCAGCCAATTCATGCCTAAGGTCGTCCTGTCTTCTGCAGACCCCTCAATGTCCTAAAACCATTTTAGTCATCTCTGTCTCCAATGTCCTAACCATTTTAGTCATCCCTGTCTCCCGTGTTCTAATAATTTTAGTCATATCTATTTCCAATTTCATAATGATTTTAATCATCTCTGTCTCCAATGTCCTAACCATGTTAGTCATCTCTGTCTCCAATGTCCTAACCATGTTAATCATCTCTGTCTCCAAATTCCTAACCATGTTAGTCATCTCTGTCTCCATTGTCCTAACCATGTTAGTCATCTCTGTCTCCAATGTCCTACCATTTAGTCATCTCTGTCTCCAATGTCCTAATCATTTCAGTCATCTGTGTCTTCAATGCCGTAACTATTACAGTCATCTCTGTCTCCAATAATCTACCCCGTGTTTTCAGGTCTCTTATTATATTTGCTCTGCGGGTTCCTGAGAAGGGACTTTCTAGTTGTAACATTCACAATTCTGAAACTTCCGGTCCCCAACATGGTGGATAGGCATTTGGACCCTTAAGCCTCTGGAGTGTCTATGCTTCTGGCTACGGTTTGCAGTCGCATTTTCCTCACGTTGGACTCAAATGCAAATAAAAAGTATGCACTACCAGTGCAATGGTTCCGTCGCCCTGGTATTGAGTTGAGTGCGTGGCGCGACAACTGTGAGTTGTGAATTTCGTTTGGAATGTTTTTACATCTGTCCACGGATGTTGCTGCGTGAACTACATGTTCTGAACGGTGGCGGCCGGCCTGTCACTTGGAACTGACTGGATTGTCTTTTCGGTTCAAGAATGCATTTTTCTCAGAGACTCCTTTGGGTCGGCACTGGAGCTACGGTGTTTGTGCTTTGTGCGATGCTTTCACTGGGCCGCCTTGCCGAAAGGGACCGAGCCATATGGGATAAATCCCGCGGCAATGAAGTCGCTTCTTTAATGCAGTAATGCGTGGCTGCTGGTTTTGTAGTGACTGCCACTTCCATCGACGATGAACTATATTTTCCGTGGAGGGATATTGTTTTGGCATTCTGATGGCGGCATTATGCACAGTCTACCTGTGCGAGTATTTCGTGTGATATTCACTGGCACAGGAACGGAGCATAACGGGGACGGTTTGTTGCCTTAAGTTGGAACCGCGACTAACTAACTAAACAACCAACCAACCAACTAACTAACTAACTAACTAACTAACTAACTAACTACCTAATATTCACAAGTTTTCACAAGGTGTGTCCTATTGATAGTCAGCATCTTTCCCTCACCCCTTGATTCCCTGGAATATGCCTAGTCCTCTCTCTAAGCTCTGCATTGGTTATTCTATCATTCCAGTTTAGTTCTTCTATTCTGCACAGGCACCACTTGATGACTGTATGTATTTTATTAGCGTCTGCTTTAGTCATTGTTAGTGTTTCTGAGCCATACAACAGTGTTGATTTAACGTTAGAGTTAAATATTCTAAGATTGATAGTAAATTTGATTTTTATTGACTCCCACAAATTTCCTATTGCGATTAAAGCTCTTCTTGTCTTTTGTATTCTTATTATATAATCTCGGTACATGTTTCCTTCTTTGTTTAAATTGTGGCTTTACGGATGTATACTTTTTACTGACACAAATCACAAGACACAGCAGCATCTTTTACTACATACTATTGTGAAAACAAACCACAATAACAACAACACAACAACAACAACAACAACAACAACAACAACAACAACAACAACAAATAAGATAATTTTCAAATAGTTTTAGATCCTGAAACAATAAAACACATCGGTTGTATACTTTTTATTTGCATTTTCAGATAAACAGCTTAAAGAATGCAACTATCAAGCAGACAGCAAAAGGTCACAACTGTTAAAATAAGTCGCAAACTTGTAGAAACTGACTGTTAAGCAAATAAATAAATAAAAAAATAAATAGCTAACAAGACTGCCTAGGAAAGCATGCAAAATGTATACAATTGTATAGAAATTAATTGCCCAAAATGTTAAAAATGCTCAGCAAATAAGTAAGTACCAAGCTATGCATGTAAAAAATGAATAAATAAATAAATCATTTGGAAAACAATGAAATCCTAGCTTGCGTAGAACTTTGTATATACCACAAGCCACATAGCATGGGTTGAAGAGAGGAGAAATCCCCCACATATTTAAAGTCGTATACCACAAGCTACATGGCATGGGTTGAAGAGAGAAGAAATCCTCCACATATTTAAAGTTGTAAACCACAAGCCACATGGCATGGGTTGAAGAGAGAAGACATCCCCCACATATTTAATGTTGTATACCACAAGTCACATGGCATGGGTTGAAGAGAGAAGAAAACCTCCACATATTTAAAGTTGTATACCACAAGCCACATGGCATGGGTTGAAGAGAGAAGAAAGCCTCCACATATTTAAAGTTGTATACCACAAGCCACATGGCATGGGTTGAAGACAAAAGAAAGCCTCCACATATTTAATGTTGTATACCACAAGCCACATGGCATGGTTTGAAGAGAGAATCAATCCTCCACATATTTAATGTTGTATACCACAAGCCACATGGCATGGGTTGAAGAGAGAATCAATCCTCCACATATTTAATGTTGTATATCACAAGCCACATGGCATGGGTTGAAGACAAAAGAAAGCCTCCACATATTTAATGTTGTATACAACAAGCCACATGGCATGGTTTGAAGAGAGACTCAATCCTCCACATATTTAATATTGTTATACCACAAGCCACATGGCATGTGTTGAAGAGAGAATCAATCCTCCACATATTTAATGTTGTATACCACAAGCCACATGACATGGGTTGAAGACAGAAGAAAGCCTCCACATATTTAATGTTGTATACCACAAGTCACATGGCATGGGTTGAAGAGAGAATCAATCCTCCACATATTTAATGTTGTATACCACAAGCCACATGGCATGGGTTGAAGAGAGAATCAATCCTCCACATATTTAATGTTGTATATCACAAGCCACATGGCATGGGTTGAAGACAAAAGAAAGCCTCCACATATTTAATGTTGTATACAACAAGCCACATGGCATGGTTGAAGAGAGACTCAATCCTCCACATATTTAATATTGTATACCACAAGCCACATGGCATGTGTTGAAGAGAGAATCAATCCTCCACATATTTAATATTGTATTCCACAAGCCACATGACATGGGTTGAAGACAGAAGAAAGCCTCCACATATTTAATGTTGTATACCACAAGTCACATGGCATGGGTTGAAGAGAGAATCAATCCTCCACATATTTAATGTTGTATACCACAAGTCACATGACATGGGTTGAAGACAGAAGAAAGCCCCCACATATTTAATGTTATATACCACAAGTCACATGGCATGGGTTGAAGAGAGAATCAATCCTCCACATATTTAATGTTTGTATACCACAAGTCACATGACATGGGTTGAAGACAGAAGAAAGCCTCCACATATTTAATGTTGTATACCACAAGTCACATGGCATAGGTTGAAGAGAGAATCAATCCTCCACATATTTAATGTTGTATATCACAAGCCACATGGCATGGGTTGAAGACAAAAGAAAGCCTCCACATATTTAATGTTGTATACAACAAGCCACATGGCATGGTTTGAAGAGAGACTCAATCCTCCACATATTTAATGTTGTATACCACAAGCCACATGGCATGGGTTGAAGAGAGAATCAATCCTCCACATATTTAATATTGTATACCACAAGCCACATGGCATGGGTTGAAGACAGAAGAAAGCCTCCACATATTTAATGTTGTATACCACAAGCCACATGGCATGGGTTGAAGAGAGAATCAATCCTCCACATATTTAATGTTGTATACCACAAGTCACATGGCATGGGTTGAAGAGAGAATCAATCCTCCACATATTTAATGTTGTATACCACAAGTCACATGACATGGGTTGAAGACAGAAGAAAGCCTCCACATATTTAATGTTGTATACCACAAGTCACATGGCATGGGTTGAAGAGAGAATCAATCCTCCACATATTTAATGTTGTATACCACAAGCCACATGGCATGGGTTGAAGAGAGAATCAATCCTCCACATAATTAATGTTGTATATCACAAGCCACATGGCATGGGTTGAAGACAAAAGAAAGCCTCCACATATTTAATGTTGTATACAACAAGCCACATGGCATGGTTTGAAGAGAGACTCAAACCTCCACATATTTAATATTGTATACCACAAGCCACATGGCATGTGTTGAAGAGAGAATCAATCCTCCACATATTTAATATTGTATTCCACAAGCCACATGACATGGGTTGAAGACAGAAGAAAGCCTCCACATATTTAATGTTGTATACCACAAGTCACATGGCATGGGTTGAAGAGAGAATCAATCCTCCACATATTTAATGTTGTATACCACAAGTCACATGACATGGGTTGAAGACAGAAGAAAGCCCCCACATATTTAATGTTATATACCACAAGTCACATGGCATGGGTTGAAGAGAGAATCAATCCTCCACATATTTAATGTTGTATACCACAAGTCACATGACATGGGTTGAAGACAGAAGAAAGCCTCCACATATTTAATGTTGTATACCACAAGCCACATGGCATGGGTTGAAGAGAGAATCAATCCTCCACATATTTAATGTTGTATACCACAAGTCACATGGCATGGGTTGAAGACAGAAGAAATCCCCCACATATTTAATGTTGCATGTCCTTTGCAGGATGATGAGACCAACACCACGTTGATTTTCAAGGGAACTTTACTCTCCCTGGCCTAGGAGTTAAACGACTTTCTCCTTAATCCCGTTTATCCACGTAGGGTAACGCAGCGGGCGAGAATTGGTAGCGGTTCTCGCCGCGTTGTTGACTTGCGGAATTTATGAGCCGGCTGCTCAGAAAGCAATGGCAAACTATTGAGCGTAATCTTGCCAAGAAATCAACAACAGTGGTAAAATGCTGGTGTTGACAGCGATGTCCTGTAGATATGCGAAACAAAAAAATGGCGACAGAAGATAAAAATCCTTAGAAATGTTAATACCACTTCACGCTAGGATGCCAGAACATCAAACTATATGAGAAGAGAGGTTGCTCATATTATAATGTAAACAACCTCTCTTCCTATATAGTTTTATATCCTGGAATTCCTGGCATGAAGTGGTATTAACATTTCTAAGAAGTTTATCTTCTGTGCCCATTTGTGTGGGGAGTGAGAGGTGAAGACGTCACAAATGGCCTGAACAAAAAAATAAAGATGGCCTGTGCACAAACAAGTATGCCTGAATCTATATATATAAAACAAAGTGTATGTATGTAAATATATATGTAAATATATATGTATGTCCTTTATTTGTTCGCGAACGGCCCATCCGATTGAGATGAAATTTTCTACACGCCTTCCTTTCATTCCAGAGCTGTCAACTGTCATAGTTTTTTTTTCTTCTTCCTCCTCCTCCCTCCTCCCCCTCCCAAAATACGTACGTAAATATATGATGATGATGATGAAAGAATCCCCGAACCAAAACGCTAGGGAAAGGGAAGAAAATGACGTGACTACACAGAATCGTCACACGGCAATCATCATCATCAAGTGCCGTGCCGGCTGGCGTAGGCGTTCATGGCTCTCCGTAGATCTCAGTCTTTGGTTTTTGGATCAACTCTGCTGCTGATATTCCTCCATGCCACGGCAATATCAATAACAATTCATCTTTTTATGTGTAAGGAAGTTATCTACAGTCGTGTAGAAGGGAAGAACTAGACGAGTATGAATTCGGAATGGCGAACTCTCTCCTCCTCTCTTCTCCTCCTCTACCTCCTCCCTCCACCCTTCTCCTCTTCCTCCTCCCTCTCATCCCTCTCCCTCCTCCCTCCTCCTTCTCCCTCTTCCTTCTCCCTCTTCCTCTCCCCTCCTCCTCCATCCTCCTCCCTCCTACTCCCTCCGCCTCCTCCCCCTCCTCCCTCATCTTCCCTCCTCCTCCCTCTCCCTCCTCATCCCTCCTCCTCCTGCCTCCCTCCTCCTCCTCCTGCCTCCTTCTCCCTCATCATCCTCCCTCCTCCTTCTCCCTTCTTCTCCCTCTTCCCTCTTCCTCCTCCTACCTCCTCCCTCCTCCTCCCTCTACCTCCTCCTCCTCCCTCCACCCTCCTCCTCCCTTCTCCTCCTCTTCCTCCTCCCTTTCCTTCCTCCTCCTCCTCCCTCTACCTCCTCCTCCCCCTACCTCTTTCCTCCTCCCTCCTCCTCCTCTTCCACCTCCCTTTCCTTCCTCCCCTCCTCATTCTCCCTCCTTCCTCTCCCTCCTTCCTCCTCCTCCTTCCTTCTTCTCCCTCTGCCTCCTCCCTCCTCCTCTCCCCTCCTCCTCCTCCTCCTCCTTCTCCTCCTCCTCCTTCTCCCTTCTTCTCCTCCTCTCCCCTCCTCCTCCTACCCTCTTCCTCTTCCCCTCCTCCCTCTCCCTCCTCCATCCTCCTCCTCCCTCTTCCTCCTCCTCCCTCTTCCTCCTCCTTCCTCTTCCTCCTCCTTCCTCTCCTCCTCCCTCTCCTCCTCCTCCCTCTCCTCCTCCTTCTTCCTCCTCCTTCCTTCTCCTTCCTCTCCTCCTCCTCTTCCTCCCCCTCCTTACCTCCTCCCCTCCTACCTCCTCCCTCCTCCTCCTCTCTCCTCCTCCCTCCTCCCTTTTCCTCCCTCCTCCTCCTCCCTCTATCTCCTCCCTCCTCCTCTCCACTCTTCCTCCTACCCTCTTCCTCTTCCCCTCCCCCTCCTCCCTATCCCTCCTCCTCCCTTCACATTCCTCCTCCTCCCTCTTCCTCCTCCTCCCATCCTCCTCCTCATCCCTCCTTCTCCCTCCTCCTCCTTCTTCCTCCTCCTCCTCCTCCTCCTCCTCCCCTCCTCCTTCCTCCTCCTCCCTCTCCTCCTCCTCACTCCTCCTCCCTCTCCTCCTCCTCACTCCTCCTCCTCCTCCTCCTCCTCCTCCTCCTCCCTCTACCTCCTCCCTCCTCCTCCCTTCACATTCCTCCTCCTCCCTCTTCCCCCTCCTCCCTCCTCCTCATCCCTCCTCCTCCCTTCTCCTCCTCCTCCTCCCTCTACCTCCTCCTCCCTTCACATTCCTCCTCCTCCCTCTTCCTCCTCCTCCCTCCTCCTCCTCATCCCTCCTTCTCCCTCCTCCTCCTTCTTCCTCCCTCCTCCTCCTCCTCCCTCCTCTTTCCTCCTCCTCCCCTTCCTCCTCCTCCTCCTCCTCCTCCCTCTACCTCCTCCTCCTCCCTTCACATTCCTCCTCCTCCCTCTTCCTCCTCCTCCCTCCTCCTCATCCCTCCTCCTCCCTCCTCCTCCTCTCTCCTCCTCCATCCTCCTCCTCCTCCTCCTCATCACTCCTCCTCCCTCCTCCTCCTTCGTCCTCCCTCCTCCTCACTCCTCCCCCTCCTCCTTCCTCCTCCTCCCTCTCCGCCTCCTCCCTCCTCCTCCCTCCTCCTCCTACCTCCTCCTCCTCCCTCCTCCTCCCTCTACCTCCTCCCCCTCCTCCCTTCACATTCCTCCTCCTCCCTCTTCCTCCTCCTCCCTCCTCCTCCTCTCTCCGCCTCCCTCCTCCTCCTCCTCCCTCTACCTCCTCCCTCCTCCTCCCTTCACATTCCTCCTCCTCCCTCCTCCTCCTCCCTCCTCCTCTTCACTCCTCCTCCTCCCCTCCTTCTCCTCCTTCTCCCTCCTCCTTCTCCCTCTTCCTCCTCCCTCTTCCTTCTCCCTCCGCCTCCTCCCTCCTCCTACTCTCTCCTCCTCCTCCCTCCTCCTCCCTCTCCCTCCTCCTCCCTCTCCTCCTCCTGCTCCCTTCTCCTCCTGCGTTCTCCTCCTCCCTCCTTCTCCCTCCTCCTCCCTCTTCCTCCTCCCTCCTCCTCGCCTCCTCCTCCACCCTACTCCTCCCTCCTCCTCCTAATCCCTCCTCCTCCCTCCTATTCCTCCCTACTCCTCCTGTCTCCTCCCTCCTCCTCCCTCCTCTTCCCTCCTCCACCTCCCTCTTCCTCCTCCCTCCTACATTTACCCAAGACAGACAGACAGTCAGACAGATAGTCGGGAACGGGATCTTATATGACTACTTATATAATTTAAATGAGATGCTCTCCACCATGGGCTGGGCCGGGTCAGACAGACAGATAGATAGATAGATAGATAGACAGACAGACAGACAGACAGACAGACAGACAGACAGACAGACAGACAGACAGACAGACAGACAGTCGGGAACGGGAACTTATATGACTACTTATATGAATTAAATGAGATGCTCCCCACCAGGAGTTGGGCGATGCCGGGCCGGGTCAGACAGACAGACAGATAGATAGTCGGAACGGGAACTTATATGACTACTTATATGAATTAAATGAGATGCTCCCCACCAGAGTCTGGGCGAAGCCGGGCCGGGTCAGCTAGTATTAAATAATGATAAACAGAACAAATAAAGATGACATGAACACAATAAAGATGTCATGAATAACAATTAAGGATGGCTGACCTCACGGCCTAAGGTTATGGCCCCGTGAATAATAAGAAGTGTCCACTACTTTCATAAAACAGTATCCCTCATCTTATACAGAAATGTTACCTCATATCATACAACTGTCGTTCTTATCTCATACACAAGTGTCCCTGATTTCATTTCTCCATTACCTCATACAGAAGTCTTCCTCACATCATACAAAAAATGTCCCTCATGTCATACATAATGTGTCCCTCACCTAATACAGAAGTGTCCCTCATATCGTTCAACTGTGTCCCTCACATCATACAGATGTGTCCCTCATAGCATACAAATGTGTCCCTTACGTCATAGAGAAATATCACTCATGTCATACAAAAGGAGTCCTTCACCTCAGAAAGAAGTGTCCCTCACCTCATACAGAAACATGATAAAACACATAATTAATTTTATTTCACAATAATCTCCCGTAATCTTCTTCTTCTTACGTTCGCTATCTCCTTAATATACACGCTTCTCTTATGAATCTCTCTTTAATTAGCAATGCATCACTATTTTAATTAGCCATACCTTCTATATATTAAGGATCATTATCGTGAAATAAATTTAGTCATTTGTGTTTATTCACGTTTATGTACCCCTACTTTTGCTTCATATATTACTGTAAAACAACTCACGCACAAATAGAAAGATGGTTTCATACTCTTACATAATTCGAACATAAAAACACAGCCAAAGATAGAAGAAAGCTGAGTTTCAGCTTGCAAAGAGGCAGATCTCATTGGATAAATTAAGCACTGCAGAGTTAAATAGATTGTTAATGTTGAGAGGCGAAACGATCAATGTCCGTTAGAAGATGTGGTAGACGGTGTTCTAGAGATCAATAATGCAGACACAGTTTTAAGAAATGACGACTTCCTAATAGGACACTATTTGTTGGAGTCTTGACGATATTGCGTTTGTGATATGGCCAAAGGGACAATGTAAGAAATTATATTGAAGATAGACTTCAAGAAAGCAAGTGTATTCGTGGAAGATGGCACAACGGAAGTTAGTGTACTAGAGAATGTGGAATGAAAAGTTGAAGATATCATCCATGTGAAATGTTACCTTGATAACACACAGCCAGATTATATGGAAGATGTGACAGGTAGAACAGCCGACTGCATTGATATAAATATAACCGCCATTAATGTTTCATTGCCTCATCAACCCAACATATAACAAGAAAACTACAAGTACATTACAGTCAAAGAGACATTTACAGATGAAATAAAATGTAAACTTGAAACTCTGCAAAACCCTTCGGAGGAAAGCGTTGACCAAACTTGGTTGAACATCACAAATACAATTCAATCTACCCTCAGAAGAATGTCTCGGTGTGTTAACCCACGCATAGAAAAGAACAGATGGTTCAATCAAAAATGTGAAGAAGCAGTCATTAGGAAGAAGAATGCCAGACATGTATGGTTAATGACATCAATAACATCCAAAAGGAAGAGCATTATAGAGATGAATGTAAAGAGGCTACAAAAATAGTCAGACAGCAGAAGCGAGAATATATGAGTAATATAATCAAAGATATGGAAACTAATCACCAGAAAAATGAATCCAGGTAATTTTTTAAAGAACTGAAGTCAATGAAACGAGGGCACCAACAAAACACATATGGTTTAAAAGACAAAAATGGGAATATGATAAATACCAATGAGGAAATGTGGCAACACATGGAAAGAATATTTTATTGAATTACTAAATTGTGAAGCTCCAAGTAACATTTTCCCACAGGAAGAGGTTCTAATATGCGAACCACAAATTGAAGAACCTACATTTGAAGAAATCCTATATGTAATCACACGACTTAAAAACAATAAGGCAACTGGGACTGATGGAATTGCATGCTGAATTTATAAAGGCAGGTGGCCATGCATTACATCTAAAGCTATACGAAACTAATAATAAAAATCTGGAGGACAAAAGAATTACCCCATGACTGGAAAGAGTCATTATTGATACCTATCTTTAAGAAAGGAGACAAGTTCCAATGTGGAAATTATAGAGGAATATCACTACTGTCCACAAGCTATAAGATACTATCCCGCAGTATTACTAAATAGACTAAAACCATATTCAGAAGACATATTAGGTTGACTACCAGGCGGGTTTTAGGACAAAAACAGATCAACAATAGATCAGATATTATCTTACGACAAATAGCCTAGAAACATTGGGAATATAAAAGAGATTTTATAACATTTTTGTGGATTTTAAAAAGGCTTATGATAGTGTCCATAGGAAAGTCTATGGAATGCTATGCAGGAATTTGGAATACCAAGGAAGTTAATCAACATGACCAGACTATGCATGGAAGATACTTATAATATAGTAACATATAAAGGCAGGAAATCAGACCCCTTCCAAATAACATCTGGCTTGAAACAGGGTGATGCACTATCGCCGCTACTCTTCAATCTGGCTCTAGAGAAAGTTGTAAGGAAGATAAAGGAGGAATGTGATATTGGAGGAACATCCAAGCTGCTTGGTTATGCAGATGATATAGATATTATAGGGCAAAGTGAACAAAAGACTTTGAAAATATTGACTACACTTAAAGGAAAAAGCCCAACAGATGGGGCTGGTTATCAACCAAGATAAGACAGAATATATGGTAATTTCAAGAGACGGAATGGCTAAAAACTCTGGCCACATACAAATAGATAATATGACTGTCAGAGTCCAGGGGACAAGCGATGCGTGACATCGTTACGACCGCCAGGGCGGACTTAGCTCCCAGTAACGGATGCAACAACTTCGTTACGCCGCCAGGCGAATAGGAGTTACCGGCCTGCGAGATCGCTGGCTGACCAGCGGTCAGGCTGCCAACGCAAGACGCACGCCTGCCACGTGACGCCACGTCAGGCGGGAGGCAAGTTGCGACCCAACGGAACATGACGGACGTGTGATTGAGAGAAAGGCGTTGTATGGTTTTCTGTATTGAAAGGCGAGTGTCTGGACATCTTGCGAGTCAGACTTGTGAACTGTATTGTGGATGTAAGTTGTAAAGTATTCCATTATATATTGTGGTGATCATCGTTCTGTATTTGATATGTTAATAAATCCATTGAAACGTGTGTCGTTGAGTATTACGTCAAATCACGTTGTATTTGTGCTGTCTCACACTTGTTAGGCAAGCGAGCAAGTTTAAGACCCTGACAATGACCATTAAAAGAACAGGAAACATACAAATACCTGGGTACAATCTTCAACTGCTCCAACATCATAAGGGAAGAAATACAAACTAGAATCAACTCTGGAAATAAGATATACTATGCACTACAACATCTACTAAAATCAAAGACTGCTATCTCGTAACACCAAAATCACAATATACAAAACACTGATCAGACCAGTTGTGCTGTATGGCTCTGAAACCTGGAGTACAACGAAAGGAGACGAAGCCTTGTTACAAACCTTTGAGAACAAAATTTTAAGACGCATCTTTGGACCCATTAGGGATACACAAAGTGGAGAGTGGAAAAGAAGAAGTAACAAAGACATTTATGATCTGTTTAAGTCCCCGCTAATCACTGGTATCATGAAGGCTAATAGACTACAATGGCTGGGGCATATAGAAAGAATGGAAGATAATAGGGAAACAAAACTCGCTTACACTCAGGAAATAAATGACCGTAGACCCCTGAGGTAGACCAAGAAGGACGGTGGAGAGATAATACATAGTACAGACCTACAAGCACTTGGAATCAACGACTGGCAAGAGAAGGTCCACCAGAGAGACGAATGGAGACGGATTGTATTTGCAGCAAAGAACCTCAATGGCTCGGAAAGCTGAAGAAGAAGAAGAAGAATGTTTCATTGGAGATCATGTACAAGTGGCGAAGCTAATAAAACGCCGAAGACCACATTGTGGCAGAAACAAATAAGAGTGTATAGATGCCCGATTAGTCTGTAGATAGTGACTCTTTATCAGGCACTCTGGAATGATAAGTTGAAGGTTTTGTGAATGTAAAATGGGAATGTGATAACGCTGATACTGATGCACTGCGAAATGCCTTTCAGATAAAATTCAAGCGCGCCTAGGCATAGCTGCAGATGGAAGAGCAGATGAAAAGTAACTGAAGATATTGGCGATGTCAGGTGAGAAGTTGATGAAGAAGTAGTATCGCCAGTGGAAGGCATGGCATGACAAAATCACAGTGTTCAGTGATATGAAATATATTTGCAGAAAGTTGTGTTGTTGTTTGTCCATCAAGAATGATGATGACCATTCATCTTCATCCAGTGGGGTAATGAAGAATGACTTGCGCGATGGACTTGGATTAAAGTGAGGAAGAGTTGCGCAATTCGTCGACCTCACTCTCTCGCCTGATTCCATCTGAGTCCAGTGGCAAGACAAGTCGAGGACGATTGGAGACGAATACAGGTGCAGTGGATGACCAGGGCGCTCTACGTGCCTTGCCGTGCTCATTACGTTCCACAACGCTTTGCAGGTAAACGCCGTCTTGCCCGTTGAATCAGGAATGATTTCTTCCGCGCAGTCTGCCGAATCCTGTCTTCACATGCTGGGTAGGCATACCCTAGTTTACCTTCTTGGTTTGACACCAAATCGGATACCCATGCCTGGTTTAGCCAGCCTCTCACAGCTGTTGCCCGGGGGGTGGCCGCTGTCGCATGCTGACAGCTACTAGGAGTCACACGCACGAGCTGGGTGTCAGACTTGGACCAGTGGGGGATGGGTCCTGAAAGGACATGAGAGCCATCCTTACCAAAGGTGCTACCAATGCCTGACACCCCGTACCTACCCCCCCCTCCCCCCCAGAAAGTATGACTCCCTTGAAGATCATGTGAAATGCACAGTTGAAGATACTAGTGAAGTCAAATTGGAAAGTGATGACAAGCTGATGGAGAAAACAAATTACTTGCTTCGACGTTCAAATTACAGAAGATACGTACAGAACCTTTATATACCAGAAGTGAAGAAAGTATCGAGGTCTGGACGAAGGTTTTGACGATGTAAAATGCAAAATTTACAACAACAACAACAACAACAACAACAACGACAACGACAACGACGACGACGACGACGACGACGACGACAACAACAACAACAACAACACACAAAATAAGAACGAACAATGATGAAAATAAAAATATCAAAATGTTGCTTTATTTAGGTACACGTGGATTCTTTATAATAACAATTCCCACTGTTTTTCTTTTATTCAGACTAAGTCTTTCGTTTTGACTTGCGAGTATATTACATCTTTAATCCATTATTAGGTATTTGCATTTTGATTCTTCTCATATGGTCCCCAGCATCAACCATCTAATGCCAAGTACTCAACAGATCTACCAGCCTAGCACCATATATCCAGTACATCTCAAGGCGAGGACAAGAGGTTTCTCTCTCTCTCTCTCTCTCTCTCTCTCTCTCTCTCTCTCTCTCTCTCTCTCTCTCTCTCTCTCACACTGTCTCTCTCTCTCTCTCTTCTCTCTCTCTCTCTCTCTCTCTCTCTCTCTCTCTCTCTCTCTCTCTCTCTCTCTCTCTCAATCTCTCTCTCTCTCTTTCTCTCTAAGTAAACATTCGCAATAAAGTCTTGATAGGTACCTGGCAAAATGTATGTAAAGTACACCCAATAAATGTATTCACGTCCCCACACTTACATTTACATATGGCGAAGATCTTGGAAAGAGAAGAAAAGAAACACCGAGGTATTGACAGTTACTAGGACGAGTGCTGATTAATCTTAGAGCCTATACAAAATATGGGGCTAGCACAATATAACATAAAAGTCTCAAGCAGTGTAAAAACGACATTTAAATGCTTTAATTTTAATGTATATTTCCTCATTTATTGATGAATACCATACTCAGAACAGTAGATAACGATCTTACTGTCTCTGTCCACATGTGGTGTCTGTTGTGGTCTATCCATAATCTGAAGAATGTAACTTGTTTCTTTTTGGTTGAGTTGGCAATATACATCATCTTTCTGGTGGCAATACACGTCATTTTTCTAGTGGCAATACACATCATCTATCCGGTGACAATACACATCATAATTCTGGTGGCAATACACATCATATTTTTGGTGGCAATACACATAATATTTCTGGTGGCAATACACATCTTATTTCTGGTGGCAATACACATCAATTTTCTGGTGGCAATGCACATCATCTTTCTGGTGATAATGCACATCTTTCAGGTGGCAATACACGCAATCTGACAGACACGATGACTTAATGGCTTGTACGCTCGCCTGCCGGTCTTATAGTCATGGGTTCGAATTCGCATAGAGGAGGGTTTTTAAAACTCAGCGGGACTCCCAGGTCGGACGACCCTAATTTAACAAAAAATATTACAGAACCCTTTTACACACCTAAAGACGCATTGGGTATGTGGTTATAGAGCCATATTTGTATAGAGCTATCGGTACTCGGTGATATGGTCGGTATAAAGTCGGCAGCTTTTACTTTCTATGACATTTCTTGGTGCCCGTTACAGGCAGGGTTGACATTTAAGCCCATGCCAAATTTTAACATTTCAAATCCCACCTAATGTTTCTAAAATTCGAAGCCGACCTAATGTTTCTAAAATTCGAATCCGACCTAATATTTTTAAAATTCGAATCCGACCCTAATGTTTTTAAATTCAAATCCGACCTAATGCTTTTAAAATTCGAATCCGACCTAATGCATTTAAAATTCAAATCCGATCTAATGCTTTTAAAATTCGAATGCGACCTAATTAGGGATTGAACAGATGACCATGAAATTACTTGGGAAGTAAAAGCGACAGGTGCGATATTGACCACATCTTGACCCAGCGAGTGCTGATTAGTCTAAGTATAAATAATTAGCTATCACCATGTACCAAACCACGTCTCAAGCGGTCTAAAGAGTCCTTTAAACGTACAGACATCATCAGTGTCATAAAAGCTGTAGGGACAAACCGATGACTTTAAGGACGTTTGGGAATCTATTGCCTTATCCAGAGTAAGGGAGATGGGAGTGAAGTGGGGAACCGCCAGGACATGAACTTTTTTCTCAAGGGCAACCTTTGGTTAATCGACACAGAACTGGTGCGACCAGCCAGTAGATATACGCTTGTGAAGATGTTCAGGAGGAGATCTGAGCATCTATGAATCTATCCAGAGTGTGATGATGATCATCTTCACTAATCTCTCTATTATATTAAACGTGATAGTCATTGCACTTCACAGACCACTAGCAAGTTCTGCTTCGGGAAGTTTGTTGTTGTTCTGTTTTGTTTCTACAAGGCACCGGTTAGTCTCACACTGTTTTGTTTATGTTTTAATTACTTGTTTGTAAATATTCATTTTCCACAATAATATATCGCACATGCATATTATCATCCCAGCTATTCCTGACCCGACCCTCTACAAACACATAACTACCACTACAACCACGACAAGTTGGGGTTGTGTATTTGTACACAGTCTGACCGTTACCCTTGCTATCTACGCTGATGCACTTTCCTATGCTGACTTGCTTACTGCATCCATGTGGATGAGACACTGCAATTGCCAACTCCCCATGTCCGGCATCAGCTGATGAACTTCCACTCGTAAAAATTGTTTCATCAATGAACATTTTGCATTCTAAACTTTTCCGTGCACTTTCCCATTCATGAACAGCTCTCTCTACACTAACGATCACATACGGGTCATGTGTCACATACAGCATTTTGCTGACGTCTTTCTCAGCATCACTCCATACACGTGACATGCCTGAGAGTTGGACAACACCCTCGCAACTGGCAAGAGTATCCCCTTCGTCAAAAAACAAATAGCATGTTGTATGCTTTGCTTCAGAATTATCAAAGACATTATGAGCGGCCGTATGTATTATTATATGAGCAAAGCTGGTTTTGGGTTCACTAGACGTCTTGCATTCTTCACATTGGCACCTTCCTTCTTCTCTGATGACCTTATACACCCAACAGGTTCCGAATAGAGCAGTGCGAGGGTACGGTGTGCTGGTACCAGGAAATGTCTCCGGTCTCTCTTTACTGAGCTGCTTGACTGCCACAAGAGCGACAATGTTCCCCAGGGCCTTAATAGGTTCCACAAGATGGCGGCTGCCACGAGGGAGATGATCTTCATTAAATTTATGTATAGGAATAAAGTTTTTGTGGCCTGGGTTTTTATCGCAGATTGTGTATTCACTTTGAAGTTGTGCCTCTGCTAAACATTCCTCGACTTCTGCTGATCCTAGAAAATAGATGAAGACACTACAGTTAACAGATTAATATGTAAAACTGTATAAGCTCCTAGCATAATATATAACCTCCTGCCTATTACAGGAGCCCTAAACGGAAACAAGGGAAAGTAACACTCTAGCCTACCATGAATGTCGTAAGAGGCGACTTGGGAGGTCAGCTGCCTGATCAGGTAAAACATTCTAGCTGCAACCTCAAATGGTCGGTTAAAATATGGGACAGAATGGCTTAGACGTACAACGTCCTCTTCTAATTCAAGTAGATGTGGTAGGAAGCATGGAACCTGAGATATACTATTTCCGCCTCGTGAGATAAGAATGTGCACACTGAAGGAACGCTACATTGAAATTGTATCTAGTGATACATGTCTATTGAGTGGACATATTAGATGTGTATCAATCAGAGTGCAGCAGAGTTGATCTTTCGTCCATCACAGGGGATGAAGACCATCCCTTCTTTGATCCGTATGAAATGGACGAAGAGGTGACTGCAAGATGAATTGGTTTAAGGTGACGAAGAGTTGAGAAAACGACTTTTTCTCAACTCTTCGTCACCTTAAACAATTCATCTTGCAGTCACCTCTTCGTCCATTTCATACGGATCAAAGAAGGGATGGTCTTCATCCCCTGTGATGGACCTCAATCTCTCAACTGTATCCATACGAATCTAGTGGAGGACATTAGAGACATCTGGAGATGGAGTCAGGTGAGTGGTTGACCAGAGTGTTCTATGTGACTCACCGTGCTCGTTACACTCCACAGTGCGTCGTTGGTGCTACCCATCACGTCCGTTTGAACCCAAATAATGATTTCCTCTTCACTTTATGCCGAGTCAGTCTTGCACCCTGGATAGGCAGACCCTAACTCACCGAACGTGAACACTAGCCGGCTACTCTCACATGACCCTCTTCTGGTTTGGCCGGCTTATCAAAGCTGGTGGCAGGGAAGGCCTCTGCCGCATGCTGGCAGCTACGAGAAGCCACAGGTAAAAGCTGCATGCCAGGTTTTTGACCAATGATGGGTGAGATAGTTAGCATCCAGTCACAGTGCAATGGGGATGGTTAGTATCTATACACTTCGATGTCTCTTAAGGGAAACGGAGTACTTGTATAAGTGTCCTGCGTGATTAACATCGCTTCTATTAACCAACCATATAGCTAGGGGGTCGGACGTAGAATTATATATCGTATGAAGTGAATATATGTATCATATTTTGGCTGAAAAATCATACCACATATAATCACAGATACTATTCAAATGTGGAGCATTTAATATACCCAACTAAACAACCAACTAACCAACTAGCCAGCCAGCCAACCATCCAACCACCCAATCAACCAACCAACTAGCCAACCAACCGGCAAGCCAACCATTTGTATACACCTGTGTACTGTCTGGAAGTTTGTCTTATAAAAAATAATAATAATAATAATAATCAGCGTCATTTACTTCGGAAAACCCCAGTAATTTCGGAGTCAGAAGCATATATGAGAAACTTGTGAGACGCATGATATGCATTGTTTCCCATAGCAATAAAATTATGTAACAAAGGTTTCTTCCTCTTTGCCATGGACCTCAGTTTGTAATCATGCTACTGGCAAGTCAGATCCATGGCGGCATTTTATCTCATGGCGCTATTTCTGTGCCCCGTATTTAATGGCTAACGATCTATGCGCCATAATTTACTATCTTCTGAATACTTTGCTATAAAACATTAATTGCTTGTTCATGTTTGCAGGCCACCCGCTCTCTTCAATTCTCGGGCCAACATCACAAGTTCAACTGAAGGACATAACAGAAGTCTACGCTGTTTTCATCATTTATTTCGCGGCTTCACATTTACGATCAAGTCTTCACTCTCATCTAACCGCACAATTATTCTCAGCTAAAATAAGCACAGAGACTATCACTCGGAAATAAAATATAATGTACAAACGGCACTAGCTTTGTGCCATTCTCGCACTCGTTACAACAGTCCGACCTGGACCGTGTCTTCACTCGTACTCCCAATTTCAGCCGAGAATTATCTTCTCCTGACACTCGCACAAAACGTCTTCCACGCACTAACAAACACTCATGCAGATGTGAGTTCCACTCATACCAAACCCACTTCCTGACACTCTCTTCTTCTGCCTTTTATGACCTGTTTGGGCGTAGGCTCTACACCAACTTACATCACGTCGCCCTATATTTTTCTAGCTTCTGCAACCTCTTTTATGTCCGTACCAAATTATTCATCCCTGTGTCTAATTGGCAATTCCATATTACACTTCTAATGGTATCTTGTACCTATCGGAACTACATACCTCCAATGTCTTCCTCCGGTTCTGAGTTTGCAGGGGATTCTATTCTGTCATTACCTGCCACAATAATCAGAAATATTCCATCAATAGTCAAGCTTAATCAATATAACTGTCTGACTTTATCTTTGTCACAAAATGCGCCTGGAGAATTGCGATCAGGAGATAGGGTCTGACCAGACTCACGAGATCTCACGGCCTACAACACAGTTCACAATATATACACCCACCCAGTAGTCAAAGGGAGATAATCCAAGTAATGTTATCCCTGACGGAGTAGGGGAATTGGCTCCTGGATTCAGGATTGTTCTAGAGAAAGACACCGGAAGTGGTTTCTGAACTTCGCCATTGCAGCAGGCTGGCTGAGAGCGGGGAGAACTGATTGTTGTGTGGTGGCTGGCGAACTCCTGTGTGGCGGCAGTTTATCAGAAGGAAAATGGTTCCCAATGTCAACATGGTTTGAAGACTGTAGACAATGTTCCCAAATGGACTGAGGTTCCATGCTTTTAACTGCATTGCCAAACGAAGAGGCAAGAATGATGTAATTCTTGAATTCAAATACCCGATGTGCACGACTGTTGCACCAGGTCAAGGTCGAGCATGCAAGTTACACCGAAAAACAGGCCTGTTATTTGACCCAATTTCATCATGCCTGTTGTGAAGTCTTTGACGGCTGTGAAAGTGCTAGTGTTTGCACGACTTGTCCCGCATGCCAAGAAATTGATTGTTTGGGGAGAAAGTGGGATTGGCTTGACGGTGTAAACATTGCAAGTACTGCACTACTGGGCTGCCTTGGAACTCAAACGTAGTCGACAAAACAGGAAGTCGGGGACGGCGTAACTAAAACCCTATCGTGTAATATATCCTCAGACTCGGCCGGTCAAGACGAATCTAATGGGAATGTCCGCGATCAAATTGGGCATTTGAGCGATCCCGCGCGTGTCGAAGTTCGCATCTTTTGTCAGGGCAACTACTGGTTTCTTTTTTTTTGCCTTCCTCATACACATTATGTTCATGGTCTCCTTAAGGGAATACTGTCTTAATTTATAGTGGGTTCCTGTGAGGAGAACAACGGGGAGGGGAAAGAGGGACAAGAGATGCTACTGACATGTATGATGATTGCAGGGGGGATAAATTGGGGAAAGCATGACCACCTGGGAATGGATGGAAGGGGGTTTTACCAACGGCCCTCCTTCAGGGCCATCTTGCCTATGGGGAACTGGGGCACAGACACTCATGACCAATTACCGTGGGTTCACTCTATCCCCATTCCAGGGAAACAGATGTTCTATTCAGCTGCTTTTCAGATCCCAGACCTTATTCTTTCTCTGACCCTGAGGTCTGGCCTGTAATTGAACCACCGCCCATCTTGGGGAGGTGTTTCACCACTCTGAGTACCATGATGATGTCTATCCCATATGATGAGTCGTGGTCACGTGTGATTCTCACCGAGGGTTGCCTGTGTCATTTTGTTCCAGATTACTACCTTCAGGAGAGGAGTGATGGATAGTCAGTAAAACCATCATTCTGTACCAGCATCAGCAGTCTGGACCAAACCAGTCAACGTGAGGTGATCATACTGCCCACTATCCAGTCAGTCGTCTATACCCTCAGAGTAGGTCCAGGATGACTAAACAACCAGTTTAAGATAGAAACAACATATGGGCAAGTATACTGTTCGTGTGATTGTCCGGATTTGCCACTCATTACCTATTCGACAACCACTCAACTATCGATGATATCATTCCACACTTCGTTCACGTAGATTATGGTCCTGATTAGGAATACAGCCACAGACTTTAGACAATTGTGACTCTGGCAATGAACAATGTTCAATATATAAATTTAGCACTGGACAGTGTGCTTCGATGAACTTTAACTCAGGAACTGTGTTTCACTAATATATTGTTGAGTTGGTGCCACTGTTGGTAAAGCAACGAACTTTCAGATTAAGTTATACCTTGTATAGAGGCACCTACATGATCGGATGAGGATGAAACTTCATGGTACTATTTGGACATGCTTTGGTGTTCCACGGCCATTAGCCTGATCTTATGTCGGCTCGGAGGAGGTGCTATCTGGTCGAAGACTGAGGACCTGCTGCGAGAGACACTAGCTAAGTACCATTCATGTGTGGTGTGAGGCGTTGGCATTGTGCTATGAAGACATCTTTATCTGGCTGCCTCAGCTAACTATCGAGTAGCAACTAGCACACCAGACAGATCTGCACTACATCCACATTATCTTCACTTTCCTTTTGTACAATACATTTTTGTTATTGAGTTTGTAGATACCAGAGTTGCATCATTTATTTAGGACGATGTTTGAAAGGGTAACCTCCCTTGGTTGGTTGTGAGAGAGATAGGTATCTGAAGACTGGTGGGGTCGCAGACTGAAAGTGTCCCAGTCCCAGAACTGAAGTCATCCCGAGATTTATACATATACATATATAAATAAATATAGACATATATGTGTGAATAGATAATCATAATAAATGCGATAGCCTGTTCCCTTCACCCCAGGGAAGCTATATGCCAATCTTGCAGATATTCATTTAAGAAATACTATAAATTTATTTGTTAAAAAGTATCAATGGATTGATTTAAATATTGAGCACAACCCACTACTGGCAACGCTGATCGTATTCTGGTATGAACCTAAGTCATATCCACGTCAATGTCGAAGCACTAGACTCGAGTTTCGCAAATCTAGTACTTCCACATTGACGTGAATAAGCCTTAGGTTCATACCAGAATGTGATCAGCGTTGCCAGTAATGGGTTGTACTCAATATTTAAATCTCAAATCCCGAAACAACAAAATAAATCAATGGATTGATTGATTGATCTAGGAACAGACATCACAGCATTCGGGGCATTCCCATCGACGCTCCGTCCCTATTCTCAGCAGCCAGCGAAGAGTTCCAACACCAATAGTACCAGTAGCAATCTGATTATATGTCCATCAAGCCTTTCCTCTGAACGTCGAGCATCGGCCAGATCCCCTCGTCACTCCTCGCTGCCTCATTCTTGCCAGACCATGATGATCCATTTGATCCTTCGAGGTGTACACGTGCTCCCACAAGGCCGCAACCACGTCTACCTTGTCATGCATCAATACTCCACCAAGTTTTGCAGAGCCAGCCAATCTGTCCGCCTGTTCATTCCCCAGCACACCGGCATGACCCGGAGAAAAGATCCAGACCATGCTTGCCACCCGTGACCTTCGAAGCGAAGCAAGCCACTCTGCGCGAAGCATGCCTGTCCTCAACCTTCGTCAGCATGCTTTCTGAGTCAGTTACAATCACGATGTGTGTGTATCGTATTCTCGATCTAGCGGAAAGCTGCAGTGACCGCCTCCACCTCCATTCTTAAGCTAGATGTTGTGGTATCATATGCCAGGCTCTCCTGCACCAAACGTCGACCATTAGCTTTTGCTATGAACCCCTAGGCACTTCTCCTACCTCTCGACACCGAATCATCTGTGTAGATTATCACGTCGCCCGAGCGAGCATTATCCTGAATTAGTTGCTGGATTTCCACTTCCGTGGCCCCTTCTGGCCACTCCCTGCACTCCCTGCACAATGTGATTATAACTCAGCATAAGTCTGACTGCTCCGCTGGCACACTGACCCACTCCATTCCTTGCCTAATGTTCTCCAAGATGCACACATGCCTGATCGTATCTTCCGCCTGAGCCATCCATGATATCCCTCTTAGCAGTCGCTGACCCTTAACTGCGTCCAGCGCCTCATGCTAAGAGTTATCTGTGTCTGCAGCTACTCTGAGGTATGCCTTCGCCTGCATCACAATGAGCCTACCAGCAACAGACAGCAAGCTAAGGATGTAACGCATGCAATGGATCAATGAGTTTTCCAAACCTGTGGATTCATACAAGAATCCAATTCTTTGTGTTTTAACATTTTACAAATGTAACGTAAGGAACCCTTTTCCGCGCATTGAGGTGTAGTTGGTATATGGTGCACTCGCCTTATATATATATATATATATATATATATATATATATATATATATATATATATATATATATATATATATATATATATATATATAATGTTGACTGTATAAACTTCGAGCTACGTACGACACTACCACAAGCAGTTGATATTGGAAGCGCTTGTAGCAACAATGACATTTCATTGGCTTGTGTGGCAAACTTCATCCATTCTGGCATACTAAGTGATTCGTTGGGGAAGTTCCGGATAATTGAGTCAGGTTTCGGCAAAGACCTCTGACTGAATTCTAAGAGACATCCTTAATTTGTCATGTTAGTTTTATCTTAGTACCACGATATGTGCCGGATCTGTGGTGGAGGTTTTAAGGACGCAGTTCGTAATTCCGCACACTGCGTTCGAAACACAGCTGCGGGCGATATGGCAGCAGACCGCCTTGCGTCTGTGTTTTATAAAATGGTATGGGCGTTGGTCGTAAGATAGCAATGATAAAGTACTGAACGTAAAATTGCCAAGAAATCACAAACAGCCAAAAATACCTGGGTTGACTGTGACATCCTGAACTGCATATTCAACTAACTAACCAGGATATGTGAAAAACAGAAGGACGAAAATGTTTCTAGAAATCACCAATGGCGCCCTCGTGGAGAGAACTAGACAAATACCGGTGAATCTAGAAATAAAGAAAAGACGTTGGCGCGAGATGGGGCATACACAGAACAACCCTGAACATATTACAACTAGACAGGCCTTTGTCTGGGATCTACAGAGCTAAAGAAATGGAGGAAGATCTAACAACACACAGAGAAGAGACGTAGAAACAGCAATGGATAACATGGGGAGGACATAGGCAGATCTACATGGGATAGCTAACGATAGGAAAGCTTGGGGTGAGTTGGTTGAGAGATATGCCCCAACTGAGGGATAAAGTGTAAAAGATGTTGTGGGTAGCGAAATATGGAATAAGCAGGACAGAAGTGCCAGTGGATAGAGACGATATCAGGGATACCCTTAGAGACACACGCCGTATCGAGGACTTTCAACTGAATAAATCCGCATCGATAGTCAGAAAGCGGGTTTTCTGACTTAAAATGGACGTGGCCAGAAAGAAGCAGCAGATTGAGTGTGTGAGGATGCTTGTCAACAACATTAGACGGGCAGTTAGCCACTGTAATCTGACAGATTTACTGCGGAGGTGGTCGAAGCACCCATGGACGTTTCCAGAATGGAAATATGATAATCTTAAGTAAAATCAACATTTAAAATGATGGTGACCAGGCCTAAGTGTTAATGTATCCGTGTCCTGTTAAATTCCCGAGAGAAGACTGGACTCAACAAGCACATCTTTAAACTTATTATATGTTGGGATTATTGACTGACTTTGGTCTACACTCCTCTCTTCTGTCTTCCCTTCCATATATCTATTTCTTTCACTCTCTCTATTATTCCCTCACCACATACTCCGACAACAGTTCCTTTCAACGATAAGATAAAAGATTTATTAATAAAAACTATGTCTGGTGTATGTATGGATATTGTCTATGTAGTTGGTATGTTCTTCTAGTGTGGTTGCCAGTTATGAACTCTGAATGTCTATCAGCGTTGTTGCTTCTCGCCCTTTCATTCTTCAAGATCACAGGACAGCACATCAAACAGGACAGAGCTCACCCGGATGATCCGTATGCTTGCATCTAATGGTAAATCCGTGATTGTTTGAAACAAAACTGTTCACCACAGAGTCAAGGTACCGTAATAAAAGTCCCGTAAGTTTATGAATGCTCCTGAATCTGTTTCATGACGGTAAGTATCCAACATCGAAAAACCACCACATCGCCACAGTTCTTCCTATAGTCTTTGATTACTATTACTGTTTGGCTTGTTTCTTATTTCTTCTTTATTCTTACAATATGTATGTAGTTTGTAAGTATCCCTGCTTGCCACAGTTTAACATCCTTTCCTTTTAAGGGTTTTTTGGTATATTCGTTTGAGTATACAGTGTTCTGTATTTTATTTAACTTATTTCTTTCTTCATCGTAAATATGTTCATATTCTGTTTGGTTCCATGTAAGTACTTTATTTGTTCAAGGGTATTCCTCTTCATCTCTTCTCTGCTTTCACTAGGAGAGTGGAACCTGGAAAAGTATAACAAATCCAGTGATAAGCGTCCGCCCCTTACTACTACTTATGCAAGTGTCCTTCTCCAGCCATAATGACAAGGCTTCCGAAGTGAACACCCGCATAAGACATATGAATTCACCAAAGTCTAAACTATCTACTAATAGAAAGCAATGGTAAATGCTATTCATTCACCTCTATATTCCTATGCTAAACTATATCTAATATCTTTATACCTTATTTAGGCATATATGTTCCTGGAATCGAAAAAACACTTAGCGAATAACACACTATTATCCCCTCTTTCCATCATTAGGGACGTGTATTTCTATTCCCACTCAAGAACGTATCTCCTTCAGGTCAGTTTGGAACACACACTAAACTTACACAAAGAATTGACCCTCTTTATATCGGTCATTTTTGCCGCATAGTCCTTGACATTGCTGGACACCTCACATCCAGACTGCATTATCACAGTTAGTGGAAAATTACAGATCTGGAACTTCACATCCATACTGCAATATGCTGTCCAATAATCTCTCTGCTTTAGTCGCAAACCAATTTTTCCACTCGACCGTTTACCTGTGCGGTTAGCCGGCCCCTTCTGTGTCTTGACCTATAAACACATGCGCCTGGTCACTCCTTTGTTTGTTACCATTTCTGCTTCGCTTGTTAACCCTTCCTCCACCTGGTCAGTCGGTGTATGCAGTCGTCCATCTGGGAATCATTTACTCTTCAGTATTTCACGACAATCCGTAATCCCGTATATCCACGTGAGGAACGTAACCTGCGCGAGAATCTGTAGTGGTTCTCGCCGCGTTGGGAATTTACGGGGTATGTGAGCCGGTTGCTCAGAAAGCAATGGCAAACTACTGAGCGTAATATTGTCTAGTACATCAACAGCAGCTGAAAAATTATGGTGTTCACTGCAACTTCCTGTAAGGGATATGCAACATAGAAACAAATTTTACATAGATGTAAAGTAAATGATTATTACTTATGTTTTAACACAGTATTGGGAGTCTCCGTGGCGAAGTAGTCAAGCCGTCTGAATCGGGCTCCGAAAGTTGTGTGTTGGATTCCGGGCCGCATCCTTCGGTTCACGAGTGCGTATTTTCGGAGACTCCAGAGGGTGGTTGCTGGAACTACGGATTTTGTTCTTTGTTCGACGCTTTCCTCGTTGCGGAAAGAGACTGAGCCATGTGGGATAAAAATCCGGCGCAATGAAGTCGACCCTGTCGACTTTTAAGCGACTGTTTTTTTAACAATAGTGAATTCAAATTTTTGCCTTTACATGATCTGAGCTCCGAGGTCGACCCAGCCTAAAATAAGTACCAGGAGATGGCTGGGGAAGTGAAGGCGTCAGTATGCTACTGACCACGTCATTCACCGAGTCCCGATGAAGTAAAATAAATAAATACATTGTCCTGACCACGTCATCCACCGAGTCCCGATGAAGTAAAATAAATCATTGTCCTGGAACAGTTTCCCGCCATGGGTCTGTGATGTGATAGTGTCATCGTATTTTGTAGACCCGAGAGCACCGAGGAATAGGTGGTCAGTCTCTATCTCACTTTGACAAGCGACGAGAGTCCAGATTGGTCTATACAAATATGGGTCGAGCACCCTATGCCCAATGTGTCTTACTTCGTATAAAATGGTCTTGTCTTACTATAGTTGACAGATGAGCATGTAGGCGATATCGTGCGTACTAAATAAGGAAATATACTGGTATAGATAACATAGAGAGATATGAAAACCATACCTGCTTGACACTGAATCGGAGAAAGATATCCAATCCCATTACTGCTGCAGTTGATTTTCTGGCGAGAATACAACCGTCTGCTATGAGTGTGTTCGAAACCCCAGAGCCTCCAGTCCTTCCATACCACGAATATCTTCCCCCCATTAGACCCGGGGCAAGTTGCCGTGTTATATCTATACGTGATTCTCCCTGCCATGTGTTCCTCTGTACCCCTTTCAAAACCTATACTGACATGTGATGCGCGTCCATGTGGATGAGACACTAGAATCACTAGAAGGTCATGGTCATTGTGTGCTCCTTCCGGTGGATCATATAGAAGACACTTGTTGACGTAGATGTCCTTGAGGTAATCCCGATATAACACCATCCTGTCCAGCGTGGACGCTAGATCCATATTATGGGTCACGTGTATCGCCAAACAACGATCACTGATCGGGTCGGCAATCACTCGCCACAACCCAGATAGTGTGACGACATGACAGCAGCATTTAGGATTGCTACCTTTATGAAAGAAAAGATGACATACGGCATCTTCCCCTTCCGAGTCATCAAAAACCAAATGAGCTGCCGTGTCTATGGCAATAAATGCAAAATGTGGGTTTGGTGTTTCAGATCTGAGGCATTCTTTACACGGGCATGTTTTGTGTTGAGAGTTGTACTTATCTGGGAATCTGTAAACTGTGTGCACCCACCCACTACCTACTGTTATCCTCTTCTGACCTCTCTCTGAGAAACCAGTGTAAGGTCGGTCAGTACCCGGTATAAATTTTGGTCTGCTCGTACTAACATATCTCACGGTCACCCTGACACATAGATCTATCATAGAAGTGACACAGTTAGCTAGATCAATATCTTGATATCCCCGAGGAAGATCATTGACGTTAAATTGGCTCGCAGGTATGAATGACTTGTGGCCTGCATTCTTTTTACAGCGGTTAACGTCTCTGTGAAGGCCTGCTTCCATTCTCCAACTGTGTCGTTTCCCAATGGCCTGAAAGATAGATACACAAACTTACTACCCAAACAACACAATATTTGAATAACGCATTGTGTTTACTTATTCCAGTTTTAAGCTTTATGTCTTATTTTCTCTTGATTGTGTGATAAATACTGCATAATTCATATATCTCAATCATCATCATCATCATCATCATCATCATCATCATCATCATCATCATCATCATCATCATCATCATCATCATCATCATCATCACCAACATGACCATCATTGTCAGGGGTGTCGATAGGATAGAAGATTCTGGGGAGCGTAGAGAGTTCGCATACTTCACATACTCCAAGACTGCCCAAAATACGGAATTTGAAGACAAACCTTCTGGTCTAGAGAAACAACGGTGGAAGTTAAACTATATGGACCACTGAGAAAACTAAACAAGATAGTAAAGTTTATAGCAGAGGCAACATTGCTGACATAGATACCCAAATTTCAAGACAACGAAAGCAGAAGAAGAAGAAGAAGAAGAAGAAGAAGAAGAAGAAGAAGAAGAAGAAGAAGAAGAAGAAGAAGAAGAAGAAGAAGAAGAAGAAGAAGAAGAAGAAGAAGAAGAAGAAGAAGAAGAAGAAGAAGAAGAATGAACTAACGAACGAACTAACGAACGAACTAACGAACGAACTTTATTTTCAAATGGCAACAAATTGGGCAAGCAGGGCCATCTTACATTCGGGCCTTCCAATCAATCATCTCCCGTTCATGAATAGTGCATCATAATTTAACATTGGAGAAAAAGCATTGTCAGATGAATGTTGTAAACAAAAACAATGCATATGATATGAGACGCCTTCCCCGCCCACACACATATCCCCACCCACCCACACATCCCCCCACACACATTCCCCCACCCACACACACACTCTGGTACACATACATCCCCCACCATACCCCATCCACATTCCCCACATGTACACATCTCCCCCAACCACCCACATCCCCCACCTATACACATCTCCGTCACCCACACACACACACACACACACACACACACACACACACACACTCATCCCCCACCCATCCAATAACCCACAGACACTCACTCATCCACATATCATTCGAGACCCCCCACTCACCCCCAACCGCCCAGCCAAACACACATCCCCAACCACACATCCCCCACCCATACACACATCTCCCCACCAACCCACACATCCAGCCCTACCCATAAACATCCCACACCCACCCACCCACACATCCCCCACCCACACAATCTCATCGCCCAATCACACATCCCTTAACCACCCCCAACCACACACATATCCCCACCCATACACATATCCCCACCCACACACATATCTCCCCTCCCATACACACATCCACCACCCACACATCCCCACCCTCACAATCTCCCCATTCACCCACACATTCCCCATCTACACACACACACACACACACACACACACACACACACGCCTCGCTCCCATCCACACATGCCTCGCTCTCAGAACACGTGTACTTCGAAACACAACCAACTAGACACTATTAAAATATGTGTCTGCTTTAGCCAGGTATATCATCCACATGAACCCACAAATATGGAATATTGACAGATTCGTATGTTACCATAGCGTCATAGGTCTCAGGATTGTATATTGTATAGGTCATATAACAAACAGAACTGACTGTAATGCTATGTCCAGTTTATTAACGAACATTTAAAGAAGATACATTATTGGTCGGTTCCAACGTTGCACACGTAATACACAGAAATATCAACTGGAGTTAGTCACCTGTTAGATAAAATGAGAAAGTTTGTCTTATGTGAGCGGTAATGTTCGAGAAAGAGAATCACCTCTAATATAAAATTCTTCAGAAACTTAGTCATAAGTGAGATAACATTACAAGAAAGTTAGTCTGATGTTAAATAAAATTCTTCAGAAACTTAGTCACATGCTACATAAAGTGTTAAGAAATTTAGTCACGTGCGACATACAATATTTGATGTAGGTAGTAATCACATGTAAGCTAAAATGTTTGAGAAAGGCTGATATTGTTTACTGATTAGACATAATGTGAAACGATGACAGCAGAAATATTTCAGACATAATTTATGGCGCACAACAATAAGACAAACATGCATAGAATTAATCAAGGAACAATATCTCAGAATTTATTTCTAAAGGCATCTAGAATTCCCCAACAATTAATATTCTGTGTATTATGAAACATTTTGAACTATGCATTATAAAAGCCGGCTCTGTGGCGAAGTGGTACGAGTGCAGTTCGTAATGTTGCATACCGTGCTTGAAACAGCTGCGGGCGATTTGGAAGCAGGCTGTCTTGCATTGGTTTCTATACAAGGGTATGAGTGCCGGTCGTTCAGAAAGCAATTGTAAAGTACTGAATGTAAACTTGTCCATAACTCACAAACCGCTAAAAGATGCTGAATTTTACTAAGACATCCAGCAAAGAATATACAACTAATTTTTTGTATTATGAAAAGTGGAAGGATGGAAAAGAGAAAAGATCATTCGTCATTCCATCTTGTTCCTCGCATACCTTGTATTGTCGATGTGAAGTATAACCAGTGGGAGAGTGCCCGTTTATGGGCTTCATGTATCGAAAATATCATTAATTGTATAAATATTTTCTTAACTTACTTGTTCCTGGTGTTCTCTACTGTTTAAAGAAAGTTTTCTCTTACGGTTGTTTGTTATTCTCACATCGCTTTCCTTGAAACAATCCAAACACTGCTATTGATGACATCATTTTCTGTATGAAAATATAATAAAGACGACTTTCAGGTTGTCTTAAACGTAGACAATAATAAGAATAATTATATCGTAATGTAAAGAACCTCAGACTACAGATAAGAAAACAGCAAGTCCGTTGTCTGCACTTGGGCCCTAAAATTATTGGACGCTTTTCCCGTTAATCACCGAGTTTATGGGTTTTTCCATATTACCTCATATTTTGTGTGTCTGTGTGCGTGCGTGCGTGTGTGTGTGCGCGCGTGCGTGCGTGCGTGCGAGTGTGTGTGTGTGTGTGTGTGTGTGTGTGTGTGTGTGTGTGTGTGTGAAAAAGTAAAAAAAAAACCTTTTCCACTGCTAAAGGCATATTTGTCATATTTGCTAGATCCATACTTTGTATAGAATAATCGACGCTCCAATCGATGGGTCATCATCATCAATCGCCATACCGGCTGGCGTAAGCGTTGACGACTCTCCACAGATCCGCTGTTGATATTCCCCCATGAAACCGTCTAAATCCATCCAGCATCATTTCTCTTGGCCTGCCTCTGTCTCTCTTCCACTCGATCTTTCCAGTTGTCACGATGTTCTTCAATGCCTCTCTTCTTATCAAATGACCAAAAAAAAAAGCCTCTTTCTTATTTTTGTATATAATGTTCTAGTTTTATTAGCCTATTTCGGGTAGTCGTCGTTAGTTTCTTTGGCAGTCCAAGGAATGTGCAACATTCGCTTCACAAACCACATTTATATAGCTTCCAAGCTCTTTCTAATTTTTTCATTCACATTCCAAGACTCACATCTATATAGCAAAACAGGTTCTATAGAGCACTTCATCAGTCTCTTTCTTACATTCAATGACAGTGACTTATTGCATAAGATATTCTTCATTTTCTTAAATGCAGTCTTTGCTTTCCCTATTTTGCACGTAATCTCTATTGTGCATCTTCCATCCGATGTTATAAATGCCCTTAGTTATTTAAAACTATCCACTTGATGAAGAATGTTCCCTTCTATCTCGATTTCACATTTGGGTGTCACCTGTTTCATTTATACCATATTTGTTACTGTTTTCATGATAGTCAAGGTGAGTCCTTTCTTTGCACTCTCTGTTACTACAATGTCCACCAATTGTTGTAGATCTTTTGCATTATCCGCTATCAATACTGTGTCATCTGCATAGCATATATTGTTTATATTACAACATCCGAATATTATTCATGGCTTCTCTTTGATCTCTCTCATCATTACTTTGCTATAGGAGGAGAATAGATTCGGTGACAAAACACATCCCTTTAGTACTCCCAGCCTTATTTGTTCATAATTTCCTTTTTTATTTCCCATTTTAATTGCTGCTACTTGGGTTCAGTAAATTCTTTTTATTATTGAGAGATCTTTCGCATCAATTTTAACATCTTCCAACATAATATCGGAATCGCGACATATTGGATCGGTGTTTGCCGTTTATAATGAAACAAGAGGATTTACAATCATAAAGTTAAACAGAATATCAATGTCCGTTTAAATTCTATGAAACATTTATTTTGTTGCTTTATATTTGTTGTTCATCTTGCTACATGACTTAAAATTTATGAAAGTCAAGTCAGTTTTTAAACATGTCCACGGTCCATTGCTGAAATTTAATTTACCGGCTCACAGTTTTATTTGTATTTGACAAATGAATTCTCAAGAGAATAATACTTTATTGTGCATTTATGGATGCTGCATCCATTTCTACTATAACAGAGCACCATCTCTGTTAGTAGTTTAGGAGATTTATGGTGTGCAATAGAAAAGGGTTTGGGAAATGAATAGGTGGTGAATGATGCACGCGTGAGCACTATTGGACTAGTTGTTAGGGACGCTCACGCGTGACGTGGAAGATAAACATAGGAGAGTTCGAACGCAGCCTGCAAACTAACTGGAGGTGTTTTCAATTTGCTGTACATACTTTTATACCTTGACCAATAAACCGACACGTTTACACCTTGGCTGGAGCCTTCACTTCATATATGCAGTTGCCTTCAGTTATATTCAGACTCTCCGTGATCTGTTACACTACACATAACTAAAGAGATTCTGACAAGATCCGTTGTGAGACCACCTGGTTACAGCTTTACAATCGGGAACATTCACAATGGCGGCATCCCAGCATTATTATAACACTGGAGATTTAGAATCATAAGATATCATATAATTTATACACATAATGTGTGTTGTTGCTTTAATACTTTTAAATCATATGACTTGTCTGAACGATTCTTTATATATATACACAACGTAGAATGTAAGAAGTCTGTATGATGGAAAGCTTAAAGTAGTGTGTGATGAGATTGAGAGGTTAAACATTCAAATTTTAGGAATTAGTGAACATCGCTGGAGCGGCAAGGGACATTTTACAACTGAAAATGGAAGTCTTTGCATTTATTCTGGTAGAGATGTCGGAGGCCAGAGTGGAGTGACATTTTGTTTAGATAAGACAACTGCAAAAGCTTTAATGGGATATAATCCAGTTAGTGATAGAATCCTCACCATTAGACTTAAAGGCCGTCCAAAAAACACAACACTCGTACAGATATATGCACCTACTTCAACAGCAGAGTGGACGAAATTGAAGATTTTTACAACACACTGCAAGACACATTAAATAAGATTGGTCATAATGATATAGCAATAATATTGGGAGATTTTAACGCAAAAGTAGGAGCAGGAAGAGCTGAAAATGAGAGACACGTTTTAGGAAAATGTGGATTAGGAAATAGAAATGATGCAGGTGACAAATTAATTGAATTTTGCACAGAAAATGAGTTAACGATAGCCAACACGCTTTTTAAGCAGCATCCAAGAAGACTCTTCACATGGAAGTCTCCAGACAGTTTTACCAAACATCGGATAGATTATATTTTAATACAAAGAAGATGGAGATCAAGCATAACATCTGAAAAAAACCCTACGAAGTGCAGACTGCTACTGAATGAATATATATATATATATATATATATATATATATATATATATATATATATATATATATATATATATATATATATATATATATATATATATATATATATATATATATATATATATATATCTGGAAATATTCTTCAACAAGTGAATA
Organism: Cepaea nemoralis; assembly: GCA_014155875.1. Classification (NCBI taxonomy): domain Eukaryota; kingdom Metazoa; phylum Mollusca; class Gastropoda; order Stylommatophora; family Helicidae; genus Cepaea; species Cepaea nemoralis. The sequence goes on from JACEFZ010007530.1 coordinate 81,852, forward strand.
GGTATAATTATCTTGGAACAGTCATAACATCTGATGAGAGGTCCCTTGAGGAGATTAGAACAAGACTCGCCATGGCGAAAGCAGCCTTTAGCAAGATGAAAAACATTCTGACCAATAAAAAGATGTCAATTGAAACGAGAAAAAGAGTGTTGAGGAGCTACATAGAGCCTGTACTTTTGTATGGATGTGAAGCGTGGACAATGAGCAGTCAGGCTGAAAAACATCTGATGGCTGCAGAAATGTGGTTTCTGAGGAAAATGCAAAGAATACCATGGACAGACAGAAAAAGCAATGACCAAGTACTACAGGAGACAAATGAAAATCGTAGATTGATTAGAGAAATTAGACGTAGACAGTCAAAATTTTTGGACATGTTATGAGAAGAAATGGATTGGAGAACTTGGCGACAACTGGCAAGATCGAAGGGAACAGACCAAGAGGAAGACCGAGAGGAAAATATCTGGATGGCTTGGCCACATGGCATGGTCGAGACAGGAACACTCAGCTGATCCACGACACTGGTGATCGAATGAAATGGCGAGTCATGACCGCTCACGCTTTCCGGCATGGCACATGATTGATTTACTGATATATATATATATATATATATATATATATATATATATATATATATATTTGTTTGTGTGTGTGTGTGTTTGTGTGTGTGTGTGTGTGTTTGTGTGTGTGTGTTTGTGTTTTGAAATCTCCAACCAGTTTAGCTTTTATTCTTGTCTTTCCGATTATACTATTTCTTGGAGAAATTTGTACCTTTGCATTAAATCAAATGTGCTAAAGATCATAAAATTCATTTAATTTTCATTTTTACATTTCGTAAATTTCAAACTACAACCGTTTTTATTTTTATTTATTTGTTTCCTTGTATTTACTATTTCTCATTAGATTTATTCTGGTAAAAGGGAATCTTGATCATCTGAGATCGCATCTGTCAGTGTTTGAGCCTTACACATAGTCATGGATGTCAGACCAGCTGTTATCACAACAATGTCGTATATAAGGTCGTATATAATGAACAGATAGGATACGCTCAAGCGTACACACAAACACAGCCATTTATACGCTCACATACACAGACACACACACCATTAGACATCCTAGATACAAAAGACACGAAAACGTAAACACAGATCATGCCTTTACAACTGTTTATTGTCAATCACTATTTAACCATGGTCAGTTCAACAACGATTTAATCTTTTATCTTCTGTGACATTCCTTTGGCCAGGGCATCATAAAATATACATCTTACAATTTTCTAAAGCTAAAATTATGAAGATGCAGGCTAATTAATGAATAATAATTATTAGTGGTTATTTTTAATTGCTAATTAGGCCACACCACGTACTATCAAAAGAGCAAAGTGACCATTAGGTCGGTAACATCCTCCCGCTTAATAAAATATACTTCTTGCAATTTTTAAAGCTAAAATTAAGAAGACGCAGGTAAATTTTGAAAATAATTAAATAGCGGCCATTTTCAATGGCTAATTAGGTCACCACACATCCATTTGAAACAGCAAAGTGATCATAAAGTCTGCAGCATCATTACGCATAATAAAATATACATCTAACAATTTTTTTTTAAAGCTAACATTAAGAAGACGCAGGCTAAAAAATGAATAATAATTAATTAGTGGCCATTTTTAATTGCTAATGAGCTCATCACACATCAAATTGAAACAGAAAAGTGAACATACAGTCTGTAGCATCACTCCGCATAACAACATATACGTCTTGCAATATTTTAAAGCTAAAATTAAGAATTCACGGAGTAATTAATGAATTAGTAATTAATTACCAGCCATTGTTAATAACTAATTAGGTCACAACACATCATATTTAAAAAAAAAAACAATAGATGACAAGAGCAGTTAGGCCTCGAAACCGCGATCACAGGGATGTATGGTTGCTAAGATGCTCGTTTAAAAACGAAATAGATACAGTAAAACAAAAAATGCTAAATTTTGATAATTTGAGCTCTCACTTTGACTCGGCCTCACCAATATCAACCCAGACAGCGGTATCTTGAGTGAAGTTTTGTCAAATGTCAAGAGTCACGGCACTCAAATTTGAATAACTCCACTTAGAATTGAGATATACGCATCATTGAGGTAGCGTTAGATTTGGTGATTTCAAGGCCAAGCTATCTGTGGTGCACTCATTCGTAAATAACCATTTTTACAATCATGACCAGAATACCTAGACATCCTGAATATTTATAATAAAATTACATACATGATAGTGTACTTTTTTTTTGTAATCCTTAGCTTCCAACGTGAATCAAGCTTCAAATGTGAAAAGTGAACCTAAGATTATGTAAACTGTTATGTTTTTCTGAAAAAATAAATATTTTATTTGAAATGTAAAACGTATTTTCAAGATTTTAAAAATGTTGCATGTCCTTTGTATGCCATTGCGATCAACCTCAGACTGATTTTCTAAGCAATGTTACGTTCAGTAAAGTAACATTATTGTAAACTTTAAAACTTCAAAACTTTCATGATAAATTCATGTGTTCTTTGAATATGTTTCTTTTTTTTTTTTTTTTGTGAACACCAAAGAGTTGATACTTCCAAATGCCAGCATGCATTTATGTACTTTTTCATTTTACGGAACCAGCATATATTTATTGTTTCTGATTAAGCGTTAATATTGTACAAACCAGACTTACATGTCCCAAGTTCTCAAACAAATAATGCAGATCCCGTTTGGCGTTTCTGTTGTTTCCTCGTGAAGGTGCCATTAGTTACTAAAAAAAAAAAAAAGGAAGTGACATCAGCTACTAAAAAGAGAAGGTGACATCAATTACTAAAAAAGATGTCAATTTATTAATGTGATTTTCCTTTTCAGGTCGTGGAGTTTCTTTGCACGTCTGCGCCATTTTTCAAGGCACATATTGTCGTTCAAGTATGTGGAGAGATACGAAGGATTACGCCTACGCTACTTTGCAAGGCATATGATGATCATCTCGCTCTGGCTGTGGCGATGGTAGGAATCTATCTGTGCAAATGATTCCCACCCCTCCCCCTCGAGGTGTAAAGCTACTATTTCTTACTATAACTTCACATTAAGAGATTAAGTCACAGGTATTAATTACTAGTGGTACTCATAGGAGGCAAAAAAATTAAATGGGAAATAGAGTACGCACTCCAGAAAAAGACCTTTCTATTTATATTATGCTTAGGTTTTCTCAGCGCCTTTTCTTTACTTCTTTGTTTACTGGCATTTGTCTAATTCTCTCCAAGAGCCCCACATTGGTGATTCTGTCAAACCATTTTAGTCCTTCTGTTTCTATATATTTGCTTCTACAATCACCAATTAATGAATGGTGTAATTTACTTGTAATCGTTTTTGTTGTTATCCATGTCTCAGATCCATGCAGCAATAATATTGATTTAACGATAGAATTGAATATTCTAAGTTTGTGCTAGGTGTAATTTTCTTTGACTTCACAATTTTCCCAGTGTTATAACAGCACCTCCAGCCTTCTGTATTCTTATTCTGATGATTTTATCTGCTCCACCCTCTTTGCCTTCATTGCTACCTAAGTAGGTGTATACCACCCAGTGCAGTGAGGTTACGCTAGACAACAGAGGGTCAGTGGGAGGGGGGAGGTGTGGTAGGGTGCAACTGCACTTTCAGTGAGGCGACCATTGAGGTGCACAAGACGCACTCCACTCGAAAGGAAGAAATATTTCTGGGACAAATAGGATGGCTGGCATGAGAACTCTATCACAGTTCTTTCAGCACTGAATTGTTCCTAAATGATTGTTCATTCCTATACCTGCTGTTTGTTACTAATATGTCTTTGTTATTATTCTCAGATCAGCGCTACTAATTTGTAATTGTCCTAGTAGTTTGATTATTTCCTTTTATTTCACAAAGTCAAAAGCTTTTGTGTAGTCTCTAAAGTATAAGCAGAAATATGATACGTCAATTAAATTTTGTTAATTTCTTTAGTGATATTATTAAATTCCACCCATCCATCCATCACGTGCCATTCCGGAAAGCGTGGGCGGTCATTTCACTCGATCACCAGAGTCGTGGATCAGCTCAGTGTTCCTGTCTCGACCATGCCATGTGGCCAAGCCATCCAGGTATTCACTTCTCGGTCATTCCCTTGGTTTCTTTCCTTCGATCTTGCCAGTTGTCACTAAGTTCTCCAATTCATTCTTTCTCACAACATGTCCAAAACATTTTGACTGTTTGACATTTATTTACATGCTGCCCACGACATGTTTGTCATTTATTTAGATTTTCTGAGAATTCAACCTTTCTGTCTTGGGTGATTATTATAAAGTGCCGTTTCCACACAGATTGGTTTCAATGAATCACCAGCACTTTTTATCTTTGGTCCTGGTTGTGAGTGAATAGCACCTTGCAGTCTTGACATACCAAAGTATGTGAGTTGGAATGTGGCCAAATATTCCATCACTATGAATGGGCAGAGCTTCAGAGAAACATGTGGTGCCCAAACGACATGTTCCCTCTCTCGGCCTTGTCCTGTGTTTTCCAGAGGAATGGGTAACCAATACGTCTGGCACAGGGTAGGCTGCAGACGCTGACTGAATAAGTAAAGAAAAGTAGTGGTATTTCAATTGCGCTTGCGCTCCCACCTATGCTACACCCTTCATGCGTCTTCACAAAGTCGGACTAGAATCAAGCTCAACAGGGATTTCTTTCCCAGCTGATTCTACCAAGTCTGTTCCCTTGGCTGTGGTTTCGCTAGATAGTAGATAGGGACAGTGGGAATCTCGTTAATCCATTCACTCGCGTTACTAATTAGATGGTCCTGGTTGTACACTTTGACATATTACTGTTCGCCAATTAATTGTGACACTTCATGAGTGTCCTGCGCTTGCTCACAGATCAGCAGCGTTATTTAGCATAATTGTATTTGGATTACTTCTCTAAGAACTGATTGGCACTTTGCGTATTGATACACAATTAATTGTTAACATGAAATTATACCTCTCCATAGCACAAAGCCTGGACTGAATTAAAGATACTATGTGTTGCCCATGCAGCATGTTCCCTCTCTCGGCCTGCATAGCTTACTCTAGAGGAAAGGTAAGCCAATACATCAGGAACAAGACAATCTGCATAAGCTGCCGGATCAACAACTGATTCTTTTCTTTTGTTCCTGATCAACAAAGCAATGCTCTATGTGTTAGGCTGTCGCAACTTCCATTCTAGACCACTTGATGGTCATTGCTTAGGGAGCTTAAGGTAGAGAGTTGAGTTGAGTTGAATTAAGAACTTACGTCACTGCACTCAGAACATTCCCATATGCGCTGCGCTCCCTCGTTCAACACCCAGCGAAGAGTCATACTACTAAAAGATCCCACTGCTATCTGATTGAACGTTCTCCCGGTCTTCTCTCTCATTTTTGAGATTCAACCAGAACCGCTGCCAATCTCCCGGAATCTGATCCTTTCCAAATACAGGTTTTCAGTCTGTTCCGTCACCTTCTCTACCTGTTCCCCCAGGCGCACGACCACCTCTCCCTTGTCCAAAGTAATCTACCACCAAGAGATGCATTGCTTGCCAGCCTATCACCTCTTCATTCCCCCGCACTCCCTCATGGCCAGAGCAAAAACTCCATACAATTTTCACAATCTGTGACCTCTGAAGCGACGAGAGCCATTCCACACGAACATTCCTTTCTCCACCTTACTAAGCATACACCTTGAGTCTATAATGAATACAATGTGTTTTCCAGTGCGTTGCATTAACTGGCGCTACCAACAAAGGAGGGGTCTTTCAAGCCAAATGGTACCTGAGAGTTGCTGCAGCTGGGATCACCTCCCTGCATGAGGCCATGAATATCGTCAAGGGTCATAGACTAAGACTTGGCAGGTCCTGGATGGCACAGGCAGAAATATCTATAAGTCAGGCGTGTGATCCAGAGATCATTAATCGTGAAAAAGAGGGGGCTGAAGTACGGGAAGACATGACGGACTGGCACAATGTAATAGTACGGGCAGCGGGCTGCACAGAGTTTGAGGTGCAACAACTGATCCAGTGTAACACACATCAAGGTGACGCAGTGATCTGCACCGATGGGTCAGTGGTGAGAAACAGACGGAGTGTTTGGGGTTTCATTGCGAAGACTTAAAGGGTAGAGAAAGATTGGGAGGTGACCAATGTCACCAATTAAACAGGAAATGGGCTTTGCGCTATTCGATTATCATAAATATGCCACTCAGATATCAGGAATTTGCTTAGTAATAATGTTAAATTCCACGATTATGTCAAGATCGCGATAAAACAGAAACCGATTACTGGGAATTGTGTCTCCCTCCTTTGCAACATAAACTACACTTCCCAACTTAAAATATTGTACTTCTACCCGGAGAAATGTGTTTTTTTCTTCTTCTAAGAAGTAAGTAGACTAATAAATCCCGCTTTATAGAGAAGTTGTACATTGTTCTACGACGTATTATTCAATTTAGCATCCATTTTTACGTGTATATTGCAGATTTCGACTATAAATGTTGGAAATGACATCCTAAATAGAAATTATGAAAATAGTATGCTGTAATGTGATATTTCAATGCATGACTGCATTTGAAAGTATCAACTTTTGGCTTTAAAAAATATCCTAAGTAACCCAGGTAAGATCGCTTGTGACCCCTACGTTTCCCGTGAAACGCCAAGCTCACTGACTAGAGCTACCAGTTTCTCTCTTCAATTGTTTTCTCCAAACTAACACTTGTTAATTCCTTCTCTCTAATCGTATTTGTGTACTAACCCTGATTAACTCTTTCTGTGCATGACAATATATATATATATATATATATATATATATATATATATATATATATATATATATATATATATATATATATATATATATATATATATATATATATATATATATATATATATTGACAAACGGGATTGACAGACCAACAGGACTGACATACTAGCATTTGACAGGCATGATATATGGTTGTTAAGGTATTTGGTCACAAATAAAAGAGTTACATTGTGGTAAGTTTTGAAAAACAGTGATTTAAGTGTTAGGCCACATTTGATCAATGTACTCAAACAGTATTTACCTATTGTTTTCACATTAAATGATATAACTGAATAATAAACATTAATATATCGGCTTAGAATTGACCTACGGACATGAATAAGGTACCGTTGGATTTGATTTTTTTTTATTCAAGAGATATCCAGCTATACATGTTGCATAAGTAAAAAGTAATTTAGAAAATGTTACTAAAATGGCTAGGTAAAATCGCTTGGTGTTACGATCCATACTTTTATTTACTCACCTGGATACAAACAAGCATTTCTTACTGACTTGGATTTAGAGACTACATACATTTCCTATATTCACCTGTTGTGCGTGACTCAGATAAGTAACAGTATATCGGGAAAAATCAGTCTGACACCCTGACGTCAGGCCAGCTTGGAAAGTCACAGCAGGATTTTCTAATATGAGGAATGTAATAAACGGATATTCCTTCTTGTAAAATGGTCATGAGAATAAACAGTTTCCGGTTCAGCACCCGACCAGTGGCACTGGATAGTGTCATTCCGTGTGACTGAATTTTAATGCCATCAATCCATTTTCTTCTCGGGCGTCCTTTAGCTCTAGTATCAGAATCTCTGTTGTGTAGCGCACGTGCTGGGACCTGATATTCTTGCATTCTAATGAGGTGGCCGAAATATTTGATCTTTTGTCTTTCAATATATATGGATCACAAAGTGTTAATTCCACTGTCTGTCTGATAACATCATTTCTTACTCGGGATCGAATAGTTAAATTATCAGATCATCTCAAGCGACTCATCTCGCAGATAGTGATTTAATGCAATTGTGATTTGGATATTTAAAAAGTAAGACACTGGCAGCATAGGATTGGTGTGACTATGCTATTTATTAGCTGTTGCTTTTGCGGACATTTACTAAGTCACAGAAAGTAAAACAGTAAAGAACCCGTTTTATATAGAACATTGAACATTTATATAGAACATATAGAACATTTATGTACCACATTCTTCTTCTTCTTCTTCTTCTTCTTCTTCTTCTTCTTCTTCTTCTTCTTCTTCTTCTTCTTCTTCTTCTTCTTCTTCTTCTTCTTCTTCTTCTTCTTCTTCTTCTTCTTCTTCTTCTTCTTCTTCTTCTTCTTCTTCTTCTTCTTCTTCTTCTACTTCTTCTTCTTCTTCTTCTTCTTCTTCTTCTTCTTCTTCTTCTTCTTCTTCTTCTTCTTCTTCTTCTTCTTCTTCTTCTTCTTCTTCTTCTTCTTCTTCTTCTTCTTCTTCTTCTTCTTCTTCTTCTTCTTCTTCTTCTTCTTCCTCTTCTTCTTCTTCTTCTTCTTCTTCTTCTTCTTCTTCTTCTTCTTCTTCTTCTTCTTCTTCTTCTTCTTCTTCTTCTTCTTCTTCTTCTTCTTCTTCTTCTTCTTCTTCTTCTTCTTCTTCTTCTTCTTCTTCTTCTTCTTCTTCTTCTTCTTCTTCTTCTTCTTCTTCTTCAGCGTTCCGATCCATTGAGGTTCTGTGCTGCAGATACAATCCGTCTCCATTCGTCTCTCTGGTTGACCTTCTCTGGCCACATTGTTCTACTAGGAATTATTTAATTTAGCATCCATCTTTAGGTGTATTTTGCAGTTTTCGATATTAACGTTGCCAATCACATCTCAAACTGAAATTATGAAGATCGCATGCTGTAATGTGATATTTCAATGGCGGGAAATAGCCGTTTCCTTGTCATACTCCAACGATGACCTTTTAATATTTTAAGGAATATTCCCGGTGACTGCAATACCAATGAATGCATGTTTGCATTCAGTTGAGTTGAGTTAGGGTAAGAACCGACATAACTGCACACAGGACATTCCCATACGTGCTTCGTCCCCTCGTTAAACAGCCAGCAAAAAAGCATACTACGAATCGTTCACACCGCTATCTGATTTAAAGTTCTCCTGATTTTCCCTCTCAGTTTTGAGATTCTTCCAGAACCCCTCCGATCGCTCGCAATCACTTTCTTTCCACATACGGATTCTCAATATGTCCCCCCACCTTCTGCACCTGGTACCACAAGCACACAACCACCTGTCCATAGGCAATCTACCTCCAAGAGGTGCATTCCCTGCCAGTCTATCAGCCTATTCATCCCCCACTCTCGGATGGCCAAAGCAAAATATCCATACAAATCTCAGAATCTGTGACCCCTGAAGCGACGATAGCCATTCCATACGAAACATTCCTTTCTTCATCTTACTAAGCATACTCTTTTAATCCGAAATGAATACAATGTGCTTTGCAGTTTTGCAGTAGTCGCCTGTAGCCAATGGAATTAGCCTTTGCAATAAAAGCCCAATTTTCGAACGATTACGCCTACGCTACTTTGCAAGGCATATGATGATCGTTTCGCTCTGGCTGTGGCGATGGTAGGAATATATCTGTGCAAATGGTGCCCCCCCCCCCCCTCTCCCCCTCGAAGTGTAAAGTTACTATTTCTTACTGTAACTTCACATTAAGAGATTAAGTCACAGGCATTAATTACGAGTGTTACTCATAGGAGGCAAAAAAAAAAAAATGGAAATTTGAGTACGTACTTCTTCTTTCAACATTTATCCCTAACTGAGCATTGCCTCCCCCGCTCCCTCATCAAATCAAACAAAACCCACCTACCTTTAGCAATCCCGTGCAGCAGTGTCCACGCCCACCCCAAATTATTCATTTCTGTTTTCACTTTCTTCTCCGTGTGTTTTTATGGGAATTTTCATTTCCCCTGCGCATTCCAGAAAAAAATACTTTTCTATTTATATTATGCTTAGGTTTTCTCAGCGCCTTTTCTTTACTTCTTTGTTTACTGGCTTTTGTCTAGTTCTCTCCAAGAGCTCCACATTGGTGATTCTGTCAAACCATTTTAGTCCTTTTGTTTCTAAATATTTGCTTCTACAATCACCAATTAGTGAATGGTGTAATTTATTTATAATCGTTTTTGTTATTATCCATGTCTCAGATCCATGCAGCAATAATATTGATGTAACGATAGAATTGAATATTCTAAGTTTGTGCTAGGTGTAATTTCCTTTGACTTCACAATTTTCCTAGTGTTATAACAGCACCTCCAGTCTTCTGTATTCTTATTCTGATGATTTTATCTGCTCCACCCTCTTTGCCTTCATTGCTACCTAAGTAGGTGTATACCACCCAGTGCAGTGAGGTTACGCTAGACAACAGAGGGTCAGTGGGAGGGGGGAGGTGTGGTAGGGTGCAACTGCACTTTCAGTGAGGCGACCATTGAGGTGCACAAGACGCACTCCACTCGAAAGGAAGAAATATTTCTGGGACAAATAGGATGGCTGGCATGAGACTCCATCACAGTTCTGTGTACACTGAATTGTTCCTCAATGATTGTTCATTCCTATACCTACTGATTGCTACCAATATGTCTTTGTTATTATTCTCAGATCAGCGCTATTAATTTGTAATTGTCCTAGTAGTTTGATTATTTCCTTTTATTTCACAAAGTCAAAAGCTTTTGTGTAGTCTCTAAAGTATAAGCAGAAATATGATACGTCAATTACATTTTGTTAATTTCTTTAGCGATATTATTAAATTCCACCCATCAATCCATCACGTGCCATGCCGGAAAGCGTGGGTGGTCATTTCACTCGATCGCCAGATTCGTGGATCAGCTCAGTGATCCTGTCTCGACCATGCCATGTGACTAAGCCATCCAGGTATTTACCTCTCGGTCTTTCCCTTGGTTTCTTTCCTTCGATCTTGCCAGTTGTCACTAAGTTCTCCAATTCATTCTTTCTCATAACATGTCCAAAACATTTTGACTGTTTGACATTTATTTACATGCTGCCCACGACATGTTTGTCATTTATTTAGATTTTCTGAGAATTCAACCTTTCTGTCTTGGGTGATTATTATAAAGTGCCGTTTCCACACAGATTGGTTTCAATGGATCACCAGCACTTTTTATCTCTGGTCCTGGTTGTGAGTGAGTGGCACCTTGCAGTCTTGACAGACCAAAGTATGTGAGTTGGAATGTGGCCAAATATTCCATCACTATGACTGGGCAGAGCTTCAGAGAAACATGTGGTGCCCAAACGACATGTTCCCTCTCTCGGCCTTGTCCTGTGTTGTCAAGAGGAATGGGTAACCAATACGTCTGGCACAGGGTAGGCTGCAGACGCTGACTGAATAAGTAAAGAAACGATAAAAGTAGTGGTATTTCAATTGCGCTTGCGCTCCCACCTATGCTACACCCTTCTTGTGTTTTCACAAATTCGGACTAGAGTCAAACTCAACAGGGATGTCTTTCCCCGCTGATTCTACCAAGCCCATTCCCTTGGCTGTGGTTTCGCTAGATAGTAGACAGGGACAGTGGGAATCTCGTTAATCCATTCACTCGCGTTACTAATTAGATGGTCCTGGTTGTAAACTGTCACATATTTTTTTTTTTTATTGCCTATCTTTTACAGGACATCGCTGTCAACACCAGCATCTTTCAGCTGTATGTTGATTTCTTGGCAAGATTAGGCTCAGTAGTTTGCCATTGCTTTCTGAGCGGCTGGCCCACATACCCCGTAAGTTACCGATGCGATTCGAACCACTGCTGATTATCACCGTCATCACGTTACCCACGAGAGTATACGAGATTACGGAGAAAGGTTGCTAACCTCTAAGCCAGGAAGCCGGCCTTTCACATATTACTGTTCGCCAATTAATTGTGACTCTTCATGAGCTGCCTGCGCTTGCTCACAGATCAGCAGCGTTATTTCGCATAATTTTATTTGGATTACTTTTCTTAGAACTGACTGGCACTTTACGTATTGATAGACAATTAATTGTTAACATGAAATTATACCTCTCCATAGCACAAAGCCTGGGTTGAATTAAAGATACCATGTGTTGCCCATGCAGCATGTTCCCTCTCTCGGCCTGCATAGCTTACTCTAGAGCAGGGGTGGGCAAACGACGGCCCGCGGGCCGCATGCGGCCCGCCAAGTGATTTTATGCGGCCCGCGAGGACATTTAGAAATAAAAAATTTTAATTCGTTTTTAAGTTATTTTGTTGAATTTTACAGAATTTCATGTACCGTTATGATGGGTGTCAATAACAAACGTTAGATTGAAAGTGAATGCCGTGTTTTTAATGATGAATGGACAACTAAGTACTGTTTTATAAAAGTTGGTAGCAAATCAGTTTGCTCGTTGCGTCGTGAGTCAGTGGCTGTCTTCAAGGAGAACAATTTAAAAAGACATTATCAAACAAAACATTCCTATTTGGGATACAATTTAACGATCGAAGAGAAGGAAAGGAAATGCCTTGAGTTGGTGAAAAATTTGGAGAAACAGCAAACTATTTTCACTAAACAGTCTTCAATTCAAGATGCTGCAATTGAAGCTAGTCTTGTGCTGTCACACAGAATTGTAAAACAGAACAAGCCATTTTCTAATGGCGAGTTCATCAAGGAATGTTTGCTAGATACAGCAAACATTATGTGTCCAGAACCCAAAAAAAAAAAAAAAAAACAGATTTGACAACCTTACTTTATCAAGGAGAACTGTGGTCAGACGTGTTGACAAGATCAGTGACAATTTGATGCATAAACATCAAGATGCAAGTAAACAATTTTTGTGGTACTCTCTTGCATTGGATGAGAGTACCGATGTACAATGTACATGATACTGTCCAATTATTGATATTTATACGTGGAATAAACACTTCTATCAAACTCACTGAAGAGTTACTGCGTGTTGAGTCACTCAAAGACACAACCACAGGCCATGATATATTCAATGCTGTTACTAACTGTATTGAAAGAACTGGGTTGGTTTGGAACAAGATGGCAATTGTGACAACTGACGGAGCTCGTGCTTTAACTGGAAAAAAATGTAGGTCTGGCAAAGTTGATAAGTGATCAGATTAAAGCAGAATATCCAGACCACACATTATTACAATGAGACCGTGGTAATTATAAGACAACCACTGTGTGATTAATCACGAAAGTCTGTGTAAAACTGTTTTGAATATCAAGCATGTTATTGACCCAGTTGTCAGTGTCATCAACCTCATCAGATCAAAAGGACTTAATCACAGACAGTTCAAGGCATTACTTGACAATTTGGAAACTGAACATTTCAATGTCCTGTACCACACCAGTGTTTCATGGATGAATCTCGGCAAGGTGTTGAGGCTAATGTGGGACCTCAGAGAAGAAATAGTGATGTTCCTAGAGATGAATGGCATTGCATGTGACTTTAATACTAACATTGTCAATAAAGAGTGGCAGTTAGACTTTATGTTTGCCATTGAAATTATGGAAAAGTTAAATGAACTGAATGTCAAACTTCAGGGCAGTGGTGTGTTTGCACATGAATTGTATGTATATGTAAAATCATTTCTGGCAAAACTCTCACTGTTCTCCAGACAAGCAAGTGAAAAAAGATTTTGTCACTTCCCTTTGCTGAAACAAGAAACCATTTCTGGTGAAATGACTGAAAAATACAAAGCCCAATTAGATGCATTGATTAAAGAATTTGGATGGAGATTCCAAGATTTAAAGAAATTAGAGCCATAGTTCAATATTCTCAGTTCACCTTTTAGTGCAGAAGCTGATACAGCCAGAGAGGACATACAGTTGGAGGTGCTTGACTTACAAGCAGATCATGACCTGAAAGAGAAATTCAAGACAGATGGTTTGCTGGATGTCTATGGATCTTTATCACAAGAATCATTTCCCAACTTGAAAAACTTTGCTCTAAAATTTTATCATTATTTGGATCAACATACATTTGCGAACAAGCATTCTCTTGCTTGAAGATCAACAAATCTAAGAATAGGTCTTTATTGTTGGACTGCAACTTGCATGCTATCATGCGAATTTCAACGAGTAAACTTGCTCCAGATTTCAAGAATATTGTCAAAAATTGCATGCAGTTACATACAACTCATTAGAAATCAACAACTGTAGTGACAATGTAGTCGCTGTGTGTCTAAATTAAAGCCATTGATAGATAATAAAGAATATTTGTTATAATAGCAAGTTGTAAAATCGTGTTAACAAATTAGTAAAAGTTTTTATCCATATTGTCAAATATAATGTATAAGTGTATAAGTAAAATAACATTGCAATAATTAGTTATTTATACTGCTTAATAATCTATAAATAATTAATAATTACTTATTGTGATATGTTGCTGTAAACAAAATGGATATATATATATATATATATATATATATATATATATATATATATATATATATATATATATATATATATATATATATATATATATATATATATATATGCGGCCCGCCAATAGCTTTACATTTGTCAATGCGGCCCTCCGCACGAAAAGTTTGCCCACCCCTGCTCTAGAGGAACGGTAAGCCAATACATCAGGAACAAGACAATCTGCATAAGCTGCCGGATCAACAACTGATTCTTTTCTTTTGTTCCTGATCAACAAAGCAATGCTCTATGTGTTAGGCTGTCGCAACTTCCATTCTAGACCACTTGATGGTCATTGCTTAGAGAGCTTAAGGTAGAGAGTTCAGTTGAGTTGAGTTGAGTTTAACTAAGAACTTACGTCATTGCACTCAGGACATTCCCATATGCGCTGCGCTCCCTCGTTCAACAGCCAGCGAAGAGTCATACTACTAAAAGACCCCACTGCTATCTGATTGAACGTTCTCCTGGTCTTTTCTCTCATTGTTGAGATTCAACCAGAACCGCTGCCAATCTCCCGCAATCTCATCCTTTCCACATGCAGGTTCTCAGTCTGTTCCCTCACCTTCTCTACCTGTTCCCACAGGCGCACGACCACCTCTCTCTTGTCCATAGTAATCTTCCACCAAGAGATGCATTCCTTGCCAGCCTATCACATGTTCATTCCCCCGCACTCCCTCATGGCTAGAGCAAAACTCCATACAATTTTCATAATCTGTGACCTCTGAAGCGACGAGAGCCATTCCACACGAAACATTCCTTTCTCCACCTTACTAAGCATACACCCAGAGTCCATAATGAATACAATGTGTTTTCCAGTGCGTTGCATTAACTGGCGCTACCAACAAAGGAGGGGTCTTTCAAGCCAAATGGTACCTGAGAGTTGCTGCAGCTGGGATCACCCCCCTGCATGAGGCCATGAATATCATCAAGGGTCATAAACTAACCCTACCAGACCGCTGTACCGATTTTCGGAAATTTCCGAATCTGCCGTTATACCGCTGTCCCTAATTTTCGGCATTGTGCCTATTTCGTGATAAATATGTGTCACAAACTAAACATAACCAATCAATCATGGTCAAAACTCATGTTTAGCCATTGGAAATGTCTGCCCCCATAGGTTTGAATTGACTTTGTGTGGATTAACGCGAACAATTTATGCAAATTCACAATGAAATGAGCGATTGATGAACCAAGCACTTCAACAAGAAAGCGAAGAAGGTCTAGGCTTTTCACAGTCCAACAGGTGATCGATACTTTAGTTTATTCATAGGCCTACTGGATTGGCACACAAAGGTGGTGTATCGGCGCTAGATGAAAGGTATTTCAAAGGTAAAGATGAAAGGCTAGATGAAAGACCTATTTTCTACAATGTCTCCAAGTTACATCTTATTCTAACCAGTTGTTTGCATGTAACAAACATTTTTCTACATCATGTTGGTTTTTTCTCTTTAATGCTCAGGAGCCCAGGTATAGGGGACAGTTAGGGTTAGGGCCTCAGGTCTGGTAGGGCTAAGACGTGGCAGGTCCTGGATGGCACAGGCAGAAATATCTATAAGTCAGGCGTGTGATCTAGAGATCATTAATCGTGAAAAAGAGGGGGCTGAAGTACCGGAAGACATGACGGACTGGCACAATGTAATAGTACGGGCAGCGGGCCGCACAGAGTTTGAGGTGCAACAACTGATCCAGTGTAACACACATCAAGGTGACGCAGTGATCTGCACCGATGGGTCAGTGGTGGAAAACAGACGGAGTGATTTGGGTTTCATTGCAAAGACTTAAAGGGTAGATACAGACTGGGAGGTGACCAATGTCATCAATTAAACCGGAAATGGGCTTTGCGCTATTAAATTATCATAAATATGCCACTCAGATATCAGGAATTTGCGTAGTGTCACCGTCCTAGATACCTAGGGGAATGAAACTCGGGCTCATACAGGCAACAAACTCCGTTCAGATACAATCTAACATCATTTATTTATATTATGTTACAGTAAGCTGGCGAAGAGAGGTTTTCGCAAGCCAGCAACCCGCAAGTTGCGTATCACAGGAGTTTACAATAAAACAATAATACATGATCATTACAACAACTCTATCAGCTATCTAACGTATGCGTAAGACCCCTAAATACACTTGGGTTTTAAGCTATCAAGTCCCCCTTAAGGTAAGCCCTGTTGCTTCTTCGATGTCCAGTCCGTGTCTGCCTTTCCACACGTGTCGCAATCCGACACGGGTGGTAACTCTCTCCGAGTTTCTCGTGGACCCCGCAATCGGCGGGCTCCATCGGTGTCCACGGGGCTGTGGACACGCTGACCGGTCCTTCGAGAAGGCTCTGGATTATTCGAGCCTTCGAGTGACTCGGTTATTTCCCTTTAGCTGGAGTTCTATCCCTTCTCCACTCTCTATTATTTTTATGTTGATACCACCCTCATGTGAGACTGTGACAGGAGTTCCCCTCCCCCCCCCCCTGCTTTGATGGGTTATTATATGGTAATTAGTTTTGTACTAATTCTGTCACAGGATCACATGAAGTAGGTGTTTGTAGTTTGGTGGATAGTAACTTGGCAACCTATATATCTGCATCAACAACTCATGTATTCTCCCATACAGCACTTCAAGATCATTGCTGAAGAGGTCTCTCTCTTCTATGTTCTTAAACATGCTTATCTGACCGAAGTTCCGTGACGTTTCCAGTTGTTTTTACAACCGCGCCCTTCTCAAGTATCCATATGATACCAAGATATAAAACTCTGTGTAAGAGAGTTTTAACAAGACAAGTTGTCTTGGCTTATTTAAGTACACTTGCAAATCTTGTCCTGCATGTGTATTTAGATACATTTTTACTTCCGTATGTTGTATATTGCTGAATATATAGTTATACTGTTGTATTATCCCATCTGACTACGTGTGTTCTTGTTGGCTTGTTAGTGTATTGTTGCTGTCTATAATAAACTGACTGTGTTTTAATTGTTAGTGTTCAGTTTTGAGTTTGTATAAAGTGTGTGCTCAATGTGTATATGTGATGTGTGGTTTACTTCCAAGCGTCACGAGTTGGAATATCCTTTGTCATGAATTACCCAATCTGTGTAATGCATGATCAGGGTATTCAAACAGTGGTGCTTAGATTTAGTGTATTCAATACTAAACATGTATCAACAATTGAGACAGGTAATACATTTTACATGAAAGACGCAGACAAATTAAAATAAATACGTTTTGCGTACAATTTGTCCGCTCAGTATATCGCTCTCTCATTTAATTCATTCGCTCTCTCATTCGTACATCTTTCATCCAAAATAGTATTTTGTTAAAATATACAAATAAAGTTGAGGTAAGTCTTACTGCCCTTAGAAAAATGGATTAGGCGATATGTTCCCTTTATGGTAGCAAGTACTTTTTGTACTTGTAATCAAAAAATGGTTTATAACTTAAATAGAAAAATTGTATAGGAAGAATATTTCACCTATGAGTGAAAATGTCTGTAATATATTATGGTAGAAAATATACAAGTTACGTGTTGACATATTTTATATATATAATCAAATACAAGTGTAATACATATTAACTAATAGTAAATTAATTAACTCCAACGACGATGTGTGTGTTGTCCTCCTGTTGTCCGTGTGTTGTGTCACCAATGTTAATAGTTCATATAGCTGTCTCTTGTATGTTGTAATAGACGTAGTTCTATTCCTGTAGTTTGCGAAGTTTCTTTGAAATAGCGAGTATGCAGAGTTCTTAATCTTTACACGATGATTTTCAGTTCACTGGGTGATGAAATCACTTCACAGATATTATATATCGCTCGGATTGTTTTTAAAGCATTGCCAATTGCTAATATGGCTTAATACAATATAGGGTTCTCAAAGTTTCATGTTCGTGAATGTTATAAGTAGATTATTCACTTAGGCGTTGATACTTCTGAATGAAAGTTCTATAGTAAGTGTAGAGGTACACTGTTCTATGCAACAGACTAAAATATCACAGCTTATTATATGGCGACTAATTAATGTGCATAGTGTTAGTCTGCTGGTGCATTAGTTTGCCGTGATAATAGGTCAGCAATAATATTATCCGTACCCTTGATGTGGCGGATTTCAAAGTCGAAATCCTGAAGTAGAAGACACCATATTGCTAATCGATGATTCTTTGGAACGCCTTGTTTAAGTACCAGCAGTGGCGAATTATCGGTCAAAACAACAAAATGGGAACCTAAGAGGAACTTAGATAAACGACGCATACAAAAAAGTAGACTTAATGCCTCCAACTCAACTGTGGAATACCGGATTTCCGCCATTTTAAGCTTGCGGCTGACATAGAGTATTGGATGTCTCACGCCTTGATATTCCTGCATCAGGCATCCTCCAATTGCAATAGCACTCGAATCTGTGGTCAGAATAAAAGGTATATCTATGTTTGGTAATCTTAATACGGGCGGGTTAGAAAAAATTGATTTCAATTTGCACATTACATCCTCTAAGCGGATACTCTTACAAAATGTTTCTGGTTGATCTTTTGTCAACAGATTAGAAAAAACTGATGTGAGTTCCGCCCAGTTTGGTATAAACTTGGCATAATAGTTTATAAGACCTAAAAGGCTTCTGACCTGTTTCTTTGTAGTTGGAACTTGCAGGTTCAGAATTTTTGATACGATTCTATCATCTGTCAAAAGTTTGCCTTCGGAAATCCTATGACCTAAGAAGTCTATCTGTTTATAGCCTATTTCAAACATGGAAGGTTTGATAGTAAGTCCAAAAAGGAGGATTTGATTAAAGACTTGTTGGAGTGTAAGTAAGTGAGAAGTCATGTCTGAAGAAAGGACACATATATCATCAATATATGATTGCACGTCCTTGATGCCGTGCAATAACAGTCTAGTTAACCTGACAAATGTAGCGGGGGCGTTCTTTAACCCAAAAGGAAGATATCTCCATTCATATAGCTCAAGCGGTGTAGAGAATGCGGTTATATGCCTTGAAGAGGGAGATAGTGGTACTTGCCAGTAACCTTTTGCTAAATCAAGTTTAGAAAAAATGGATGATTGAGACATATTCAAAATGAGGTCTTCACAGCTGTACATTGGCTCAGCATCTGTCGTGGTTATAGTATTTAATTTCCTGTAATCTATGCATAAACGAATGGTTTGGTCCTTCTTTTTCACCAGAACAATTGGCGAAGAGTACTGGGACACAGATTTCTGTATTATTTTATTTTTTTCTAAGTCTAAAATTTCTTTATCCAAATTTGCCCTATAATGTAATGGAATTGAATATGGTCTACATTTGATAGGTGTTAGATCTGTCAAAACAATGGAATGTGTTATTTTGTCAGTCTGTCCAGGTTTATTTGAGAAGATAGTTTTATAGTCGTTAAGAAGAGACAAAATGTCTTGTCGCTGCTGTTGTGTCAAAGTGTCAGAGATTTGTATGTCCTTCATCGTACTGTCGTCGTTCATGATTGATACTGGAATTTCCGTATTGTCTACGTCCGTCTGATTTATTACTGACGCTACTGTTTGTAAATTGTCTTCAATGTCATTGTCGTCGTCGTTCAGACTAATAGTTGCTAATGTGTCGTTAAAGTCGTCGTATTTGTCGTTATCCCATATTGTCGGTACTGTGAATATGTTTTCGTTGTCTTCGTTGTCACAAGAATGAGTCGTTAATGATGCTTCGTTTAGATCTTCGTTTGTCGAGGTGTCATTCAGTCGAGTATTTGTCGTTTCGTTTTCGTTGTCATTCTTGTCAGTCTGGTTATTGTCATCTGTTATCTGCGTCTGCTTGTTCATGTCACTGTCATTTCTAGAATAGTACGGTTTTAACATATTTACATGGAATATTTTCAACTTGCCATTCAAAGAAATTTCGTAGTCAACTTCCGAAATCCTTCTTACCACTTTAAATGGTCCCTGCCAAGAGGTTGATAGTAAATCTCTCTTATCAGGTAGTAATAGTAAAATATCTTGATTTGGTTGTAATACAATCCTTTTTGCCCCTTTGTTGGCGTACTGCCTGTACCTAAAACCTTTCTCCTGTAATGATGTTCTGGCCAGTATACAGGATCTAATGATTTTGTCTCTGGTGTCAGTGACCAAATCATAAGTGGAAACTGGTAATTGGGTGTTTACGGGTTGTGATATCATATCTTTGTACATAGCGAGAGGTCCTCTTGGGTTCGCTCCATATACTAATTCAAACGGAGAGAACCCCGTGCTTGTCTGTGGGACTTCTCTGTATGCGAACAGCACCGTTGGGAGAAGTATATCCCAATCGGCTGGATTTTCAGCTGTCACTTTGGATAACATATGTACTAGATCCCCATTTAATTTTTCGCAAATTCCATTTGCGGCCGGTCGATAGGGGCTTGTAAAACATTGTTTTATGCCTAGTAACTTAGTTACCGATTGGGTGGCATTAGATATGAATTGCGTTACTCTATCCGATATTATCTTCTCCGGAAAGCCAAAACGTGAGAATATCTGTAATAATACGTCCGTCACATACTTAGAGGAGATAGATTTTAATGGAATCATTTCTGCCCATCTTGAACATAGATCAACGAGTGTAAAAATGTACCTATTTCCTTTGTTTGAGATGTGGTTCAAAGGACCCACTAAATCAACCGCGACGATTTGAAATGGTCTCGAGGCAGTTGTGGTTGATTGAATTTCTGCCGTAGGGTTTTTACCTTTCTTAATTAGTTTTTGACAGATATCACATGATTTACAATAGGTTTTTATGTCTTGGCAAAATTTAGGCCAATAAAATTGGCTCAGGACTCTGGCCCTGGTTTTCTCATAACCCATATGACCTCCGAAAGGTGAGTCATGAGCTATCTGAAGTACTTTATCGCGATGTAACTGAGGTAGAATCACTTGTTGTATCGTGGTTTGATCTCTGGTATATAGCCTCGTTAAAATATTGTTATTTAATCTGAATGTCCAAGAAGCGTTTTTCGTTAATTTTGGCTTCATTCCTACTAGTCGAAAGTAGTGTGATAGGGTTGGATCTGTTTGCTGTTCTTGGATAAACTTGGTGGTGGTAATATTGGGTGCAATGATATGCAGCGCTTCGTGATGTTGGTCGTTGTGGGTTTTGTGTGTCATTTGTCTTGTCACTATATTAGCGTATTGTGTATGTTGTTGCACATTTACAGGCTCAATATTTTGTGGATCGATGGCATCCTCAGTTCGAGGTGTTGATGTGATGGTGTCATTGAAAGATTCAACCGCCCCTGTGTTCTGCACCTCTGTGAATTCGTTTCGAATTCCGTCATCGGTTGTCTCCCTTGTGCTTTTGGCAGTTTGAGACATGCAAGCGTGTTTTTTTAAATTTTGGAATCGCTGTTCGCTTTTTGGATACAGTTTTTCTGTTCCCATTCTCTGATTTCTTCTTCAGAGCAGGATCTTATGTTAGGAAGATTCCCAAGGATAATTTCCGCGGCAGGATTTTCCAGTACTGCGCATAGCACTTGTCCTGATAT
Source organism: Cepaea nemoralis (assembly GCA_014155875.1). Classification (NCBI taxonomy): domain Eukaryota; kingdom Metazoa; phylum Mollusca; class Gastropoda; order Stylommatophora; family Helicidae; genus Cepaea; species Cepaea nemoralis. The sequence goes on from JACEFZ010007530.1 coordinate 103,566, forward strand.
AAAAGGTGTCCGAATTTCGGCAAGTGCTAGGGGGTATCTTTCGATGGTGCCTGCGAATGTGCGACATGTTACGTATTTGTGTGTGTAGTCTTTGTCATTAACTAATGTTCTTTTAATTCCACAAAGAGTCGCCCCGCTATCTCGTATTAGTGTACATTGTTTGTTATTAACAAAACCTGTCGCAAATTTTAACTTGCCTGTTGATGTTAAGGCTGCGTTGGCCATTTCGTTAGACAATGGGATTGTGTGGCCGCATAACAAAGTGGTATCAAGCTGAAATTTTCTGCATGTGTTACATGTGTTATCGGTGATGGTGTTAATGATATCTACCGCATTACCTAACTCACTCGCACTTTCATTTTGGATGTCGCATTCGTTCTGTTGTTCAGTTTCTTCATCTGAAGATGTATCTATTAGTGCGGCATTGGCCTGCTTCATCATCTTTCTCCCATCACTCCGTGCTGAAAAATGCCCATAACTCGCGCAAAAATAACATTTAACTGCTCTTTGATATGCGTTCCTTTTTTGTTTTTTTGTTATTCTACTATCATTTGGAGATGATGTGGATAATTCGGTGATTTGTCACACATCGCGTACTGTTGTGTGTCAGATGACAATACTGACACAGGACTGGTTTTGTGAACTTAGAGCGTTGTTTGAACCTATTTTCATTAGGTTTTGAATATTTGGTGTTTGTAACCGCTGCTGTTTCATTTTGGCTCATATTTAACTGAAAAATATCGCGGTTAGCTGTAAAATATGCGCTCCCCTTATTTTCTACTTCTTGGATAGTTTTACAATCATTTTGCCTTAGAAATTTAGAAAAAGGGGTTGGTATTGTGCTAATAATTTTATCAATTATAATTAGCTCCTTCAGTTTATCATGGCTGTTATTAGTTTTTGCTGAGGTTATCCATTTTGTACAAATATCTTGGACTGTAGACACGTAGTCTATGAACGTTTGGTTAGGTGATGGGGCTAATTTTGATAACTGTAGTTGATAGCCTGCTGTGTCTAGTGAAAAATGTTGGAGTATTCTTTGTTTCAAATAGTTGTAATCTTTCCTCATGTCTTGTGGAACTGTCTCTATCACTTTTAAGGGCTCTAATGCTAAATTTCTCATCAGAATAAATGCCCAATCGACTTTTGCAACGTTATGGTAAGTCATCAAACACTCGAAATTCTCTAAATATGCGCTTATTGAATCTCCTGAACAAAAGGGCTTGAGAAAGCCTTTATATTTGTTGTATTTTTGTTCCTCTTCCTTACTTCTACTTTTGTTTACTGAAATTTCTAAGTTGGAGTCAATTTCCATTTGTTTCAGTTTTATCTGTGTTTCTGCGTTTAATTGGGCTTGCTTGGTGGCAGCTTCGAGCTCCATTTGCATCTTCTTCTCTTGAGCCTGCAGTTGCATTTTCTTTTCTTCAGCTTCCGTTTGCATCTTTTTCTCTTCAGCCTCCATTTGCATCTGAATATTTTTCTCTTCTCTTTCTGCTTGCATCTTTTTCTCTTCTCTTTCTGCTTGTATCTTTTTCTCTTCTTTTTCCGTTGCTCTGTCTTCTCGTGCAATATTTTCTGAATGCGTCTTTTGTGCCCATTCTGAAAGTTTCTCGGCAGTATACCCTAACCTAATTCCTAATTCAATGCACTGTTCTAATGGTGACATCTTGTATTTTAGTTAGTGTTCACTTTATCGAAATTAAATCCCTTTGACATTAGTCTGGGTGTACAAAACTTGGTTATCCCCCTTAATGTTTACATTCAAATTTGCACGAGCAGGTTTACTTGGTTATGAGATTAGCATATATATAAAAAGCAATACAAAGAAAAATGTTACATCAATGAATCATGAATGAGTATCGCTTAGGGATCTAATGAGCATGAAATGGGACTCATCTTATTTTTCCTGGTTTCTTGACTGTAGTCTTGTTTGGTTTTCCTGTTTTCTCGCCACTGCTGGAGGACAGGTTACATACACACGATATTTCGCGGAACAATCTGATGTTGGAATAAAAAAAAATTAGTAACTGTCACTGTAATTGTTCAGTCATGTCAATGTCAAATTTCATGAACATCATAATTATTTCAATTACTTTTGTAGAGGGACTACAATAGCTCATTCACAGATGATACGATGATAGCTGCAAAGTTCTAGACTTTGTCATGTATGAAAGTTGATATATTTTACTTGGCAAAACCAAGAGCTGTCTGGAAAGTAAAGCTTGTGCTTGCCAAAACCGGCTTCGGGCCCCCAAATAGCCTGTCACCGTCCTAGATACCTAGGGGAATGAAACTCGGGCTCATACAGGCAACAAACTCCGTTCAGATACAATCTAACATCATTTATTTATATTATGTTACAGTAAGCTGGCGAAGAAAGGTTTTCGCAAGCCAGCAACCCTCAAGTTGCGTATCACAGGAGTTTACAATAAAGCAATAATACATGATTATTACAACAACTCTATCAGCTATCTCACGTATGCGTAAGACCCCTAAATACACTTGGGTTTTAAGCTATCAAGTCCCCCTTAAGGTAAGCCCTGTTGCTTCTTCGATGTCCAGTCCGTGTCTGCCTTTCCACACGTGTCGCAATCCGACACGGGTGGTAACTCTCTCCGAGTTTCTCGTGGACCCCGCAATCGGCGGGCTCCATCGGTGTCCACGGGGCTGTGGACACGCTGACCGGTCCTTCGAGAAGGCTCTGGATTATTCGAGCCTTCGAGTGACTCGGTTCTTTCCCTTTAGCTGGAGTTCTATCCCTTCTCCACTCTCTATTATTTTTATGTTGATACCGCCCTCATGTGAGACTGTGACAGTAGTAATAATGTTAAATTCCACGATTATGTCAAGATCGCGATAAAACAGAAACCGATTACTGGGAATTGTGTCTCCCTCCTTTGCAACACAAACTACACTTCCCAACTTAATATATTGTACTTCTACCCGGAGATCTGTGTGTTTTTCTTCTTCTAAGAAGTAAGTAGACAAATAAATCCCGTTTTATAGAGAAGTTGTAAATTGTTCTACGACGTATTATTCAATTTAGCATCCATTTTTACGTGTATATTGCAGATTTCGACTATTAATGTTGGAATGACATCCTAAACTGAAATTATGAAAATAGCATGCTGTAATGTGATATTTCAATGCATGACTGCATTTGAAAGTATCAACTGTTGGCTTTAAAAATTTTCCTAAGTAAGCCAGGTAAGATCGCTTGTGACCTGACTGACTAGAGCTACCAGTTTCTCACTTCAAGTGTTTTCGCCAAACTAGTTAATTCCTTCTCTCTAATCGTATTTTGTGTGTATTAACCCTGACTAACTCTTTCTATGCATGACTATATATATATATATATATATATATATATATATATATATATATATATATATATATATATATATATATATATATATATATATATATATATATATATATATCCATTGGCACCTTGCCGTCTTGACAGACGATAGTTTGTGCTTTAAAAAGGCATAATAACTTTTAACTATGGCGGTAGCGAGTGTGACTGATAAGGCCAATTTGCGCTTGTAAATGTACCGTTCACAGTGGGTGCATCTGAACACGTGGTCATTTCCACCATCATGCACCATCTTACGTCTCAAACGCTTTGTGTGTGACTTTTCTGCAATAATTTTCTCCTTTGACTTTTTTCCATTTCTGATATTTGCCCTCCATACAACACGTTCAGCGGCGACTTGCTCCCAATGTGCATTATCAATGCCTGTATCAATCATGTCCCGCTTACACACATCTTTGTATCGTAGTAGAGGCCGACCCTGAGATCTCTTACCCATCTGTAATTCACCAAAAAAGATATCCTTTGGTATTCTACCATCATCCATCCTCCTAAGATGTCATATCCATCTAAGTCTACGAAGACTGAGCATGGAATAAACTGTCACACAACCTGATCTTTCCAATACTTCAGTATTTGTGATTTTGTCTTGCCACTTAATACCAAGAATTCTTCGCAAACACCGCATATGAAAGCTGTTTAAATTGTTCTCTTGGTGTGAGTAAGTTGTCCAGGTTTCACTGCCATAGAGAAGAGTACTAAGGACACAGGCTTGATAGACAAGGACTTTTGTTTTGGCAGTAAGCTTCCTGTTCTCCCAGACTCTTTTTCTTAACCTGTTCATTGTTGTTGCTGCCTTACCAATCCGGATGTTGATTTCCTGATCTAGGGATAATTTGCTATTAACCACTGATCCTAGATATGTAAAATGGTCTACTATCTCTAGTTCAGCGTCGTCAATAAAGATTGATGGTACCCCATGTGCACCTTGTGACATAATCTGTGTCTTCTTTTTGCTAATTGTTAAACCAAATTCAGAACAAGCATTGGAGAATGCAGATAGTAGACATTGCAATTCTTCCTCAGAGTGGGTCGTAACTGCATCATCATCTGCAAAAAGCAACTCTCTGATCAGTACCCTCCTAATTTTGGTCTTAGCCTTCAATCTCTGAGCATTGTAGAGGCCTCCATCTGAGCGTGAGTGAATGTATATACCACCATCCTGATCACGAAATGCATATTTCAGTAGAAGTGAAAAGTATATTCCAAAGAGGGTGGGAGCTAGTACACAACCTTGCTTAACTCCACTCTTGATTTCAAATTCTTCAGAAGTTGCACCATCAAACTTGATTATACCCTTCATGCCTGTGTGGAACGATTCCACAATGGACAGAAGAGTTGGTGGGCAGCCAATCTTCTTTAGTGCCTTGAACAGACCCTCACGACTGACCAAATCAAATACCTTTGTGAGGTCGATGAAAGCAATAAACAGTGGTTGATTCTGTTCACGGCATTTATCTTGCATTTGTCGCAATGAGAATATCATATCAGTGGTAGACCGGTTCTGTCGAAAGCCACACTGTGATTCGGGGTAGACTTGATCTCCTAGGACTTGAAGTCTGCGCAGAACAATTCTGGCAAATACTTTTCCAACAATACACAGAAGTGAGATACCCCTATAGTTGTTGCAGTCGCTCCGATCGCCCTTGTTCTTGTACAGTGTTATGATGCTTGAATCTTTGAAATCCTGTGGGACGTGTCCTTCACGCCAGCATAGCTCTATTAGCTGGTGGATCTGTATAGTGAGTGTGTCTTGCCCACTCCTGATAACCTCTATTGGAATCCCATCCTTACCTGGAGCCTTGCCAGATGCAAGTTCATTTATAGCACACTTAACTTCTGTTATGGTGGGAAGTGTGTCCAGGTGGTCAAGAGTTGGTAGAGCCTCTATGGCGTTGAGGGCATCATCCGCTAGTTTGGTCTCACTTGAGTAAAGCTCCAAATAGTGCTCTACCCATCTGTCCATCTGCCGTTTCTTGTCAGTGATGATTTATCCAGTCAAGGTTTTCAATGGTGCACTTCTTTTGATCACTGGACCACAGGCTTTCTTTATTCCTTCATACATGCTTCTTATGTCTCCCTTATCACTTGCGATTTGAATGGACTCACATAACTTGATCCAATAATCATTTGCACACTGCCTAGCAGCCTTTTGCACATCCTTCCTAGCTTGCCTTAGCTCACTCAGAGTGTTACGCGTGGGTCTTTCCTTGTTTCTTAAGAGAGCTTTCTTCTTCTTATCAATCAAGGGCTGCAGAGTCTCGCTGTTGGCCGCAAACCAGTCCTGCCTCTTATGATCCACAGTGCCGTAAACCACTACGGCAGTTTTATAAAGAGTTTCCTTAATTTGACCCCACTTTTCATTTACTGTACAATTTTCTGGTGTATCAGTGAAAGCGTCTTCAAGTTGCTTTTGAAACGGAAAGCACTTTTCAGGATCATGAGTGTTAATAATATTAATCCTGGGGCTAGATTTGTGTTTAGCTGTGTAGATTCTCTTTGGTCTCAGTCTAACCCTTGCAACAACCAAAGAATGATCCGTATCACAGTCAGCACTGTGGTAACTACGAGTCAATGATATATGGTTTAGATGTTGTCTCCGTGTGATGATGAAGTCCAGCTGGTGCCAATGGCCGGATCTTGGATGTTTCCATGTGACCTTATGCATCTCTTTTGTTTTAAAAAAAGAGTTTGTAATACATAGGTCATTACTGGTGCAATGCTCCAGCAGCCTTTGCCCATTTTCATTCATGCGACCGATGTTGTATTTTCCAAGCCACACTGGCCATGAACTCGAGTCCTTGCCCACACGAGCATTGAAATCACCGAGCCTATAAATGTAGTCAGATTTTGGAACTGCCTTGATCACGGAGTCTAACTCCTCATAGAACGAATCCTTCACATCATCAGAGGAATCGAGTGTCGGTGCATATGCAGTAATAATGGTGGCAAACCCACAAGAGGTTGCCAAGCGCAGGGACAATAGTCTTTCATTTCCTCCTGCTGGAATTTCAATCAATTCCCAGTAGCGAATTCTTCACTGCAAAGCCCACACCGTGTTGCCTTTTTTCTGCCTGCCCTCTACCCTTCCAGAAAAAGGTGTAGTTGTTTTCCCTGAGTGACCCTTCCTCAGCGAGGCGAGTCTCCTGCAGGCCAGCAATATCAATGTTAAGACGATTGAGTTCGGCATCAATCACAGCCGTTTTTCTCACATCGTCAATATTGGTCAAGTCAGTGGAAAATCCTGGACACATGGTTCTCACGTTCCAGGTTGCAAGCCGTAGCTTGAGGTTTCTATTTTTATTTTTGTTTGTACCTGGTGCATTGGTTTTACAGCCTGCGATTAAGATTTTGTCCTAGCCCCAAGCACCCATTGAAGCAGGCAGGCTGTGGCGGATCAGCACCCAATTGGCTGGGGGCTGCTCAGCTTGAGGTGGGCGGTAGCTGATCAGTGACACCTATAGGTGTCTCCCACCGTCAGAAGCAACGCGTGGCTCCCCATGTCTACGCCAACTGACAAGGACTTATAACCCGTAACAGTTGCCTCTCGCTTTGATTCCGAGACCAGTTAAGACCAGGGATGGAGTTATTGCCTCTCCATAGCACAAAGCTTGGGCTAAAATATAGAGATCATGTGTTGCCCATGCAGCATGATCCCTCTCTCGGCCTGCCTAGTTCACTCCAGAGGAAAGGTAACACCCCTACATCTGGAACAAGACAAGCTGCAGAAGCTGCCGGATCAGCAAAGCAATGCTCTAACTGGCCGCCTGTCGGAGCTTCGATCCTAGACCAGTCGCCAACCAAGGCTTAGGGCCTGGTCTGCCCTGCCATGACAATTTTGTCTTTAGCTTGCATTTCCTCGCACCAGGGTAAGGCTTGTACCCTCCCAATTGCGCTCTTCCGCCCGAAGCCGTTGGCACAATGTGGGGTGTCGGGTTTGGTAAGCGCCGCCCAACGTTCGGCGCTAACAGAAACCAGGTAGTACCGTCTACTGTTATAGGGTAGCTCAGTCATATCTGACTAAGACCTGACTTTAATATATATATTATATATATGTCAGTCAGGTCTTAGTCAGATATGACTGAGCTACCGTATAACAGTAGACGGTACTACCTGGTTTCTGTTAGCGCCGAACATTGGGCGGCGCTTACCAAACCCGACACCCCACATTGTGCCAACGGCTTCGGGCGGAAGAGCGCAATTGGGAGGGTACAAGCCTTACCCTGGTGCGAGGAAATGCAAGCTAAAGACAAAATTGTCATGGCAGGGCAGACCAGGCCCTAAGCCTTGGTTGGCGAATGGTCTAGGATCGAAGCTCCGACAGGCGGACAGTTAGAGCATTGCTTTGCTGATCCGGCAGCTTCTGCAGCTTGTCTTGTTCCAGATGTAGGGGTGTTACCTTTCCTCTGGAGTGAACTAGGCAGGCCGAGAGAGGGATCATGCTGCATGGGCAACACATGATCTCTATATTTTAGCCCAGGCTTTGTGCTATGGAGAGGCAATAACTCCATCCCTGGTCTTAACTGGTCTCGGAATCAAAGCGAGAGGCAACTGTTACGGGGTATAAGTCCTTGTCAGTTGGCGTAGACATGGGGCGCCACGCGTTGCCTCTGACGGTGGGAGACACCTATAGGTGTCACTGATCAGCTACCGCCCGCCTCAAGCTGGGCAGCCCCCAGCCAATTAGGTGCTGATCCGCCACAGCCTGCCTGCTTCAATGGGTGCTTGGGGCTAGGACAAAATCTGAATCGCAGGCTGTAAAACCAATGCACCAGGTACAAACAAAAATATAAATAGAAACCTCAAGCTACGGCTTGCAACCTGGAACGTGAGAACCATGTGTCCAGGATTTTCCACTGACTTGACCAATATTGACGATGTGAGAAAAACGGCTGTGATTGATGCTGAACTCAATCGTCTTAACATTGATATTGCTGGCCTGCAGGAGACTCGCCTCGCTGAGGAAGGGTCACTCAGGGAAAACAACTACACCTTTTTCTGGAAGGGTAAAGGGCAGGCAGAAAAAAGGCAACACGGTGTGGGCTTTGCAGTGAAGAATTCGCTACTGGGAATGATTGAAATTCCAGCAGGAGGAAATGAAAGACTATTATCCCTGCGCTTGGCAACCTCTTGTGGGTTTGCCACCATTATTACTGCATATGCACCGACACTCGATTCCTCTGATGATGTGAAGGATTTGTTCTATGAGGAGTTAGACTCTGTGATCAAGGCAGTTCCAAAATCCGACTACATTTATATGCTCGGTGATTTCAATGCTCGTGTGGGCAAGGACTCAAGTTCATGGCCAGTGTGCCTTGGAAAATACAACATCGGTCGCATGAATGAAAATGGGCAAAGGCTGCTGGAGCATTGCACCAGTAATGACCTATGTATTACAAACTCTTTTTTAAAACAAAAGAGATGCATAAGGTCACATGGAAACATCCAAGATCCGGCCATTGGCACCAGCTGGACTTCATCATCACACGGAGACAACATCTGAACCATATATCATTGACTCGTAGTTACCACAGTGCTGACTGTGATACGGATCATTCTTTGGTTGTTGCAAGGGTTAGACTGAGACCAAAGAGAATCTACACAGCTAAACACAAATCTAGCCCCAGGATTAATATTATTAACACTCATGATCCTGAAAAGTGCTTTCAGTTTCAACAGCATCTTGAAGACGCTTTCACTGATACACCAGAAAATTGTACAGTAAATGAAAAGTGGGGTCAAATTAAGGAAACTCTTTGTAAAACTGCCGTAAGGGTTTACGGCACTGTGGATCATAAGAGGCAGGACTGGTTTGCGGCCAACAGCGAGACTCTGCAGCCCTTGATTGATAAGAAGAAGAAAGCTCTCTTAAGAAACAAGGAAAGACCAACGCGTAACACTCTGAGTGAGCTAAGGCAAGCTAGGAAGGATGTGCAAAAGGCTGCCAGGCAGTGTGCAAATGATTATTGGATCAAGTTATGTGAGTCCATTCAAATCGCAAGTGATAAGGGAGACATAAGAAGCATGTATGAAGGAATAAAGAAAGCCTGTGGTCCAGTGATCAAAAGAAGTGCACCATTGAAAACCTTGACTGGAGAAGTCATCACTGATAAGAAACAGCAGATGGACAGATGGGTCGAGCACTATTTGGAGCTTTACTCAAGTGAGACCAAACTAGCGGATAATGCCCTCAACGCCATAGAGGCTCTACCAACTCTTGACCACCTGGACACACTTCCCACCATAACAGAAGTTAAGTGTGCTATAAATGAACTTGCATCTGGCAAGGCTCCAGGTAAGGATGGGATTCCAATAGAGGTTATCAGGAGTGGGCAAGACACACTCACTATACAGATCCACCAGCTAATAGAGCTATGCTGGCGTGAAGGACAAGTCCCACAGGATTTCAAAGATTCAAGCATCATAACACTGTACAAGAACAAGGGCGATCGGAGCGACTGCAACAACTATAGGGGTATCTCACTTCTGTGTATTGTTGGAAAAGTATTTGCCAGAATTGTTCTGCGCAGACTTCAAGTCCTAGGAGATCAAGTCTACCCCGAATCACAGTGTGGCTTTCGACAGAACCGGTCGACCACTGATATGATATTCTCATTGCGACAAATGCAAGAAAAATGCCGTGAACAGAATCAACCACTGTTTATTGCCTTCATCGACCTCACAAAGGCATTTGATTTGGTCAGTCGTGAGGGTTTGTTCAAGGCACTAAAGAAGATTGGCTGCCCACCAACTCTTCTGTCCATTGTGGAATCGTTCCACACAGGCATGAAGGGTATAATCAAGTTTGATGGTGCAACTTCTGAAGAATTTGAAATCAAGAGTGGAGTTAAGCAAGGTTGTGTACTAGCTCCCACCCTCTTTGGAATATACTTTTCACTTCTACTGAAATATGCATTTCGTGATCAGGATGGTGGTATATACATTCACTCACGCTCAGATGGCGGCCTCTACAATGCTCAGAGATTGAAGGCCAAGACCAAAATTAGGAGGGTACTGATCAGAGAGTTGCTTTTTGCAGATGATGCTGCAGTTACGACCCACTCTGAGGAAGAATTGCAATGTCTACTATCTGCATTCTCCAATGCTTGTTCTGAATTTGGTTTAACAATTAGCAAAAAGAAGACACAGATTATGTCACAAGGTGCACATGGGGTACCATCAATCTTTATTGACGACGCCGAACTAGAGATAGTAGACCATTTTACATATCTAGGATCAGTGGTAAATAGCAAATTATCCCTAGATCAGGAAATCAACATCCGGATTGGTAAGGCAGCAACAACAATGAACAGGTTAAGAAAAAGAGTCTGGGAGAACAGGAAGCTTACTGCCAAAACAAAAGTCCTTGTCTATCAAGCCTGTGTCCTTAGTACTCTTCTCTATGGCAGTGAAACCTGGACAACTTACTCACACCAAGAGAACAATTTAAACAGCTTTCATATGCGGTGTCTGCGAAGAATTCTTGGTATTAAGTGGCAAGACAAAATCACAAATACTGAAGTATTGGAAAGATCAGGTTGTGTGACAGTTTATTCCATGCTCAGTCTTCGTAGACTTAGATGGATAGGACATCTTAGGAGGATGGATGATGGTAGAATACCAAAGGATATCTTTTTTGGTGAATTACAGATGGGTAAGAGATCTCAGGGTCGGCCTCTACTACGATACAAAGATGTGTGTAAGCGGGACATGATTGATACAGGCATTGATAATGCACATTGGGAGCAAGTCGCAGATGAACGTGTTGCATGGAGGGCAAATATCAGAAATGGAATAAAGTCAAAGGAGAAAATTATTGCAGAAAAGTCACACACCAAGCGTTTGAGACGTAAGATGGTGCATGATGGTGGAAATGACCACGTGTTCACATGCACCCCACTGTGAACGGACATTTACAGCGCAAATTGGCCTTATCAGTCACACTCGCTACCGCCATAGTTAAAAGTTATTATGCCTTTTTAAAGCACAAACTATCGTCTGTCAAGACGGCAAGGTGCCAATGAATGAATATATATATATATATATATATATATATATATATATATATATATATATATATATATATATATATATATATATTGACAGACCAACAGGATTGACATACTGACAGACAGACAGGACTGACTAAGATATATAATGAACAGACATGACTGACAGGACAGACAAGCATACAGATAAAAACAACAACAAATAAACAATCATACCAGTCAGGCAGACAAAGTCAGAGAGAGAGAGAGAGAGAGAGAGAGAGAGAGAGAGAGAGAGAGAGAGAGAGAGAGACAGAGAGAGACAGAGAGAGAGAGACAGAGAGAGAATAAGCCGACACAGAGGCAGACAGACTTGTTAAACAGACATGGAGACTGACATATATAAAGATGGCACTTACAGACAGAAATGACATACTAGCATTTGACAGGCATGATATATGGTTGTTAAGGTATTTGGTCACAAATAAAAGAGTTACATTGTGGTAAGTTTTGAAAAACAGTGATTTAAGTGTTAGGCCACATTTGATCAATGTACTCAAACAGTATTTACCTATTGTTTTCACATTAAATGATATAACTGAATAATAAACATTAATATATCGGCTTAGAAATGACCTACAGACATGAATAAGGTACCGTTGGATTTGATTTTTTTTTGTTGTTCAAGAGGTATCCAGCTATACATGTTGCATAAGTAAAAAGTAATTTAGAAAATGTTACTAAAATGGCTAGGTAAAATCGCTTGGTGTTACGATCCATACTTTTATTTACTCACCTGGATACAAACAAGCATTTCTTACTGACTTGGATTTAGAGACTACATACATTTCCTATATTCACCTGTTGTGCGTGACTCAGATAAGTAACAGTATATCGGGAAAAATCAGTCTGACTACCCTGACGTCAGGCCAGCTTGGAAAGTCACAGCAGGATTTTCTAATATGAAGAATGTAATAAACGGATATTCCTTCTTGTAAAATGGTCATGAGAATAAACGGTTCAGCACCCGACCGGTGGCACTGGATAGTGTCATTCCGTGTGATTGATTTTTAATGTCATCAATCCATTTTCTTCTCGGGCGTCCTCTAGCTATTGTATCAGAACCTCTGTTGTGCAGCGCAAGTCCTGGGATCTGATATTGTTGCATTCTAATGAGGTGGCCGAACCATTTTCTTCTCGGGAGTCCTCTAGCTATTGTATCAGAACCTCTGTTGTGCCGCGCAAATCATGGGACCTGATATTGTTGCATTCTAATGAGGTGGCCGAACCATTTGATCTTTTGTCTTTCAGCATATATGGATAACAAAGTGTTAATTCCACTGTCTGTCTGATAACATCATTTCTTACTCGGGATCGAAGAGTTAAATTAGCAGCTCATCTCAAGCGACTCATCTCGCAGATAGTAATTTAATGAAATTGTGATTTGGATATTTAAAAAGTAAGACACTGGCAGCATAGGATTGGTGTGACTATGCTATTTATTAGCTGTTGCTTTTGCGGACATTTACTAAGTCACAGAAAGTAAAACAGTAAAGAACCCGTTTTATATAGAACATTGAACATTTATGTGGAACATACAGAACCTTTATATACCACATTGTTCTATTATGAATTATTGAATTTAGCATCCATCTTTACGTGTATTTTGCAGTTTTCGATATTAACGTTGCCAATCACATCTCAAACTGAAATTATGAAAATCGCATGCTGTAATGAGATATTTCAATGGCGGGAAATAGCCGTTTTCCTTGTGCGATGACCATTTAATATTTTAAGGTATATTCCCGGTGACTGCAATACCAAGGAATGCATGTTCGCATTCAGCTGAGTTGAATTGAGGTAAGAATCGACATAACTGCACTCAGGACATTCCCATACGTGCTCCGTCCCCTCATTCAACAGCCAGCGAATAGTCATACTACGAATCGATCCCACTGCTATCTGATTTAAGGTTCTCCTGGTTTTCCCTCTCAGTTTTGAGATTCTTCCAGAACTCTTGCCGATCGCTCGCAATCTCTTTCTTTCCACATACGGATTCTCAATATGTTCCCCCACGTTCTCCACCTGGTCCCACAAGCACACGACCACCTGCCCCTTGTCCATAGGCAATCTACCTCCAAGAGGTGCATTTCCTGCCAGTCTATCAGCCTAGTTCATCCCCCTCCCCTCTCTTGGATGGCCAAGGCAAAATATCCATACAAATCTCAGAATCTGTGACCCCTGAAGCGACGATAGCCATTCAATACGAAACATTCCTTTCTCCACCTTACTAAGCATTCTCTTTTAATCCGCAATAAATACAATGTGTTTTGCAGTTTTGCAGTAGTCGCCTCTAGCCAAAGGAATTAGCCTTTGCAATAAAACCCCACTCCTACGTCTGTTTCTTACCACTGACCCATCGGTGTAGATGACTATGTCACCTTGATGTTTGTTACTCTGGATCCGTTATTGCATTACAAATTCAGTGCGGCCCGCTGCCCATACTCTGCACGCACGACCCAGTGTTACTATTACATTGTACCAGTCCGTCATGTCTTCCGGAACTTCAACCCAGTCTTTTTCACGATTGATGTTTTCCAGATCACACACCTGACGTATAAATGTTTCTGCCTGTGCCACCCAGGACCTGCCTCGTCTTAGTCTTTGACCCTTGACCATATACATGGCTCCATTGAGTGGGGGTGGGGGGTGGGGGGGGGGGTGATCCCTATCTGCAGCAACACTCTCAGGTACTATTGGCCTCAAGGACCCTATGCTATCCATCAATGGTAGTAGCACCAGGATATGCTTCATGCATATAATTGGTGTGCTCTTTGTGCACCCAGGCTTACCCGCATGTCAGCATTCTGTATGCTCTCCAACCTTTCAAGCTGGCTCTTTGATATTGTCAGCAGCCCAAAACCATACTACATGACAGAAAGTATAAACTGCTGAAAGAGCCATTAAAGTATCCTCTGATCTACCCCGGTTGCTGTCATCGCCCTCAATGAAATAAGTCCCCTACCAGCCTTCACCATCGAAGAGTCCACATGATCCTTAAAAGACAAACATCTGACGGACTAAGGTGATACGCAAGTTACTTTAATTTACTCTTTCTACTAAGAGGCGATCTATTCAACATAATACATGGGACATCTGCCGTGACAATCAGGTTATCCAGGCAGTACCACAAAACCGATGCCTTGTCTGGGTTTATAACGGTCCCTGCGTCCCTGCAACACTCTGCCATCTGTAAGTCTTTCGCCATACTGGCTCTGTCTCTGCCCTGTCTGTGCATCAGCACATCATCTGCAAATTTCAAGATTCTACACCTGGTGTATCAATAACTGCGATTTTGCTGGTGTAGACATTACAGTGCACTGGGGAAATGGCAGATCCCTGTGGCAACCCAAGTGCAATAGTACAGGGGTCAGACGTCCAGGAACCCATTTGCAGTGCAACCTTATGCGCATAAAAGACAACCCATTTAACAAGGCAAGGGCAGACCTCCATGTCCATCAGAGTGTATATAAACCGGTCACACTTGACCTTGTTATACGCATCCTCCAAGGCAAGAGCTACCGCCTCTGTCTCTTGTTTATCCTGGAAGCTCTCGTATCAAATGCAAAAGTTGCAGCATTGGCTCGGGTGTCCTTCTCAGGCCGGTAATCAGCAAGTCCTTTTGGAAGCAGATTTACAACTTTCCAAATGTCGCTGCAGCCTGCGTGCTACTATCTTTTCGATGACTTTGCCATACGTGTTTTGCAGTGTTCTCATTTAGCATCCATTAAGCCTGGAATGATCCTTACTTGGCTTTGGGAGTGGGACCAGGTAGCTATGCAGCCAATCGTGGAATATTTCGGCCGTAGTGATGCTTAAGTTGAAACAAAGAGCCATCTCCTCCAAGTCCCCATCATTCCTGTTACTCATATGGGTGTACCTCACCCCCTACGGGCCTGGCGCTATGTCTTTAGCCCGCTTCAGTACCCGTCTAATATCCTCCACCTTAATCCCACAGTCCTCCTTCCTAGTGACCCGTGACAAGGCTTCTCTGACCATATCTCTAATAGCTCTGTCTTGCTGATCCGTCTGTGTTAAAAATCCCCGTAAAGTAAGATAATTATTAAACAGGCTACCAACGCACCTGTAAAGCAACGTTATACAATAATACCCTGTACATAATAATGCCATAATACAGCTTAAAGTCATGAGCATTGCACTCATTGTGCCTGTTGTTGTCTCACTTGACTCGGTCTCTCTTCGCAGAACGTAAAGCCGCCTGCCTATGGCACTGCACAAACCATAGCACTGCAGGAACCATAGCACCGCACAAACCATAGCACCGCACAAACCATAGCACAGCACAAACCATAGCACTGCAGAAACCATAGCACCGCACAAACCATAGCACTGCACAAACCATAGCACCGCACAAACCATAGCATTGCACAAACCATAGCACCGCACAAACTATAGCACCGCACAAACCATAGCACCGCACAAACCATAGCACCGCACAAACCATTGCACCGCACAAACCACGAACCCAGTAACACCAGTAGTGACCCCGCGTGTCTCCGGAAAATTGCGCCCCTGCTCTGAACGAAACGTCCAAGAAAATAAACGCTGACCTTCAGAGCACGAGACAGATGGCTTGGCTACTTCGTGGCGAGATCATCAATGAGAGTAGTAAAGCAGAGAGAGTCGCATGAGTGTCACTTGTGGCGGGTTCCAATCCAGCACGCTTTGATACTTGACAAACTACAAATTGAAAGTTATAGCTAGTGCGCCCTCTAGTCTCTACTTCTTTCTTCTACTTCCATGAGCGCCAAAAATGTGTATTTATTTACGTCCTATCGATTGCCATCTCCTTCGGGTCCCTGCGTGGTCTGCCAGAATTATGCATCTCTGTCTTTAATTCACTTCTCCCCGGGAAGGTTAGGCGCAAATAGGGAAGCTCTGCTGCAAACAGGCACGGTGAATTTACTTCCAAATCAAACATTTCGGACGAACGAAGAAGATGAAGAATTATCTTCTCCATGTGTCTTTAGATCTGCCGCTATTTCTTTCGCCCTGTGGGTTTCAGACACGAGAGTCTTTAGTTATACTGTCCTCAGGTTTTCTCAGTGTGTGTCCTATCCAATGCCAGCGTCTGTTCCTTACCTCTTGAGTCACTGAAATTTGTTTAGTTCTCCCCATCAGCTCTACATTGTTGATTTAGTCATACAATTTAAGTTCTGCGCAGGCACCATATAGTGAATATTTGCTGTTTATTAGCAATTCTATGAGTCGTTCTCCGTGTTTCTGACCCCAGACAGTAGTACCGGTTAAAAATTGGAGTTTAAAGTTATAATTTTTGGTTTTGATATTACAGGGGGGGGGGGGGGGGGGGCTAAGTGGTCTCGAGGTATGGTGTCCTTCTCGAGTGCTGGAGGTCCCGGGTTCAAGGACCGGGATTTTTTTCTCGTGGACTTCTAGTAATAAACTTTTCCCTGGTCTCTGGGTAGTAAGATCGGACGCCCGTGTGTATTGTTGCGCACGTAAAGCATCCCTTGGCAGTTGGAAATCGAAAAAGAGTAGACAAACGGCGCTGAGCGGGCAAAATTTCGAGTTAAAAATCTACCCAAAGTATTTCAGGATCCTCGCCGGTGCTACGGAGTTCGTGCACTGAGCTGAGTTTCTCCAGACTCAAGTTTGAGTTTGGAGGAGAACGGAGCACTTATGGGTTACACCCGTGTGCCATGATATTGATCCATCAACTAAAACTCAACTAAACTAAGTTTTGGTGCTAAGTATAATTTACTTTGGCTTCAACAAATGTCCTGGAGCTAAGAAAGTTCATATATCTTTTGGTATTCTTATTTTAATATATTTATCCTTTTCTCCTTTAAAAATGAGAATACTCATATGTTATATGCGTTCAACACAACTATAAGGCGTAGAAGCGTGAACAATGAACAAACAATTAGAAAGTCGAATATCCTGGAGATGTCGATATATAGAAGAATATTTTGTATTTCATAGAAACAAAAACAAAACAATCAAATACAGCGGTTCTAAATGAACTGGGAATGAAAAGAGAGTTAATGATAGAAATAAAAAGAGAGGCAAGTGAACTATTTCAGCCACGTTAAAAGACATAACAGTCTTATATAAACCATACTGGAGCGTAAGGCGAGCAAGTGGTAGACGATAGAGTTGGGAAGATAACATCATGAGATGGACAACCGGCATTCTGACAGAATATACTATCAGGTGATAAACAAACAGTGTTGGGGATCCATTGCGGTCAACAATCATTGTGAAGACGGCACCTGATTCATTGGTCGATCTTTTTTCTCCATCTATGTTTACATTGCTACCAAACTAGGTGTTGATTCAACCTCTGACTTGTAGATATACATGCAGATATACTTGTAGATATATTGAACAACAACAACACTTTATTTTCAAAGGGTTAAGAATTGGGCAGGGAGGGTAGGGAGACTCCATGGCGAAGTGGTCAAGCCGATTGACTCGGGCTCCGAAGGTTGTGGGTTCGATTCCGGGCCACGTCCTTCGGTTCACGAGTGAAATTTTTCGGAGACTCCTGTGGGTCGTCGCTAGAGCTACGGAATTCGTGCATTGTGGGACGCTTTCCGCGCTGCGGAAAGAGACCGAGCCAGATGGGATAAAACCCGGTGCAATGAAGTCGACCCTGTCGACTTTTAAGCGACTTTAAAAAAAAAAAGAATTGGGCACGCAGGCCCGTCTTACATTCTGCCCTTCTATCACTCTCTTTCATACATTATATCATTCACACATCATTTAAGGCTAACTGAAAACGGCAACAATATAAAATATACGCATTATAAAGGCATGGGAAAAATGAAACATCAATACTACACGACTCAGTAATAGTAATGACTGGTGTGGCACTTGTTATTAGCTATGTGGAATATACTGGACTACCAAAAGGGGACTGACTGTTACACTAGGGTTTTATTATTATTATTATTATTATTATTATTATTATTATTATTATTATTATTATTATTATTATTTCTATTATTAAGGGAGAAGGTTATCGTTATCCGTACTGAGATAGTGTTCTAGTAATTTGCGATTATATGTATAGGGATGTGTGATGTCTTTGATTTCTTGTGGAAGATTGTTCCACAGCTGAGCTGCAGAGTACGTTAAGCTTGTTTTGTATAAGTCAATCCTAGGCTTCGGAACGTGTAATATATTTAAACGTTTACTGTGTCTAGCATTATATGTAAACAATGGCCAAAGGTAATTTGGGGCATTCCGATGTAGGATTTTGTGAATTAGTTTAGCCTTATTGAAAAGCAGGCGTTTGCGGAGTGGTAGTAACTGAAGGCGTGTATGCAGGCTAGGATTGTCAGTTAAATGTTTGCTATTAATTAAACTCATGGCCCGTTTCTGGAGCGAGTAAAGTCTCTTGGTGCTTGAATTAGATTAACCGTCCCAGATTGCAGAGCAGAAGTCAAAATGTGTCTGTATGTGAGAAGTATAGAATATTTTCCTTGTGTCCTCATCAAGAACATTTTTAATTGTGGCGAGTTGGTAGACTTTTTTAGCTGTTTGTTTAATAAGCGCTTGAGGGTTAAAGGTTAGGTTTCTATCAATGATGAATCCTAATGTTTTGTGCTGAATTACACTTTCTACTGGCATGTTGTCGATGTGAAGTTGAAGTGATCTTTGTGAATTTAGAGTTTGAAGTCTTTTTCTGGTTGTTAATAACATAGATTTTGTTTTAGTGATGTTAATTTGCATACGGTTTGCATAGCTCCACCTAACTACATTATTTAATCCTTGTTGCAAAGACGCCTCCAGCAAATTACTCCTTTCAGCGTTTGCTTACACTGTGCAGTCGTCTGCAAATAGATCGCAAGGACGACGACAGATGCAAAGGTAGATCGTTAATATATATGGCAAATAATAGAGGGCCAAGAATAGAGCCTTGCGGTACTACAGTATTGAAGGTAGTGGTTTGGGACAGCGATTTATTGTATGATACTACTTGCTTTCTGTTTGACAGAAAAGATGTTATTAGCTTCACCACATTAGGACTAATGTTCATTGTCTCTAGTTTTTAAAAACTAAAATTAAATGGTCTATCATATCAAATACTTTTTTGACATCGATAAACACAGCTCCACATAGATTGTTGTTATTTATATTATGGTGCCAATTTTCAACCATGATTGTTAGGGCCGTATGGCAAGAATACTTTGGTCGAAATCCTGATTGACTGTCAGCTATAAGCTTGTTGAGATCTAAATACTGTAATGTTACTTTATTATTGTATTTTTCTAGTGGTTTAGATAGTGATGATAGTAAAGAAATGGGTCTATAATTGTTCGGGAGACCATTGTCCATTGAAACAGATTTAAGAAGAGGATATACTTAGCGACTTTGAGACCTGATGGAAAGTGACCTTTGGTGAGACACTGATTATATACATAGGTTAGTGATACACAGATAAATGGGGCAGTGCACCAGAGAATCTGGTTGCTGATTCCATCTAACCCAGATGAGGTTTTGTTTTTTAGGTCACTGAGGTAAGTGAATACTTCAGTGACTGTCATTAGCGGTATGTCGGAAAGAATATCTATTCTTGCAAAATGATGACAGTAAAGATAGGTTGCAAGGAGAATCTGTAATCGAAGCCTTTAACTGATCTATGTCAGTTTGAAAAAAAAAATTACTGAATTGGTCGCATGAAATAGGATTTGATGGTAATGAATTTGACAAGTTATAATTTTGTTTGTCAAGGTGTTAAATGCCTTCCATATATCCTTACTGTTTGTCTTATCCATTACTAAATTCTTAAAGTAATTTTTAATTTCTCTTCGTATGGTACATTGAACTTTATTTCTAAGAGTACGGTATGTGCTGAGATCCCGCTTTTTATGTGCTTTATCTCTGTCTCTCAAAATTTCAAGTATTTCCTGGGTGATCCAACGTGGTTTGACGTGATGTTTTACTCGAACTTACTTGATTTGGCACATGCCTACCAAACACATCAATAAAGGTATTCATCCAGGAATCTAGAGCATCACCCGGATCTGGAAGTTGATAAACATTATCTAGAGGTGAACCGAGCAAGTCTTGTAAAAATGCGTTTTGTTTGAAATTTATGTAGCTTCTATGTTTTACAGCTATGTGTTTATGTTTAGGAGTTTTAATTCCTTTTTTCGACCATGTGCAGCATATTGGGTAGTGATCGCCCATTGCACAATTTGGTACGGTGCATTCTATGATATTGTCTGAGAAAGTTACATAAATGTGATCTATAAGTGTTGAAGATGATTTTGTTACTCTAGTATCTTGTTTTATTATTTGTTGGAAGTTGTATGATGCAATTATATTTCCCCATATTATGTGGGATTTGTTGGTGTCAATGTTAAAGTCTCCGAGTAGTATGATTTCCTTCCCGGAAGTGAAATCCACATCCACCATAGTAGTGAAGTTTTCGTACCCAACGTGCCCAGCACTTTGAATTCGATAGAGGTAGACAATTATCAGAGGTGTGCGGTTTTGAAGTTTTAGCTCTAATCAAATACATTCTATTTCGCAAGTATCAAAGTCTAGCCTACGGTGAACATTTTGTAAATTAGAAGCATAAGCTACTATGCCTGTCTCTTGTTTCCTATAGGAATCTCTTCTAACAACTGTGTACCCCTTAATAAAGATGTCCTCATCTGAAATGTTTTCATTTAGACTACTTTCACTAAGGCCGAATAAATGAAAGTTTTGATTAAGAATAGAAGATAACTCTGGTAGCTTGTTAAATAAGTTGCAAATGTTTAAGTGTCCAAGGCGTATTCCTGACTTATTGAGCCAGTGTTGCCACTTCTCAGAAATTTCACCCATGAAGTAAGTGTGAATTAGTCAAAATTAAGCAAAAATACAAGATCATAATGTAACAGGAATAAGAATATAATGAACAGGAACATGTAATTTCCTATACTTAGGTGCTCAAGGGCAGAGAAGCGTAACACTGACTGTTAGTGGACAAGAGATGAAAAGGATAACAAGAAGAAAGAGGAAAAAAACACTTTATATATTCTCCCCAGTTAACAAAAAAAAAAAAAAAAAAAAAAAAAACACGTTAGAACGAACGAACGAAAGTCTTTATTTTCAAAGGGTTAAGAATTGGGCACGCAGGCCCGTCTGCCATTCTGCCCTTCTTCTCTATTTCCTCTCAGACATTCTTTCATTCAACATCACTTATGAAGCAAATTTTGACAACAAAAGACAATAGCATTAAAACGCATGAAAAATAATCAATAACAAATGACTCACCGAGGCAGTGTTTAACATGGGCATTATAAATACCTAAGGAGGGTGTACCGTGCCATACATAAGGGAATGGTTTTTGGCTAGTTGTCGTTTGAGATAAGTTACCATTATTGTCTTTTTGTGTTATTGTTTATGGGGGAATGTAGTCATGTACTGAAGGTAGTGTTCAAACAGGTTGCGAATGTATGTATAATGATTGGTGGTGTCTTTATTTCTTGTGGAAGATTGTTCCACAACTGAGCGGCAGAGTATGCTAAGCTTGTTTTATATAAATCTATCCTAGGTTTAGGGACATGAAGTATATTCAGTAGTTCGCTATATCTAGCGTTATATTTAAACAATGGCCAAAGGTAGCTTGGAGCATTTTGAAATAGGATTTTGTGAATTAGTTTAGACTTATTAAAAAGTAGGCGCTTGTGGAGTGGCAGTGACCGGAGACGTGTATGTAGGTTAGAATTGTTGGTAAGCTTTTCACCATTAATTAAACGCACTGCCCTTTTCTGGAGTGAATATAGGCGTTTTGTTATTGATTTGGAGCATCAATCCCAGACTGTGGAGCAGTAATCAATATGTGTTTGTATATGGGAGGTATAGAATATCTTTCTTGTGTTTTCGTCAAGGAAATTTTGGCAAGTTGGTATACCTTTTTGGCTGTTTGTTTAACTAGAGCATGAACATGTGAGTTAAAGGTTAGATTTTGATCTATGATGACACCCAGTGCCTTGTGCTCGGTGACACTTTCTACAGGAGTGCTGCCAATGTGCAGCTGAAGAGTTCTCTGTGAGTTTAGAGTGTGAAGTCTTTGCCTGGTTCCTATTAACATAGACTTTGTTTTAGTAATGTTAATTTGCATGCGGTTTGCATGACCCCAGTTAACTACACTATTTATTTCCTGTTGCAAGGGTAATTCTAGCACATTACGATCAATAGCGTTTGTATATACTGTGCAGTAATCAGCAAATAGATCGCAGGACGACGACAGATTTAAAGGAAGATCATTTATATAATTGGCAAATAACAGAGGGCCAAGAATAGACCCCTGAGGTACTCCAATATTAATGGTAATGGCTTGAGATAAAGCTTTATTGTGCGATACTACTTGCTTTCTGTCTAATAAAGATGATTTTATTAATGTCACTATATTAAAGCTTACTTTCATTGTTTCTAGTGTTTTAATTAGAATAGTATGATCTATCATATCGAATGCTTTTATAAAGTCTATAAACACCGCTCCACATAGAGTATTGTTGTTAATATTTTGATGCCAGTTTTCTATAATGTTTGTTAGTGCCGATGGCAAGAATATTTTGGCCGAAATCCTGACTGACTGTCAACTATCAGTTTATGGCGAACTAAGTGATCTAGTGTTGTTTTGTGGATGTGCTTTTCTGGCGGTTTGGATAATGAGGATAATATGGAAATTGGCCTATAATTACTCATAAGACGATCGTCTAGAGGACCAGCCTTTAAATGAGGATACACTTTAGCGATTAGGCTGATGGGAAGTGACCTTTGGTGAGACATTGATTATCTATAAAAGTTAGTGACTCGCAGATCGCCGGTGTACGATGGCGAAGGAACCGATTACTGATTCCATCTAGTCCTGATGAGTTATTGTTATTCAGTTATATAGTTTTAGGAGTAGCTAAATGTGTCCGGCGCGATCACGTATTGGGTGTATGGTGTGTCCGTTCTGGATATTTGATATTCTTGGCGAGAAAACTGGTGCCCAATGTAGACAAATGTATTTGATCCTTATAAAGACTTTTTTGGTGCACCAGCCTGTGAAGTGAATGATGCTATGTTGTTGATGAATTGTATCTTGTTTTGAGAACAGAACTTCTGCAAAATGTTGTTATTTATGTCAGCTAGATGGCGCTGGTGTCAATAACTCAGTGATATGATGGAGGAGAAGAAAATGGATGAGTTAGGAAAAATGTGACGTTAGAGAGTTAGACAGAAGATTTCAAGGAGTTCTTGGCGGGGAACTATGCCTTAATGCATATTCCAGACAACGGGTCACTGAGATGGGCTGCACCAACATTAATGAGTGGAACAAAAAATGACTAACATTACCAGAACAACAAAAACTAAACATAAGAAAACAACAAGGACTAGACAAACAAGATAAGAACAATATGCATGAGTCTTTATTTTGTACAGTCCCGTAGCACATATACATAACTGTGCGGATGACAAAGCACAACTCCCATTAACAAGGACAATTGATACTTCACATCACATTCAACATTATAAAGGCAGTCTGCCGCATATAGCCAGACCTCTGCCCATTGTGGCCGAGCCTACAGGGTGCTCCTAAAACCCTGCTACGATACCTATACAGACGGCTGGTAAGGACTGGACAACAGAGAGACCGTCACTTGAGAAACAACAAGAACACAACTCTAAATCTGAGTATGAGCCTTACAGTGCGGAGACGGGACTCACCATAATGAGACAGACAACACAACACTATGGATCCCTGTAGTACGCAGCGGAAAATCAGTTGATTGGGCTATAGATATTACCGGACCCCTGTGCCTTAGCCAAATCCAATACTGTGCCTAATGACACCAGAGAAAGTCACATCCCGGAACCGACAGGGACACATTACTATGACCAGACTACCACATATTAAATATAAATCTTTTCTTGACCACGACAAACTCAAATAAATCAAACTAGAGATTGTAGCCTTAACCATGAAGTCACAAACTAATATATGAAAAACTTGAAACAATGTTGGTTAAATAAGCAGTGCAAAAAAATTGAATTAAATGCCATTAAAGATACAAAAAATATGCACAGACAAATCAGTGAGCTCACGGGAAGAAAAATATGAATAAATACAGGGTGTTTGAAATCAAAAACAGGAAAGATATTATTGGAGGAAGATGATATAATGAAGAGGTGGAATGAGTATATAAAAGAATTATATGATGGGGAAAGGGAAGAATTAACAGAAGAAAGTAACTTAGAAGAAGTCGCTGACGCTATGAAATATGTGAAGAAAGGGAAAACAGCTAGACCAGATGAAATCACAATAGAAGAATTAGAAGTATTGGGAGAATTTTGAGTAGATATATTAACTAAAATGTTAAATGATATTTACAGCAGTGGATATCTACCCAGTGATATGCTGAAATCTACATTTATAGCTATACCAAAAAGACCAGAAACAATTGAATGTGAAGATTTTCGCACAATTAACCTCATAAACCATATCAATAAACTTCTGCTCAGAATCATAATGAGAAGAACCAGAAAGAAAATAAAACTGGAAATTAGTGAAGAACAGTATGGATTTGTGGAGGGAAAGGGCACAAACAATGCAATATATACATTACGGACACTAATAGAAAGGTCAATAGAGAAACAGAAAGACATATATTTATGCTTCATAGATTATACTAAGGCATTTGATAAAATAAAACACGATGAGCTGATTAAAATGTTGGAAGATATCAACATCGATGGGAAAGATTTAAGAATAATTAAGAATATTTACTGGAACCAAGTAGCAGCAATTAAAATTGGAAATAAAGAGGGTAGTTATGAACACATAAAGCTAGGAGTATGAAAAGGATGTGTCTTAACACCAGATCTCTTCTCCTTATATAGCAAAGTAATAATGAGAGAGATCAAAGAGATGCCAGGAATACTAGTTGGAGGTTATAATATAAATAATATACACTATGCAGGTGACACAGTATTGGCGGCAGATAAATCAACAGATCTACAACAATTGTTGGACACTGTAGTAACAGAGAGTGCAAGGAAAGGACTCTCCTTGAATATCAAGAAACAGTAACAATGGTGATATCAAAGAAAATGGTGACACCAAAATGTGACATAGAAATAGAAGGAAAAGTTCTTAATCAAGTGGATAATTTTAGATACCTAGGGACATTTATAATATCAGATGGAAGATGTACAACAGAGATTAAGAGCAGAATAGGGCAGCAAAGGCCGCATTTCAGAAAATGAAGAGTATCTTGTGCAATAGGTCACTTATCACTGAGTGTAAGAAAGAGAGTGCTGAAATGCTATGTAGAACCAGTTTTGCTGTATGGCAGTGAATCTTGGAATGTAAATGAACAAATTAAGAAGAAATTAGAAGCAACAGAGATGTGGTTCCTGAGACGAATGTTGAGAATTCCTTGGACTGCCAGAGTAACTAACGACGACTGCCTGAAACAGGCTAATGAAACTAGAACACTATATACAACAATAAGAAAGAGACAAACAGCTTTCTTTGGTCATGTAATGAGAAGAGAGGCATTGGAGAACATCGTGACAACTGGAAAGATCGAGGGGAAGAGAGGCAGAGGCAGACCAAGAGAAATTATGCTGGATGGATTGAGACGGTGGCACGGAGGAATATCAGCAGCAGAGTTGATCCAGAAAACCAAAGACCGAGAACTGTGGAGAGCCATGAACGCCTACGCCAGCTGGCAGGGCCTTGATGATGATGAATAAGTCTAATAGTTTTCGTAATTGATAAATGGTGATATATTGGTTTCTCATAGTGTCGTTTATCCCTATGTGAATCGTTGTCATTCTAATGTTCTTAGTAAAATCCATTTCACGTATACTGTCTGTAAGTCTGTGTACCTCTGCACCTGAAAACTTAATTGTTTCGGCTATGTCGGTGTCTGATAAGGACATAAGGTCACTGTATATGCCTTCGATCAAAGAGTCGCCAATTATTATATGGGTGCAGTCTTTCGGTATTTTATGTATGTATTGGGTTCTGACACGACTTGCACGCTGTTTCTGCCACTGATGACTGCCCAGCTGTAGTCTGTCGTCTTGCAGGTTATCAGGTGTTTCCTGAATGTAGTCGTTGTCTGTTAGCAGTGTTCCGTCGTTCTGGCTGTTTTTAAAAGTTGTTCTTGTATTGCTTCAAATCTATTGCTGTCCTTCACTTCGATAGAATATTTTGAGTGTTGCTGAGTAACTTGTTCTATTTGCTGATGTGTTTTGATTGGCTGAGTAATTGATGCGCCTTCGACCGGTTCTGTTACTTCTAGACTGCCTGCGTGTGTTGCCAGATCAATAGTGGGCAAGCGATATAAAGTTTCAATGGTGTGTTTTAGTTTAACATTTTCTTCTCTCAGGAGAGTCACCTCTGACTTGAGGTTGATGTAGTCACTAATGATCCTGGCGATCTAGTCTGTGTTGTCAGAGGCGGCGTCTCCAAGTACTTTCAAACCTGACTCTAACTTTTCAGTATGCTGCTGGAAAGCGCACGAGTGGTGGTTTGTAGCTGGGCTCTCATTTACTACTGATGGTGCAAATTCTATTTGATGTGAATTTATTTCGTTTGGTTGTACAGTGTCTTCTATACATTCCATCAGGTACTCAATGGCTAGCAACACTGGTCGGTTAGTAGCAATAAAACGAATGCAACTTCTACTAACCGACCAGCAGGTACACATTGTAGCAGCGCCCGCACGCGGTTTAAATTCTAGTGAAGTGATTGGCTAGTTCAAGCTGTCACTGACGTTTCGCGGCTCCGTGAATAATTTATCCATAGTCTTGAATACAACATTATTAGCATTCATATCCAACACTGCACATTTAGCAACTTTAAAACAATTTCAACAATTGAACGGCATTATTATGGTCACAACCATGTTACATCCATTGCGCATGAAAGAAGATAAACAGGAAAAATAATCCAAACAGGAGGCGAACACACAAAACACGTCTTTCCCGAACCAGGTCAATGAGGAAAAATTGGATGGAATACAAGCCGTTTGTGTTACTTAATCTGTAAGTAAAGAGTCTTAACTACTGCAGCCACAATAACTAAGTTCACGTATTGCAAGTCCTGTGCAGGACGGCGCAATCAACCCCAGCATTTTGTGTGTTGCTAGTTGTGAATTACAAAGCAAATTATCATTCACTAGTTGGCCATTGCTTTCTGAACGACCGACTTTCATATCTGGGTGAAAAATCAACATAAGTGGGTCTGCTTCCAAATCGCTTGTAGCTGAATTTGAACGCATTGTGTGGGATTGCGATTCGCGTTCGCCACTCCCTCGCTACAACCTCCATGCAATTATAATTAGTGTCTGAAATTTTGGGGCGTATGTTTTTAGCAATTTCAAGTGGCCTACAGCATAATAAGAGGTAACATTCCATATCTCTAGGAACGTTTACAGGGTGCGCAGATTTCCCGGTGTTCTGGGACAGTCCAGATTGTTGATATTTTGTCACGGTTTCCTGTAAGACTTTCTTGGGGGGGGGGGGGGGGGGGTAAATAAATAAACTTTCAGACTATTCAAATTCGATAAACTGTTTCATGATAAGAGGTAGTTCAAATGGTTTAATGTCTGTCGAAGTTACATCAGTTAGTTATCAGTTATGAGTTGGGGTATCTTCATTGCATTCCGGACATGTCCATAGGTGCTCAGATCCTACCCCCAGCATATGCATCAACGTCCGGTGGCTAATAGTGCCAGTTCTGTGTTGGTTGACGAGGCACCTTGTTTTCCCGATGTACCTCTCGCGTCTGGCTGTGCCGATTCTTACTTCCAAGTCTTTCATCCTGCACAGCGATGTGGACTCACTGACGTCAAAGTCCTCTGTTCTCGCCATATCTTTAAGGACGTTAATAACATCGGCACGATCCATGGGCTGGCCATCTACAGGGGTGCAGAGCCAGCCAGTTTATCAGCTTGTTCATTTCCCTCGACTCCCGCATGTCCCGGGATGAAGATGAAGGTGACTTTACGAACAACATACTTCCGCAGCGACTCAGTCCACTGTCTATGTACAGATCCAGCTTCGATCCTTCTGAATCATGCTCATTGAAGTCACTTAGTACACACACGTTGGTATAATGCTGTGATTCCAGCCATATGAAAGCCTGTGTAACTGCCATCACCTCCATCGTCATGCTGCTCGTGGTCATAGAGTGGGCACCACTGGATTCTTGAACGGTTCGGCCCGCTGAACGGGCTGTAAATGCCCACGCACTTCTCTGCTGCTTTACAACAGATCCATCTGTATAGATGAGCACTTCGGGGCTATCTGAGTGTTCATAGATGAGCGCGTTGACCTTCTGCATTGACAGCGACAGGGTTCTGTTCTCTACACCGTCTGTCGAGTGTGATAATGCAGGAGAAAGTGCACTTAAAAGCTGGAGGCACCGGCACCCATTCCTTGCCGGGGTTGATACTGGTAAGACTGCAGACCTGTCTGACGACATCTTCCGCCCGACCCATCCATGATTTGCCTCTCTTTAGCCTGTCACCCTTTTCTCTGAGTATAGCGCCATGCAGAGGGTGCTGCTCATCTGCACTTATTTTTAAGTATGCACGAGCTCTCCTGATCTTGATCCTGTGTTCCATTGTCGGGAAGTCAAGGAGGTATCTCATTGCTACACAGCTGGTGTCTTTTGTGCAGCCCAAAATGATGCGCATGGCTTCGTTTTGTACCTTTTCAAGTCTTCCAATCTGTGTAGGGCTGACAGTGAGGATGGCCAGGGCATACTCGATGCGTAAAAGCACCAGTCCTTGGAACAGAAGTATTAGCAGTCTTTGCTCGATATTGGCAGCCGCCATGACTCTCATTGCGGACAAACCTTTTCGAGCTTTCATTATAACATAATCGACATGATCTCTGAAGGACAGGCTTCGATTAAGCCTCACGCCAAGATATGTCATTGACTGGGTTCTACTCAAAAGGCTGCCATCCATTCTTACTGCCGGCAGGTCTGTGTTCACAATATGGTTGTTTAGGGAGAACCATGTAACTGATGCCTTTGCAGGGTTGACAAGGGCACCGGCATCAGCGCACCATGAGGAAATTCGGTCTAGTTCGCCCTGCATATCATTGGTAACCACCTGTCTATCTCGACCCTGTCGGTACACGAGAATGTCGTCAGCAAATGACAGAGTCCTACCCCTCCTGTCCAACTTTTGTTCAGTGATCGACACCGTATACGCGTTGAATAGTACTGGTGACAGTGGTGATCCCTGCGGCAATCCTGGACATATCGTTATTGGCTCAGAAGACCAACCCCCGCATCTTAGCAGCACCTTCGAAGTTACATATGTGTACAAACTTCTATGAAAAGTCAACACGTCTAGATTAATAAGATGAAGTTAAAATGTTCTTACACGATGAAAGGAATTGGGCTTCACATAATTTAGTTAAGGAGTTTTGATTGTGGTAACATCTAATCTTTCTTGTGTGAATGTTGATGCCTTGATCTCAAATAAAAAACTACTGTTGTTACTAATATATGGTTCTGAGAAGTAGAAAACATAACATGTTGATTGATGCAGTCTTGTGATGTAATTAAATACAATAACATGCTATTTTAGTCTATAATTAATGATTATGATGATAATGATGATGATGATAATAATAATAATAATAACAACAACAACAACAACAACATCGCTATGATGACTTTGAAAACAAAAATTAAACAACAGTAAAAGAAGGAGGCGTAAAAGAAAGAAAACTGTAGCTGCAATAGCAGCAGTGATAGCAGCAGGAGACGGATGAGAAGAAGAAGAAGAAGAAGAAGAAGAAGAAGAAGAAGAAGAAGAAGAAGAAGAAGAAGAAGAAGAAGAAGAAGAAGAAGAAGAAGAAGAAGGAAGAAAGAAAGAAGAAGAAAAAGCAGAAGAAGGAAGAAGAGGGTGCCATGCACATGTACCGTGTGTAATACTTGTTCATGATGTATTTGAAGACGATTTCATCAGTTCTAACGCTAAAACGGGTTATCCTATATTCCCTTACAGTAGACAAGTAGAGATGATAGGGACATAGAACGTGCCGCGGGGTCTCTGATTGACAGTTCATCACCGTCAGTCTGCAAACTGCATGAGGGATCCTCGAGGGTCGCCTGCGCCTATCTAACAGAAAAGTCGTAGCGGCGCCATGAAGAACAATAAATAATGTTTTGCATATCCTTTACAGGACATCCCTGTCAACATCAGCATCATTCAGCTGTTTGTTGATTTCTTGGCAAGATTACGCTCAGTAGTTTGCCATTGCTTTCTGAGCGACCGGCTCCATACTCTCATAAGTCACTGGCGCGACTCGAACCGCTTCCAATTCTCGTGCACTCACGTCAACCACGAAACTATTCGGGGTTACAGAGAAAGATGCTAACCCCTCGGCCAGGGAGACGGCATGAAGAACAAACCATGTAGAAAATCTAGGCTCACACCATATACCCTGCCTGATATAAAGAAACTACCGATATCTCCCGTGCCAATTTCGTATCTAGCAGGAGGGGACCACGCAAGCAACGAGGGCAATGAGTATCATGCCCGGATCTCCATGGCAAAAGCCTCGCCATTAGAAGTGCAGAGAATACTGTCGACAACATCGCCAGATAAACAGATGGAGGACGTGAAAGACGCAAGAACACCCACCCCGAAACGCAGAAAAACACACCAAGAGAATACATATCAAAGGTCGAAAAGTTGAAATCGCAGCGTTATCTGTGCAGAGTCCTGAACCACATCACATGCATCTTCGGAACATTCTAGACACACTGTGTGAGATCCCATTCCTTTGGAGGTAGGGTCGTTACTACATGCTATAAATTGGTATAACTCTCCAGCAGCCAATGTTATTAGGCGGATGTATACACCTAGTAGATATTCCTCTCTTTATGACAATACCACGTTGGTCTGCACCACGCAGTGCTCTCTCTGTTCCTTAGTATCCAATTCACTGGAGTATGAAAAAGGCACCGGCAACCCGGAGAAAAATCGGGCTCTGAAAATGGAGGTCTCGGATGAAGGTAAGCAGAGGGAGGGATGCCTTGTACACAACGGCCAAGCGGATTCACAGACAGAAATCAAACGCTCGCCAGGGGAGATAAACCTGCATTTAGGAAACTATGTCAAGGGTGACAAGATGACGTCTCCACAACAAAGAATATATTATAAAGAGGTGCCCGAAAGCTCTGTACTGTCGAAAGATGAAGCTGACAGCTGTCCCGAATCTCCGACAAATGTGCAGGACAGATACAGAGACCTACTGTCACCAAAATGGAGGTCATCAAAAAGCTCTCCCAGGAAAAGACGATTTTCCGATCGTGTGAATTCCTATTCAAATCGAATAACTTCAGACAATCGAGTAGAAAGTAATAAATATGCCAGAAGAAGTCCGCAGCTGACATTTTCAACTGGCGAATCTGAGTCGGATTCCGTGTACAGAGACAAATCTGGAGGTCCTGATGCAAGCTACAGACAATGTATGATCAGTAAGGAAGTCAACATCACTGTCCAGAGACTCCTGTTTGATACGGAGAAGAGCTCCTCCTCCCACAGCCCATCAAGCAGATCTAAAATTCAGTTTACAGACGTTAACACTGATGACGATTCTAATAAAGTTGCGAAACGAGACACCAACAACACCCCCAACATGGCACATTTGAGGGAAAGTTGCACCCTGATTAGCATTTCCAGGGATTCCCCGCCGAATCTTCAAGCAGACACCCAAGGAGGCAAGCAGGAGCCTAGCAATGATAAACATAGTTCTTGTTCCCGCGAAGAGCAGCTGCTTGAGGTCAAGCACCTGACGACATCTGTCAATTCCTCCGAGTCGCAGACGTGCTGCACGTGCCAAAAGACACAGAAGCTTACTAACATTTATGCTCGAGATTATTATCTGGGGAAGAGAGTGACCCTGAAGAAGCAACTGCAAGCCAAAGCCAGCGTCCATTCCTCAAAATGGAAGAAATTGGATATAGCATGGTGCACAAATGCACCGTATCGCTCTCGTTCATACCAAAACAAATCTAGACTAACGCCATCCAGACGTGACTATGGCGGTTCTTCGCGAGAACCTCTCAAGCGGAAACCGGGTGTAAAATTAATGACGTATGCCTCACGCCACACCCAAAGATTCCGCGCTTCGGTTGGTTGTCAAGTTACTCAAGTATCGTCGGCAACAGCAGCAGAGAACATTGCTAAAGATACTTTTCTGTCAGGAGCAAAGGATGACAAAGAATTGAATCAAAATAGTTGCAAGTGTCTGCAGGCGAATACCAGCAGAACTCAGCTCTTCTCAGGCTACAAAAAATGTAACAAAACAAAGGTCGGTTTCTGTGACATGCACGATAAGAAGTCTACTTTCAGAAAGATGTCTTCTCAGAGTGATAAGTCCATGCTACATGAAAGTTCAACAGTGTTCCCTAGCAACAAGTCTTATGTCTTATCACGGTCTGTTGCTCCTCTGCATCGCTGTAAAAAAGAAGAAGGCGCACAAACCGATACCTCCACGATTCTAGCAACAGCTTCCACCAACAACTCTTCGAGCAATTTGTCATACAGCAGCGACAAGTCCACCAGCTCCGAGAAACCAAATATCTTCGATAAAGCTGCCCAATTTTATTTTGTGACGCGAACCAAACAGAGCCCGGAAAATATCTACCAACACAGAGACAGGTTCGGATACTTTAAACTTGCAAAAGACGCCCATATGGACATGTTTCAGAATTCTCAGATATCGGACCCAGCACAGAAGTTAAGTATAGCTCTGGAACCTATCTCGGGGATACATTCTGAGATAATAAATAATGATGACCATGCCCATAAAGATAAAGAAACTGCACAAAATGTTTGCAAGACAAATTCAGTTGCGCCTGAAGGTGTGGGAGATCACAGGCCCCAAGTCACAGATGACAGATGTATGTGGGATAGCCAGCCAGGTACAAGCAGTCTTGGTCAACACGTGATGTACCCGACTGAGAGATGGAACGCCATATCTCAAGAAGTCGCGTCTGGTGGAATGCATTACTCTTTTTGGAACCAGGATGTATCAGCGCTCTTAGGGCATTGCTTCACCATCGGCGGAGACACCCCACACGACGGCAGAGTTCTAGTTCGAGAAGAAGGCTTCACTTCAAACTCTGAAGTGCTGAAACAGTTTGAGGCGGACACAGTTGTTGACGCTGACCGGAGCAATTTCGTCACTCCCGTCACAGCGTCGGCAATCAAGCAGAGCTCTAACCCAGATTCTGGCTACGACGAGTCCTTATCAGAAAAAGCTAACGGCGACAGCAGTTTCCAAATGTCTGTTGTCGCCGCTGTTGATTTGTCCAAAGCTGGCTCCAGTCCGCACTGGCTCAAAGTGCAGATGGGCAACTGGGAGCAACATGACACAAAATCCAGGTCCCTATCTCCTGTGTCTGACGGATCACGCAAGTCAGATCATGCGCACAGAAGCCAGATATCCAACGACTGCGATTCAGAGCAAGATACCTTGCCATCTCTCTCTGACGACACATTTCAGACTTCTAGTAACTTCGATCCATTAATGCACCGGTCTCCCGATACACCCAGAGGTGCACTAAATTCCCATACAGACTCGTTTATGAAGGACGCGACCAGGCAGGACATTTGTCAACGGTCGTCTTTTAACAGATTAAACGAGTGCAATTCTTCACAAGGTCTAGGGAAAGACGTTAGAACAATAAACGCAGATGATGATTGGACATCGCATCACAACATTGAAAACGAAACTAGAAATGCACTAAATAAACGAAAATTATTATCTGATAGCAACCCGTTACATGTCAAGAAATCATGCCGGAATGCAACCGCAAGGATGGCCGGGTGTCAGACAGCTACGATTCCCTTGCCACCCGCGTCTATTGAAAACGAATACACTGACCAGTGTCAAGGAATGATTCCTCTACCAAAGAAATCATCAGAAGGGTGTTCTCACAACGCCCACCTTGACAAGATTAAAAACACAAGCCCCGACTATTTTATTGCTCAGGTGCCCACCGTTTTTCACTTTCAATCAAATTCTT
Organism: Cepaea nemoralis; assembly: GCA_014155875.1. Lineage (NCBI taxonomy): Eukaryota > Metazoa > Mollusca > Gastropoda > Stylommatophora > Helicidae > Cepaea > Cepaea nemoralis. The sequence goes on from JACEFZ010007530.1 coordinate 138,037, forward strand.
CTGAAACCTCCACTCCGAAAAAGGACTCCGCGGAGGTATTCACTCAGGCCAAGAGTAAACAGTCATGGCCAAATGTGATAGAACGCCCTCTGGAATTACAAGCAACCGAAATATCAAATCCTCTGTACAAGTCGACGTGTGATAGCAACTCGTTCGAATCCAGAGCTTCAAATTTGGCACAATCTGATAAAGGCATTGTGCGTGATTGGTCAACTGTTTCACAGAATGAACGGGCGTGTGTTACACCTTTACTCGCGTTTAACTCGCAGGACTCGCAAGAAAGAGGCCTAACATCCAGCATAATACACCCGCAGACAGGGAACAAGGCTCTCGATGGGCCACCTTTAGAGAAATGTAAATCCGATGACATCAGATGGGGTCAACTGGGTGACGATCTTGAATCTAATCACTCAGACAATACCCGTAGAACTGCAAGACACAGTCCGGTGAAGACAATGTTAAACCCGTGTTGCACCACCTTGGGCCTACTGAGTAAAGACCTTAAAGCTAATCAATCAGATAATGCCAGTAAAACTGCAGGACACAGTCAGGCGAAGACAATGTTAAACCCACATGGTGCAACCCCGGGTTCACTTGGTGTGCATCTTCAAGATGAACAACCTGACAACGCCGGCAGTTCTGTAGGAAACAGTTATGCGAAGACAACATTAAACCCATGTCCTACCAGCTTGGGTCTACTGGCTGAAGATGTTCAGTCTCATCAACAAACTAATGCCAACAGCACTGCAGGAAACAGTCATGCGAAGACAACAGTGAACCCTTGTCGGTTAACAGTCTGTGCAGAAGAGACACCTGATTTACCTGAATCTGTCACCTTGCCTCCAACATCATCTGACGAAGAAGATGCTGCAGGAGGCTGTCCCCAGGCCACACATGTCCGTACATCAGACAAGGAAACAATCGACAATTGCGCAGCCGACTACTTGACGAGAAAAGGGAGCATCGCTCCTTTATCAGAAATTGGAGTATCTGACCCGCAGAGGCGTGGTAAAACAGATAATATTCATACAATCCTCACCAATAAACCACACCAGAACAATTGTAAACAACATACGGATATACGGTTTTCAAATCAGGCAAAAAATAAGGTGTTTATTTCAGACAGGAGTATAGCTTTTTCTGATATACTGAAACGGTTTTGATGTTATTGCATACTTTTTTTTATGCTCTTGAGTACAGCATTTTTTTTTGGTTGGACAAATAAGGAAAGCGTTAGGTTTACGCCGAACGTAGATATTTCTGCTTTATGCCAATTGTAGAAGAGTGCTTTAGTCTGAACGGAGAAGTGTTTGATTTATGCCAAACATAAAAGTGTCTGAGTGATGCCAAACATAGAAATGTCTGATGTATACTAAACCTAGAAGTGTTTAATTTTTACCAAACATAGAAGTGTCTGATTTATGCCAAATATTGAAGTGTTTGGTTTATTCCAATCGTAGAAATGTCTGACTTTTTGCTGCACGAAGAAGTGTCTGATTTTAGTGTTAAATGTAGAAGTGTCCTATTTGTGCCAAACGTGGAGTTTTTGATTTTTGCCAATCTTGGAAGTGTCTGTTTTATGCCAAGCGTCCACGTGTCTACTTTATGTCAAACATAGAAGACAGCAATGTCTTATTTTACTCAACAGCCTTGAGAAGATGAGTGCCAGCAACAACAAAATGTGTCTAATTACTAATGTTTGCTAAGGATAAACTAAAATATTTTGGTCACTTGAAGCGTCATGGAAGTTTGGAGAGAACAGTCATGGAGGGGTATTGTCAGGGTCTTAAACTTGGCTCGCTCACCTAACAGTGTGAGACAGTACAAATACAACGTGATTTGACGCAAGACTCAACGACACACCGTTCGATGGATTTATTCACATATTAAATACGGAACGATGTTCACAACAAGATATATACTGGATGTTTCAATATACACTTACACAATACAGCTCACAACGTCTCACTCTCAAGATGTCCAGACACTCGACTTTCAGCACAGATACCACACAACGCCTTTCTCTCTTCAAACGTCTGTCCGAGTCGAAGTCCCCAAGCTGTCTGCCGCTAACTCGCAACTCGCCTCTCACCTCAGGTGACGTCACGAGGCATGCGTGCGTTTAGCGTCGTCCTTGCTTGACCACTGGTCGCTTGTCAGCCAGCAGTCTTGCAGGCCGGTAACCACTATTCGCCTGGCGGCGTAACGAAGTTACGGCGTCCCTTCTGGGAGCTAAGTCGCCTGGCGGGCGTAACGATGTCACTGCATCTCTGTCTCCTTTCTGGACTCTGACACGCTCCCCCGGCAACTTCATGAAAGATGTCATCTTTCATGTGTCATATATATATATACATAATGGGTTAATATTTAAACCTTGTCAGAGTCTACCCTTTTGTTGTTATATACACATGCAAATAAATACACATATGCCATAGAAATATATAAGAAATGTACATTGCAATCAACGACATGTGGTGTTCAACCTTTAACACTTGTCAGGTTTCATCCTCTTGATGGCTGACTACCTCAATTGCATTATTGACCCAGTCAGATCAGTAGTACCAGCTTCACGCATCTACCTCGCAGCAATTTGAAAAAAAAGTAATAATATGGTTCTTGAAACAAAAACCATCTAGCCAGACTGATATACGACTTTTATAAGTCGTATAAAACGCTCAAACCCTGCCCTTATTTGGTCAGTAGTTCTCGTGTTGGTCTGCAACGTTGGCACCCTTTGCCATGCTCATTAGATGTCTACCTGTAGTGTTGACAATCTGGCAACAGCATGTCTATTTATACGCAACACATTAATAGATACATTTCAGATTATGGCCCTGTGTGTAGGGATGTAATAACACACAAATGAAAGGGAAATAATTTTAACATTCATGAAATACAATAATTTACACTAATTCTATTATTTCTTAGCGTCATTGCTTGACGTTTCTTCATATTAACGAGAAAAAGTCGGTAATATGAATACATAAATCAAGATATGATTCTAAGATTACACTACATAAATAAATAAACACACAATTCGTGTATTACATTTTATAGATTCCTAAACATTTTAGAATCGTCATAAATGTATGAACTTTTATTTGTCGTCTGCTACTTTTACTCTAAATTCCTAACTAATCCGGAAGTACACACGAACATTAACTCAGCTGATGTAGAAGCTTGTAGAACACACTTGTTCCGGTTTGATGTAGTTACGGAAAGTACCTTTCTTACAGTTCATGTGTTTAGATGTTTCACAAAACCTTCTGGATTACGATCGACTGTTCATGTGTTTCACTACCGAACATTATGGATTTCGGTTAACTGCAATGGAGTAGCTGTCACTGTTCAGTTTACACGTTCGCACACGTCATTAAAATATCCCTGGAATTATCCACACGCAGATGTCACTGTTACATTGGATAGTTCGCTTAAGGTAAGTTCTTTGCGCGAATGTGACACTGTTGTTGTTGGTAATATATACAATTAATAAAGTTCGCTTTCTACCACACACTACACAATTATACAGGACAATCACTACATGAATTAGTAAAATAAGAATACTATTTATAATGGGGGTAACCCCTATCACATCACATTATAGACAATGCACAGCTTTTTGTGAATAGACAAACAATTATTCACTCAATAATGGCTGTGTCAGTCTGAGTGTATTTGCACACACTGCACTCAGACATTGGTGCTTACTGGGTCGGTCGGACAACGGGACAAAAGATCGGCAATCGAATTGGTTCTGCCTGGAATATGTCGAACTTCAAAGCTATACTCTTGAAGCTTCAGAGACCAGCGTGCTACCATATGATTTGAGGGTACTCCTGAATTTATAAAACGCAACGGGCTGCTGTCAGACTCCACGATGAAGTGCCGTCCTAGAAGAAATCTGGATAATTTGGTTATACCCACCACTAAAGCTAGGGCTTCCAACTGAGGAATGGACCAAGCCCGTTCTCTGGCTTTTAGTTTTCTGGATACGAAGTACACTGGGTGTAGTATGTTATTGTACTCTTGTAACAAGACTGCTCCAATCGCCACGGAGCTAGCATCTGTACGCAATCTGAAAGGTAAACGGAGGTTGGGCAATTTCAGGATAAGATTGTTGACACTATTATCAGAAAAACACGCAAGTACTTTATTAAATGCAATTTTTAGGCATTCATTGTGTACAATTTTCTCCGGTTTATCTTTTGTTAGTAAATTAGTAAATACTTCGGTCAGTTCGGAAAACTCAGGAATGAACTGCCGGTAGTAATTTATCAATCCCAAAAGACTTCTGACTTGTTTCTTAGTAGTCGGAAGTGATAGTTTTAGAATTTTGGACACAATTTTATCGTCTGTCATGACAAAGCCATTGGATATTTTGTACCCCAAGAAAGTTATTTCCTGGTAGGCTATGTGTACTTTCGCAGGCTTTACAGTCAGTCCGTGCTGTCTAATACGTTCAAATGTCTGTCCTAACGTCTTAATGTGCTCTGTCATCGTCTCTGTGTGAACACAGATGTCGTCGATATAGCAGATTATGTTAGGAATGTCTACAAGAAGAAGTCGTGTCATACGAACGAAGGTGGCAGGGGCATTAACAAGCCCAAATGGAAGTTTGCACCATTCGTACAGTCCCCACGGTGTGGCAAAAGCTGTCAAATGTCTACTCTGTTCGTCTACTTCTATCTGATAATATCCTTTAGTCATATCTAACGTCGTAAAGAACCTAGCGTCTGTCAGTTCTGTCAGAAGATCGTCAGTGTTTGCCATTGGCTCCAAATCTAGAACAGTAATTTTATTTAGCTTCCTATAGTCGATGCACAGACTTATTGTATTGTCCTTTTTGCGTATTATCACCATTGGCGATGAGAAGTCTGACTGGGATCGCCTGATGATGTTGTTTTTCTCTAAGTTGATTATTTCTTGGTGCAAATGTTCTTTGTAGTGTAATGGGATGGTGTATGGTCTGCATCTTATGGGTGTGTTTGATGTGAGTGTGATGTGATGCTGTACTAATTCTGTTTGTCCTGGGTTGTTGGAAAAGATGGTGTTGTACTGCTGTATAAGCTGTTTGCAACTGTTTGTCTCTGCTTGAGTTAACTTTGGATTGATTTTGATATCCTTCAAGCAGCTAGTTGTGTCTAATGTAGGTGTTGGAATCTCGTCACTAGCATCGTCATCTTCGTGATCTATTATCACTGTACACGCTGTTGTATCGTCTTGTTCGTTGTCTCTGTTGTGGTATGGTCTTAGCATATTTATGTGATATATTTTGTGTTTGTCTTTTATGAGGATTTCGTAGTCTACAGGTGAAATCTGTCTCGTCACTTTGAAGGGTCCCTGCCAAGAATCAGTCAATAAGTGTCTGTCACTAGGTAGTAGAAGAAGAACGACCTGTCCAGGTGTCAACGTTATTGTCCTGTTACCTTTGTCAGCATACTGTCTATAAGTAGCACCAGATAGTTTTAGTGCATTCTTTGCAATAATACATGATTTGATGATTCTTTCACGCAATGATGTAACATATACGTATGATGATATGGGTTTAAGTACTGGAGTAGAGTCAGTTAACATTTGGTGATAAATGGTCAATGGGCCGCGTGGTTTGGCACCATAGATAAGTTCAAAAGGAGAGAAACCGGTACTAGCATGTGGTACCTCGCGACAAGCAAAAAGAATAGCTGGTAGATATAAATCCAAGTTATTGGGGTGCTCTTGCGTTACTTTTGCAAGCATGTGCTTTAGATCCCCGTTAATTTTTTCTATTACTCCGCTACTGTGAGGATGGTACGGGGAATTGAAACATTGCTTCACTCCCAACATTTTGGTGAAAGCCTGAGTAGATGCGGCAATAAACTGAGTGCCCCTATCAGATTGGATAGTATCTGGAAAACCCATCCTAGAAAAAATATGGAAGAACACTTCCATTATGTCATTGGCAGTTATGTTCTTTAGCGGAATCGCTTCTGGCCAGCGACTACATTGATCAATGACAGTTAGAATAAATTTATTCCCTCTAGTTGTTGTATGATTGAGAGGGCCCACTATGTCAACCGATAGTTTTTCAAAAGGTCGACTGGCTAAGTCAGTGACTTGTAACTTTGCCTGTGGGTGTTTACCTTTTTTTACCAGTTTCTGGCAGGTGTCACAACTTCTGCAATATGCTTTAATGTCATTGCAAAATTTTGGCCAATGAAACTGTGTCAATAATCTAGATCTGGTCTTAACGTATGCCATGTGCCCTGCAAGAGGTATATCGTGGGCAAGATGTAAGGCTTGCTTGCGATAACTTGTTGGCAAAACAGTTTGCTCTGTGGTGTTGTCACCTTTGGTGTAATACCTGGTGAGTATATCATTTTTCACAGCAAAATGCCATTTTGCATTCTTGGTTATCTTTGGCTTTTGGCCGATCAGATTAAAGTATTTTGACAATGAAGGATCAGCTTTTTGTGCTGTTACAAATGTTTCCTTCATAGTGTTTGTAGGTAGTGTTACTGGGCTGAGTGATTGTATAGCCTCAGTTTGCTTACTTTCATCTTGCACTCTAGCAGTAGCTCTAGTTACTGCGTTCACACATTCAATGATATCAGATGATGATGGAACAATGGTATCAATGATGTCATGAGAACTTAGTGCTATATTAGCTACCATACAATCAATAGGTGGTGTGACATTTTCAATGATGACATTTGATGTTGATGTTATGTTATCATTAATACATAGAGATGTTATGTCATGAGGTTTATCATTCACCTCAAGTAAATTTCCAATAATTACATCACACACTGGGTTTGTTAATACAGCGCACTTTACTTTCCCAGTGAGGAAAGGTGTTTCAATATATGCCCATGCTAATGGGTATTTCTCAATATTGCCTGAGAATGTTCTGCACGTTACGTGCCTGCCTGTATAGTCTGTAGGCATTATGAATGTTCTTTTCAGACCAATGAGTGAACTGCCTGTATCACGAAGGACTGTAGCAGACTTGCCATTCACATATCCGTGATGGATGTTTATTCTGCCTTTTGAATCTACTACCAAATTAGCTTCTTCATTGGCAATAGGGATGGCATGACCGCATGTTAAAATACCATCTTCATAAAAGGTGTTACAAACAGAGCATTTGTTTGCGCTAAATATGTCAAAAGCCTGTGCTGAGTTCACAGGATGTTTCTCTGGCTCTTCTTCTTCAGAAGCCGAACTATCAAACAAGGCGGCATTTGCTTTGTTGGTCATATGCCTGCCCTTACAATCTTTCCGATGGTGTCCGTACGCCTTACAGAGGAAACATTTACGCAAACTTTTGAAGGATTTACGCTCCTTATCTTGTCTGTTTACCATGTTTAGTAGGTAAGTATGATAGCCAGGGTTTTTATCACACATCTCACTCTGATGATGAGAATATTTACAATAATTGCAATGGTTAAACTTCTCAGAAGTAGGTCTATGAGGTTTCTGCCTACTATAGGGTTTGTCATAGTTGGCCGCTGCTACAAAGTTAATGTAAGTAGCTTCAGTGGCAAAGCAATGTTTGTTGGCTGTGTAGTACGCCGAACCACGTCTTTCAATCTCATCCACACTAGTGCATTCATTCTCTAACAAAAATTTAGAAAATGCTGAAGGAATCGATGATACAATTTTGTCTCTAATGATTAGATCTTCTAATCTCTGATAATTCTTGTCAATTTTAGCTGCTGAAGTCCATTTGGTGAATATATCTCGGACTAAGCAGAGGTAATCAGAGAACGTTTGAGTCGGTTTTGGGCTCAACTTACTGAATTGTTCTCTGTAACCTGCCTCATCTAACATAAAATGTGCCATAATCTTAGATTTCAGATAATGGTAATCTTTTCTGAGGTCTTTGGAGATAGTTTCCATTACTTTAAGAGGTTCCCCTGACAAACTCCTCATGTACACAATATTCCATTCAGACAGTGGAACTTGATAATGTTCCATTAGAGTTTCAAAATTTTGGGTAAAAGCTGCAATGCAGTCACCCGAGGTATAGTTACGTACAATACCTTGATATTTCTTGTACTGGTTTTCTTTCTCCAGTCTTTCAGACTTCTTAGACTCTTTGTTAATGGCAGTCTCAGTGTCAAGTTGTTTCATCTTCAACTGTAACTCCAGTTCTTCTCTCTTACTCTGAGCTGCTATTTCTGCCTTTTTCAGCTCACTATCTATCTCAGCTTGCTTTGTCTTTGCCGTCAGTTCTAATTCGGCTTGCTTTGTCTGTGCAGTCAGTTCTAATTCGGCTTGTTTTGTCTTTGCAGCCATTTCTACTTCAGCTTGCTTTAAGGCGGTCTCTGCCTCTACTTGTTTGGCAGCCATTTCTACTTCAGCTTGCTTTAAGGCGGTCTCTGCCTCTACTTGTTTGGCAGCCATTTCTACTTCAGCTTGCTTTAAGGCGGTCTCTGCCTCTACTTGTTTGGCAGCCATTTCTGCCTGCTTTAATGCTCTTTCAGCCGCTCTTTCATCGCGTTCATTAGCTTTCTCCTGTACTAGTAGGTATTCAGAGTATTTCTGCTCACTCCACTGTGTTAATTCATCACCATGTAACTGTAATTTTATCCCCATATCAATGAAATCAAATAATGAAGACATGATGGACAATGTCAATGAAATACCAGCCACACAAAATATGTTATAAGTGGTTAGTAAAAAACAATTTACAATCGATTTCTATTGACGACGCGTGCCTAAAATTGCATAGTTAAAGTATGTGAAAAGAAAAAATATACTCAAGTGCCCTGGATGCGGTGAAGAATGGTTGGAAATCGGGCTAGGAACTGTAGGGTCGTTACTTCAAAACCACGAATGACCTCTACGGCAAGGTTTCGGATGGTACGGAAAAACCTGCTTTATTTTTGGAGAGAAATAAATTAATGTCTATTCGTTGGTGTGTGCCTGCTTGTCACTAAGTGTTGATTAGGTTTGTATGGCGTTGAGTGTAATTGTATGTCGTAAGTTTGTCTGTCAACAATTTTTTTTTCACAACAAGTTCTTTCTTTCCAAAACTTTTCGCGTTCCACAACTCAATGCACAAAGACAATTTACACTTATGTTAACACTTTACAACATTGATGATACATCACTTACATCAAGATAACATTCAGTAAGGACATAGACATCAAGTTTACAAGATGGCGACAAGGTCAAAATGGCGACAAGATCACAATGTCGACAAGGTCAAAACGGTGACAAGTTTCACAAATCACAAATGTTTGACACGGTTACAAAATCAAACAATATGTATGCATTGTACGTTTACAAATAGTCTTACACATGTTTACACAATGTAGTTAATAATGAAAATGAGCCTTCCACGATCACATTTACATGTACTATAAAGTTTGACAAAAATTTCACGTTTACAAACTCTAGTTTTAAATCGTTAATCACTAAAACACGTTCATATCAAAGCCGGACGAATGCCACCACGTCCACACATGTCAGGGTCTTAAACTTGGCTCGCTCACCTAACAGTGTGAGACAGTACAAATACAACGTGATTTGACGCAAGACTCAACGACACACCGTTCGATGGATTTATTCACATATTAAATACGGAACGATGTTCACAACAAGATATATACTGGATGTTTCAGTATACACTTACACAATACAGCTCACAACGTCTCACTCTCAAGATGTCCAGACACTCGACTTTCAGCACAGATACCACACAACGCCTTTCTCTCTTCACACGTCTGTCCGAGTCGAAGTCCCCAAGCTGTCTGCCGCTAACTCGCAACTCGCCTCTCACCTCAGGTGACGTCACGAGGCATGCGTGCGTTTAGCGTCGTCCTTGCTTGACCACTGGTCGCTTGTCAGCCAGCAGTCTTGCAGGCCGGTAACCACTATTCGCCTGGCGGCGTAACGAAGTTACGGCGTCCCTTCTGGGAGCTAAGTCGCCTGGCGGGCGTAACGATGTCACTGCATCTCTGTCTCCTTTCTGGACTCTGACAGGTATATGCTCGGGAAGAGAGGAAGAGGAAGGTCAAAGAGAAGATTGGTGTACGGTGTGGTGGATGATCTCTAAACTGGTGTATCGGGCGCGGGACATCTTGCTTATGGCCGAACAGTTTTCCGGAAGGTTGTTATGGGAGCGAGGTTCTGTTATGGACATGCTACTGAATGAATGAATGAATGAATGAATGAATGAATGAATGAATGACTGACTGACTGACTGAATGAATGAATGAATGAATGAATGAATGAATGAATGAATGAATGAATGAATGAATGAAGGATAAAACTGTAGTCCATATGCTCACACTTTCTTTCACGTACGCCATAAATTAACATATCTCTATAAATATAGCTGTGTGAAATAAGTACATACACATTACAGGTACAACAATCAATTATCTGCCCAGGTAAACCGGGAATGCGGGGAGGGGGGATGATGAATAGGCTGATGGGCTGGCAGGGAATGCACCTCTCGGTGGTAGATTACCTATGAACAAGGGGGAGGTGGTCGGGCGCCTGTGGGAACAGGTGGATAAGACAGCGAAATAGACTGAGAACCCTCATGTGGAGAGAATGATATAGCGGGGGAAAGGTAGAGGCTTTGGACGAATCTGTAAATTAAGAGGGAAGACCAGGGGAACTTTCAATCAGATGACGGATGGAAATATTAACAGCATGACCCTTCGCTGGCTGTTGAACGAGGGGACGGAGCACGCATGGGAATGTCCTGAGTGCAATGATGACGGTTGTTAGCTCAACTCAACTCAACTCAACGACAGTCCGGTTACTGAAAAGTTGTCTACAGCCTGTTCTTCTATATGGATGCGAAGTATGGACAATAAGTAATGAAATGGTGGGAAAATTGGAGACAATGGAAATGTAGCTTGTAAGCAAAATGTTTGGAATATCATGGACAGAGGAGAGACCTGCGTGTGGTGCGAGTTCACTCTTCAGTGCTTTAAGGAAAAGACAAATGACATGTACGGGGCATAAAATGACAAGATGAAGACAAGAGAAATGCGCCTTATTTTAATGAAAAGCTGAAACAGCTGTTCTAGAAATTATAATATAAGCAGCACGGACTTCAACAAAAAAGGAGTTGACAGAGAAGATTTGAGAGTCGTGATCGCCGATGCTGCTCCAGACCAAGAAGAAGAAGATTAAGAGTAAGAAGAAGAAGAAGAAGAAGAAGAAGAAGAAGAAGAAGAAGAAGAAGAAGAAGAAGAAGAAGAAGAAGAAGAAGAAGAAGGGGGGAGTGTTTACTATCACTTCATGACAACAGGCAAACATGACGAAAAAAAGCAAGAGGGAGATAAATACAGAGATAAATACCCAGATAGGTTAGCCAAATACAGAAACACAGACTTCATCCGAGTCTCTGGTGATTGTGTGAGGTAGCCAACCACGATGCCAAGGCATGACCAGTGATGATAATGATTGGGACAGCTATCCTGAAAGTGATATTTCATGTTTTGAATAGCACATTCTCTTTATCTTTCTGTTGAAGGCGAGTAATATGGAAGAAGTTATTCATGGCACCAGTGTTTTCATAATTCTCTGCTTTACTAAAAGCAATGGCAAACTACTGAACGTAAACTTGCCAAGAGATTACAACAGCAAAAAAAAAAAAAAAATGATGGTGTTGACTGCAACTTTCTGTAAAGGATATGCAACTAGCTTTTTAAAGAACATCTGTTTTACTAGTAGGTCGCTGATTAGAGATAATATGTGCACTTGAGAATTTAACAGGTCTTTGACAATTCAAACGTTTTTCGTAGTGATAGTATATACTGTGCGTGTTTTTAAATATGTTTCAACTAATTCTGTACAAAACAAATCACTGTCATATTCTTGAACTTAAGGTAGGAAATTTTCCGAATAAACAGGATACCGTCTAGAAGTGTATAGACTCGGCAATGACAATGTACTGGTTAACTCTCGATGGAATGAGTCTGAAAATTATCATGTACTAGTTAACTCTCGATGGAATGAGTCTGACAATAATCAGTGTGTTGGTCATACAGAAGGGGTCAGTGACTGTAAAGTCCTTCAAAAAACAAGCAACTGAAAGGGAATGTACTTGCAGCTGTGACAACTAAATGTGTTTTAAGCGTGTAGTGGGCATATATTGATAGACGCAAGACGAGTTCTGCAGTATAGAATAAATTACTCTCAATACAAATCTTATAGCGTTGGAGTACAGTGATTTGGTTATGTAAAACATACAGATAAAACGCCATGAGTTGATTGATTTAAAGTGAGTAACCACGAAATAAGTAATGAAGCTAACTTTGCGATTATGGCGAGAAAGACATAAAGAAACATTAAGCCAACCGTCAGATTAATGTATTCATTGTGTATTAATGTAGGAAAGACTCATAATACAGTCATATAACACACAAATGTTCTATAAAGAATTAGAGACAACATTATCTAAGTATGATGCTAACGGAATCGTTGATGATATAGACATGGAAATGAAATTTGATCTCGGTACAATATACAACTATTGACTTTTGACAGTTTTACTACTCAATGTTTCTATGTTTTCCCTCAAGTCATTTCTTATACAGTAAAATACGTGCGTAAAACATAATGAATATATATGTGTTGCTTTCTTTATTTGACAAAAACACTGAACTAACCATTATAGACAGTCAGTTTATTGTATTTGTCTATTCCTACATAATCGTTTATTTACACAATAAAGATATGTGTATTTTCCTCCCAAATTCGCCTCGGCTGTTGTGTTTGGTTGTCCTCGGCTATATGAGGGAGTTTCAAACGAAACAATAAATTTGTGTGTGTGTGTTTGTGTGTGTGTGTGTGTTTTTGTTTAATTAATTAATTATTTTTTTTTTGGGGGGAAGGGGTGAATATATTCTGAAAAAGTAATGGAAAAGTATATTATTTTTCGATGTAGTCACCACTACAAGTCCCGCAGCACTGATAAAGTGCTTGCATTCTTGTAGGAAAAAAATTAAATCCTCTTGGTTGTGTGTGTAATCACTCTGGCGTCTCTACTCGGCATGCCTGACAAAGTCACGCCGTTTTGAAACTTCCTACTCCACTCATGCACTTGCTGGACTGATAGGCATGTATGGCCATACTGGACCTTCATTCATACACTTGCTGGACTGATAGGCATGCATGGCCATACTGGACCTTCATTCATACACTTGCTGGACTGATAGGTATGCATGGCCATACTGGACCTTCATTCATACCCTTGCTGGACTGATAGGCATGCATGGCCATACTGGACCTTCATTCGCCGATGAATTTCTGTAGGTTTCAATGGGGTGATCAGTGAGTGACGGTGGCTCGAAAGCATCCGTTACATGACTGAAGCAATGATTGTAAATAAAAACCCTGGGTATGTCATGTTCTAAAGTCTTCTAGAGTGATCTGGTGGGGGAGATGGCCGAGCTTTTGGGTGTATCACAGTGCTGCCAAGATAGTCATAGAAATGAATCACTCAATCAATCACTCAATCAATCAATCATCCACCCATCCATCCATCTTTGAACCCATCAGTCATTCAAACAAGCAATCACAAGCAATTAATCTATCGATATATCAATCATTCAATCAGTCAGTCAACACATCATTCAACCTACCAATCAACTAATCAACATGTATTAATAAATCAATCTGTCATCATCATCATGTGCCATGCCGATATGCGTGGGCGATCATGATTCGACATCTAACTCTATCACCAGAGTCGTGAATCAGCTTCTCAGCCGTTCCCCTTGTTCTCTTCCCCTCGATCTTGCCAGTTGTCACCAAGTTCTCAAAATTATTTCTTCTCATAACGTGACCAAACAATTGTGACTGTCTACGTCTAATCAGTTAACGATTTTTATTTCTTTCTTGTAGGACTTGGTGATTGGTTTTTTATGTCTGTCCATTATATTCTTTGTGTTTTCCTCAGAAACAACATGTCCAAAGCTATCAGATGTTATTCAGCTTGTCTGCTTGTTGTCCACGCTTCACATCCATACAAAAGCACAGGTTCTATGTAACACTTCAACACTATTTCTCTCGTTACATATAACATATTTTTATTGGTCAGTATGTATCAATCTGTCATCAACAAATCAATCAATCATTCAGTCACAAAGTTAATCAATAAACCAAATTCCAATCAATAAATCATCAACACATCCTTAAATCATCAATAAATCAACCAGGTAAAATGTCGCATCTTCAACACCCTCGAAACGCCAACAATCAGTCAGTCGCACGGTTAATCAATAAACCAACTTCCAATCAATAAATCAACACATCCATCAACCATCAATACATCAATCAGGTAAAATGTCGAATCTTCAACACCATCCAAACCCCACCAATCAGTTAGACATTATACCTAGATCCAAGAATATCTCTCAGTCACGAACCTCACTTGAAGAAAAACACATCCCCAGTCCAGTTTGACAACCTGAAATCCCACAAGTGATACACGCCATCTAAATAAACACTAGCGGTATAGTTGAAATGGCTCATGAAGTTGCCAATCCAATTGGCTATCTCCTGTGCCTTCCTGCCCCACTTGATTTGCACAACCCCCACGTTGATCCGACTGAGGAACTCCTGTCCACAAACCAGAACGTTGTGTTCTGTGTTGGCCAGGTCTATTCTCATGAAGACGGCTGGAGATGTCACCAGTGGGATGAGGTCATCCAGACACACCGACTGGATTGTATCTGTTTCTTGAAAGTTTTCTACAATGTACGACCTGGCACTGTTGTCTCTGTGGGGGATGGAAAAAACGAATAACGGATTTAATGTCAAAGAAAAGTAGGTTTGTGCGAAACAAACAAGTAGGTCTAAACAAAACTGGATGGCGGAAAATGGAAGTGGGGTGTGTCACAGTTATGACTTACAAGTTGTTAATATGGTAGGAGACATGTTATATTATAACGAAATGGCAACATGTCGTGGATATATAAGACCATGGCAGATACGGGAAGTCGCCTACGACGATTAATCATCCCATGACATTTAATCAGTTAAAACGTGGTCTAAAATGGATTTATAATAATTTTGTTATAGGGTATTATAAATATAATATGTAAGAAGTAGGGTCGGCTGAGATCACGTATATTTTGTTATAGGGTATTATAAATATAATATGTAAGAAGTAGGGTCGGCTGAGATCACGTATATTTTGTTATAGGGTATTATAAATATAATATGTAAGAAGTAGGGTCGGCTGAGATCACGTATATTTGATATGATTATTTTAACTTTCGTTCACTCTCTTTGAACTTAAAGGTAGTCCATACACATGCTACTGCTTCTAGTGCATTCGACTGATTTTTGAGTGTGGGCTCATCATCATCATAATCATCATGTGCCATGTCGGTCATGTTTGCAAATTACACTATCACCAGAGTCGTAGACCAGCTCTGTGTTCTTGCCCCTATCATGTTAATTTTCTCTGTTACCAGTGTTCGACATCATGCGAACCAACTCCGATTTCTGAGATACATGTAATTTACGTCCCCAAGTCAAGGACGAGAAGTCAACATTTTACTCCAACTGACCGGTGTAGGGGTTGAACCACTACCTGCACATCAACTCGAGATCTCAATCACGCAGTCTGAAAACTAATTACGGCCTTTAGAGTGCACGGCAATCAGTGAGACCAGAATTCCATGAAACAACCATTCATCCATCATGTGCCATGCCGATAAGCGTGAGCGGTCATGTTCAGCTTGCTCACTCGATCACCAGAGTCGTGGGTCAGCTCCGTGTTCCTGTCTAGACGATGCCCCGTGGTCAAGCCATCCAGGTATTTACTTCTCGGTCTTCCCCTTGGTCTCTTCCCTTCGATCTTGCCAGTTGTCACCAAGTTCTCCAAGTCATTTCTTCTCATACCATGCCCAAACAATTTTGACTGTCTACGTCTAATGACTCTAATCAGTTTACGATCTTCATTTACTTCTTGAAGGACTTGTTCATTGGTTTTTCTTTCTGTCCATGTTATTCTTTGCATTTTCCTCAGAAACCACATTTCCACAGCCATCAGCTGTTTTTCAGGTCAGTACGTTTTTCATCTTGCAAAAGGCTATCTTCGCAATGGCAATTCTTGTTCTAATCTCTTCAAGGCATCTCCCATAAGATGTTATAACTGTGCCGAGATAACTGTATCGATTCACTTGCGTAAGAATATGCCCATTTACTCGTATATCACATTGTGGCATTTCCTTCTTCCCAGTGACGACCATAATCTGTGTCTTCTTAATATTCAGTTCTAACCCTCGTTGTTCACTGTGTGCAACAACCGCATCTACTAAATGTTGCATGTCCTGTTCATTGTCTGCAATCAAGGCTGTATCATCTGCGCATCTAATGTTATTGATGTATCGTCCCCCAATGTTGATTCCTTCCATATCTTCATTATTTCTGAATATATTTTCACTGTACAGGGAAAAAAGATCTGGAGACATTACACATCCCTGTCTCACACCTCTTTTAATAGGCTGATATTGGCATATGTGGTCAATGGAGATGTGGCTGGGGGATGGGTGGTTTGAGGTGTGGATGGGGAGAGGATGTGTGGGTTAGGATTGTATGTGGGTGGGCGTGGGATATGTGGGTTGGTGGGGGAATGTTTGTGGGTTGCGAGTGTGTTTTGGTTGGGGGAACAGGTGAGGGGAGTGTGGGTGGGGGATGTGCGGGAGGGGGATGGGTCGGTTGGTGGGGTATGTATGTGTCCCTTGGTGTGCGTGTGTGTGGGTAGGTTGGGATGTGTGTGGGTGGGGTGATGTATGGGTACGTGGGAGATGGGCCTCATAACTGGTAATTTGCCTTGTTTATGTTTACAACATTCATTTCACAATGTTTATTTTTCTTCCTATGTAAATGTATAATGCTCTTGATGAACGAAAGACGAGTGATTGGAAGGGCCGAATGTAAGACGGGCCTGCGCGCCCAATTTGTGACCCTAATAAAGTTGATTTGATTTGATTTGATTTGATTTACTTCAGTTTCCAATATATGTTTTTTACAAGTCTAAGGTCTTTTCCATCAATTTGTAGATCTTCAAGCATCCTTATCATGTCGACATGTCTCACTTTATCGAAAGCCTTTGTGTAGTCAATAAAGCAAAGATATAGATCTTTGTTTACATCTATAGAACGCTCAATTACTGTTCTCAGTATATACACAGCATTTACTGTGCCCTTGCCTTCTACAAACCCACATTGTTCTTCTCCTATTTGGGTTTGTAGTTTCTTCCTAACTCTTTGCATGATAATTCTCAGAAGAATCTTCGTGATGTGGCTCATTATACTAATTGTTCGATGTTGATTGCATTCCAAGGCTCCTTGATTTCTTCGGGATTGCAATAAATATAGAATTACATAATCCAGGAGGTATATCTCCAGTATCGTATATTGCGTACAGCAGTCTGGTGACTTGGTCTATTCCATATTCTACTAAGGCATTGATCATTTCTACTGTGATGTTATCTGTACCCTGGGTCTTGCCAGTTTTCATATGGTTAAGAGCATTCTGAACTTCCATCTACAAAATTGATGGTCCTTCATTATTATTCTGATGATCGTATTGTTCTTCTCTTGTATCATCATAAAGGTCTTTCACATAATCTGACCACGCACGTAAAATATGATCTTTTTCTATTATGATTTTGCCATCTTTGGAAATAACCCCTTCTCTCCAATTCAATATGTATAATATGACTCTTCATCCAACTCTCTGTGCCAACTCCTTGGCCTTGGCTTTCTCTAACTTGGCGATTCTGGCTTGGGATTTGAAACCATCTGGCCACCGCCCCAGTGACTATGGATCTCATCAGACCTGTCATTGAAGTTGGTCTTGATAGCTTCTGTTAACTTGCTCAAAGCTGGGTTTGTGCTGAGGGTTGACCTGGAGGAATGACAGGAATGTAGATGCCTTCCTGTAAATTACCTGACCAAGCCCGGCCTTGTCCTTCAAAATGCAGTAGAATCTACACTGCTCTATGCTTGTTAAACGTGGAATATCTATCAGCGACACACTAGGAAATTAACCCCCCCCCCCCCCCCCCCCCCCCAAAGTCTGCCTTAGGTAGCTATTGAAGTAAGTTAGTTAGCTAGCCGCGGTTCCAACTTCACGGAAACGGGTTGTCCCCATATTGCTCCGTTCCTGTGCCAGTGAATATCACACAAAATGCTCCTCACTGCCCTATGTGAACAATGGAATAGACAGGAGTGTCGGCAAGCCAACAGCCCGCACAGGTACACTGTGCATAATGCCGCCGCCTTAGTGCCAACACAAAAGTCCTCCACGAAAAATACAGTTCATTCCCGATGGAAACGGCAGTCACCAGAAAGACTTCATTGACTCAAGTTTTATCCCATATGGCTCGGTCTCTTTCCGCAGGGCGACCCACTGAAAGCTCCGCACAAAGCACGAACTCCATAGCTACAGCGACGACTCCCAGGAGTCTCCTGAAAAAAAGCACCCGTGAACCGAAAAGGCAAACCAGTTAATCCAGCAACAGCCGGCCGTCATCGTTCCGAACATGCAGTTCACGCTAAAAACAACCGCGGACAGATGCAAAAGCATTCCACGCGAAATTCACAGCTCACAGTGTCGCGCCACGCACTCACTCAGTAGCAGGGCGACGGAACCATAGCCTCCGTAGTCGCCTCTTACGACGTGCATGGTAGGCAACAGTGTTACTATTCTTTGCTCCCCCGTATGGGCCCCGTGTCAGGATCTTATATTTGGCTCGTTAGCTAACACGCGTGAGACAGTACAAGTATAACGTGATTGGACGTAAGACACAACGACATAACGTTCTATGGATTTATTGCCACAGTAAATACAGAACGATAATTACAACAATCTACAATATATAACTCACGACGCTCACAACCACAATACAGCTCTCAGGTCTGACGCTCAAGATATCAGTCGTTCGGCTTTCACCCACAGAGATCCATACAAACGCCTTGCTTTCATCACATACGTCCTTCCAGTCTGAAGTCCCAGCTCGGTCTGAGGCTAGCACGCAAACTGCCCACTGCCTCGAGTGGCGTCACGTGGCCTGCGTGCGTCTGTCGTCAGCCTGACCGCTGGTCGCGTGTCAGGTAACAATCTTGCCAGCCGACAATTCTTGTCCGCCGGGTGTCGTAACGATGTTGCTGCATAGCTATACCATGTTAGGCTCTGACATTCTCCCCGGGTACCTCAATGAAAGATGCCATCTTTCATTCATGATGTATGTATATACTGGGGTAGTGTTAACTTCATGTCAGAGACTACCCTTTCCCAGTGTTATGCATGAAAATACATATATGGCATAGAAATATATACGAAAAATGTAAGTTGCATTGAAATGACAAATGAAGTTCAACTTTTAACACAAATCAGGTTTCATCCCCCTGATGGCTGGTTACCTCCATTGCAATAATACCCAGTCAGATCAGTAGTACCAGCTTCACGCATCTACCTCGCAGCAATTTGAAAAAAACGTAATAATATGGTTGTTTTGCAACAGCCATCTAGCCAGACTGAAATACGACTTTATTTGAGTCGTATTAAACACTCAAACTCTGACCTCATTTGGCCAGGAGCTTTTATGTTGGTTTGCAATGTTGGCAGCTCTATGTCATGCTTGGTGGACGCCTACCCGCTGTGTTAGCCGTTTTAGCAACAAAATGTCTATTTATACAATACACATTAATGAATATGTTTCAAATTATGGCCCTTGGTGTAATTCATAAATGCAAGGGAAGTAATTTTGACATTCAAGAAATTCAATAAATTACAATAATTATTTAATTTCTTAGCGTCATGGCTTGACGTTTCTTCATATTAACGAGAAAAAGTCGGTAATATGAATACATTAATCAAGATATGATTCTAAGATTACACTAATCAAAATAAATAAGTACCCAATTGGTGTATTATATTTTATAGATTCAAAAGGATTTTACAATCGTCATAAGTTTTTGAATATTTGTATATCGTCTGCTAATTTTGCTATACTTTTTAAATTTCACAGGAAGTACACACGAAACGCAAAATTTAGTTGCTGTTACACTGTCTGAACACAACTGCTCTGGTTTTATTTTGTAACGGATAGTAAAAATGTTCTCAAAGTTTGTGTCTGATGTTATAGTATCACAACCTTCGGATTATGATGGAATGTTCTTATTTCCGATGTGTTCACAACTTCTGGATAATGATCGACTGTTCTTATTTCTGATGTTCAAATGTCGAACATTTTGGATTAAATTCGATGCAGAGGTGGTGTAGAAGTCACTGTTCAGTCCACATTTGCACACGTCGTTAAAATATCACGGTGAAGAAAATCACTCACAGCTGTCACTGTTAAATGGTAAAGTTCGCTTCTGGTAAGTGGTTAAGCGTCTGTGACACTGTTCTTGGTGTATATTTACAATTAATAATGTTCTCTTTCTAACACACACTACACAATTATACTACACTCATTACATGACTTAATTAAAATACGTATATTATACATGTCGGTTTTTTAACCGTATCACAATTTCAATTATAGACCTTACACAGTAGGTGAATAGAAACAAAATTCACTTATTGGTGGCTGTGTTGGTCTGAGTGTAATAATACACAGTGCACTCAGACATTGCTTACTGGGTCGGTCGGACAACGGGACAAAAGATCGGCAATTGTATTGATTTTGCCGGGAATATGACGAACTTCGAAACTGTAATTTTGAAGCTTCAAGGACCAGCGAGCAATCATATTGTTGGACGGTACTCCGGCATTTATATACCGTAATGGACTGTTGTCAGTTTCGATGATAAAGTGACGTCCTAGAAGGTATCTGGATAGCTTCGTCACACTTTCTACTAAGGCCAGTGCCTCTAATTGCGGAATGGACCATGCACGCTCTCGAGGCCTTAGTTTTCTTGATATGAAACAAATGGGATGCAGGATGTTGTTGTATTCCTGCAACAGGACTGCCCCAATCGCAACGGAGCTAGCATCTGTTCTCAATCTGAAAGGTAAATGGATGTTGGGCAATTTAAGGATGAGATTATTCGAGTTCTTATCAGAAAAGTATGCCAAAACTTTATGAAATGCATTTCGTAGGCATTCATCGTGTACAACTTTTTCAGGCTTATCCTTGGTTAGTAAGTTAGGAAAAAACCTCGGTCAGTTCTGAAAAATCAGGAATAAATTCCTGTAATAGTTGATAAGTCCCAAGCAAGCTGCGGACTTGTTTCTTATTCGTTGGAAGTGACAGTTTTAGAATTTTGGAGACAATTTTGTTGTCTGTCATGACAAAGCCATTGGATATTCTGTACCCCAAAAATGATATCTCTTGGTAAGCCATGCTCACCTTTGAAGGCTTCACTGTCAGTCCGTGCTGTCTGATACGTTCTAGTGTCTGTTCTAGTGTCTTTATATGTTCCGTCATTGTCTCTGTATGGACACAGATGTCGTCGATATAACAAATGATATTAGGAATGTCAGATAGGAGGAGTCGAGTCATGCGTACGAATGTGGCTGGGGCATTGACTAGCCCAAATGGAAGTTTGCACCATTCGTACAGTCCCCAAGGCGTGGCGAAAGCTGTTAGATGTCTGCTGTCTTCATGTACAGCAATCTGCCAGTAACCTTTAGACATGTCAAGCGTCGTAAAGAACTTAGCGTCAGTCAGTTCTGTCAGAAGATCGTCAGTGTTTGCCATTGGTTCAAGATCTAAAACAGTTATTTTGTTCAGTTTTCTGTAGTCGATGCAAAGTCGTATTGTGTTGTCCTTTTTACGTACAATGACCATGGGTGAAGAGAAGTCTGATAGGGATCGTCTGATGATGTTGTTTTTTTCTAAGTTGATGATTTCTTGATGTAGTTGTTCCTTGTAATGTAATGGTATGGTGTATGGTCTGCATCTTATGGGTGTGTTTGATGTGAGTGTGATGTGATGCTGTACTAATTCTGTTTGTCCTGGGTTGTCTGAAAAGATGGTGTTGTACTGTTGTATCAACTGTTTGCAACTGTTTGTCTCTGCTTGACTTAAGTTTGGATTGATCTTGATCTCCTTCAAGCAGTTTGTCGTGTCTAATGTAGGTGTTGGAATCTCGTCGCTAGAATCGTCATCTTCGTGATCTATTATCACGGTGCAAGCTGTCGTATCGTCTTGTTCGTTGTCTCTGTTGTGGTATGGTCTTAGCATATTTATGTGAAATATTTTGTGTTTGTCTTTTATTAGGATTTCGTAGTCCACAGGTGAGATTTGTCTTGTCACTTTAAAAGGTCCCTGCCAAGAATCAGTCAGTAGCTGTCTGTCACTAGGTAGTAGTAGTAGAACGTCCTGTCCAGGTGTCAATGTTATAGTTCCTGTTACCTTTGTCTGCGTACTGTCTGTAAGTAGCACCAGATAGTTTTAGTGCATTTTTAGCAATTTCACATGATTTAATAATCCTTTCACGCAATGATGTTACATACACGAATGATGATATGGGTTTAAGTACTGGAGTAGAATCAGTTAACATTTTGTGATAAATTGTTAATGGGCCTCGTGGTTTGGCACCATAGATTAGTTCAAAAGGAGAGAAACCGGTACTAGAATGTGGTACCTCGCGATAAGCAAAAAGGACAGCTGGTAAGTATACATCCCAGTTATTGGGGTGATCTTGAGTTACTTTTGCAAGCATAGTGCTTCAGATCCCCATTAAGCTTTTCTATAATCCCGCTCGAGTGAGGATGATAGGGGCTATTGAAGACTTGCTTCACTCCTAACATTTTGGTGAAAGCTTGGGTCGATGCGGCAATAAACTGAGGGCCTCTATCAGACTGGATAGTATCTGGAAACCCAATTCGGGAGAAGATATGGAAGAACACTTCCATGATGTCGTTGGCAGTAATGTTCTTTAGCGGAATAGCTTCTGGCCAGCGACTACATTGATCAATAAAAGTTAGAATATATTTATTCCCTCTAGTTGTTGTATGACTAAGAGGGCCCACAATGTCAACTGATAATTTTTCAAAAGGTCGACTGGCTAAGTCAGTGACTTGTAACTTTGCCTGTGGGTGTTTACCTTTTTTTATTAGTTTTTGGCATGTATCACAACTTCTGCAATATGTTCTTATGTCATTGCAAAATTTTGGCCAATGAAACTGTGTCAATAGTCTTGACCTGGTTTTAACATATGCCATATGACCTGCAAAAGGTATATCGTGAGCAAGATGTAAAGCTTGCTTGCGATAAGTAGTTGGCAACACAGTTTGCTTTGTTGTAATGTCACCTCTGGTGTAATACCTGGTGAGTATATCATTGTGTAAAGCAAAATGCCATTTCGCATTTTTGGTTACTCTTGCCTTTTTGCCGATCAGGTCAAAGTACTTTGACAGTGAAGGATCAGCTTTTTGAGCTGTTATGAATGTTTCCTTCATAGAGTCACTAGGTGGTAATTCTGGGCTAAGCATTTGTATAGCCTCAGTTTGGTTACTTCCATCTTGCACTCTAGCAGTAGCTCTTGTTACTGCGTTCACACACTCAATGACATCAGATGATGATGGAATGATATCGTCAATGATGTGATGAGAACTTAGTGCTGCATTAGCTAACATACATTCAATAGGTGATATGACATTTTCAGTGATGACATTTGGTGGTGATGTGTTGTCATCAATACATAGTGATGTTATGTCATGGTTATGAGGTTTGTCATTCACCTCAGGTAAATTTCCTATGATTATATCGCACACTGGGTTTGTAAGTGCCGCGACCTTTACTTTCCCGGTGAGGAATGGTGTTTCAATGTATGCCCAAGCTAATGGATATTTTTCAATATTGCCTGAAAATGTTCTACATGTGATGTGTCTGCCTGTATAGTCTGTAGGCGTTATGAATGTTGTTTTCAGGCCAATAAGTGTACTTCCGGTGTCGCGAAGTACTGTAGCAAACTTGCCATTAACATACCCGTGATAGATGTCTAATCTGCCTTTTGAGTCTATTACCAAGTTAGCTTCCTCATTGGCAATAGGGATGGCGTGCCCGCATGTTAAGATACCATTTTCAAAGAAGGTATTACAGACAGTGCATTTGTTAGCACTAAATACATCACAAGCCTGTGCTGCATTTACAGGATGTTTTTCTGGATTTTCGTCTTCTGACGCTGAGCTATCGAACAAGGCGGCATTGGCTTTGTTGGTCATATGCCTGCCTCTACAATCCATGCGATGGTGCCCGTAAGCCTTGCATAGAAAACATTTACGTAAACTTTTGAACGATTTACGTTCTCTGTCTTGTCTGTTTACCATATTTTGCAAGTATGTTTGGTACCCTGGGTTTTTATCGCACATCTCGTTCAAATGGTGAGAAGATTTACAATGGATACAATGTCTATATTTCTCAGAGGTAGGCCTGTTTGGTTTTTGCCTACTGTAGTTTTTCTCATAGTTGGCCGCTGCTACCCAGTTACTGTCAGTAGCTTCAGTGGCAAAGCACTGTTTGTTGGCCGTGTAATAGGCCGACCCACGTCTTTCCATTTCTTCCACACTTGTGCATTCATTCTCCTGTAAGAACTTAGAAAAAGATGATGGGATAGAAGAAATGACTTTATCTCGAATGATGAGATCTTCTAATCTATCATAATTTTTGTTAATTTTGGCTGCTGAAGTCCATTTGCTGAAAACATCTCGGACTAAACAGAGGTAGTCAGAGAACGTTTGAGTTGATTTTGGACTCAATGTACTGAATTGTTCTCTGTAACCTGCCTCGTCTAACATGAAATGTGCCATTATCTTAGATTTAATGTAATGGTACTCTTTTCTGAGGTCTTTGGGGATGGTTTCAATGACTTTAAGAGGTTCCCCAGATAGACTCCTCATATATAGAATATTCCATTCAGAAAGTGGAACTTGGTAATGTTCCATTAAAGTCTCAAAATTTTGGGTAAAGGCTGCTATGCAGTCACCCGAGGTATAGTTACGTACGATACCTTGATACTTCTTATACTGGTTTTCCTTTTCCAGTCTTTCAGATTTCTTTGACTCTTTATTCATTGCAGTCTCAGTGTCAAGTTGTTTCATTTTCAACTGTAATTCTAGTTCTTCTCTCTTACTCTGAGCTGCTATCTCTGCTTTCTTAAGTTCACTGTCTATCTCAGCTTGCTTTGTCTTTGCAGCCATTTCTACTTCGGCTTGCTTTAATGCTGTTTCGGCCTCTATTTGTTTGGCAGCTTTTTCAATCTCTGCCTGTTTTAAGGCTCTTTCAGCTGCTATTTCTTCGCGTTCACTGTTTTTCTCTTGTACCAGGAGATATTCAGCGTATTTGTTCTCACTCCATTTTGTTAATTCATCACCTGTCAGACGTAATTTAATACCCATATCGATGAAATCAAATAATGACGACATGATGGAGAAAATACGTCAATGAAAATCAATCACACAAAATATGTTGTAAATGGTTAGTAGAAAACAATTTACAATTGATTTTACTATACGATGCGTGCCCACTAATGCATACGTAAAGTTAAAGTAAAGAAAAATATACTCAAGTGCCCTTGGATACGGTGAAGAATGGTTGGACAATCGGGCTAGGAAAACTGTAGGGTCGTTACTTTGGAACCACTAATGACCTCTACGGCAAGGTTATGGATGGTACGGAAAAAACCTGCTTTGTTTTTGGAGAGAAATAAGTTAGCGTCTATTTGTTGGTGTGTGCCTGCAAGTCACTAAGTGTTGATTAGGTTTGGATGGCGTCGAGTATAATTGTATGTCGTAAATTTGTCGTCAACAGTGTTTTTCTCAACAGAAGTTACACTCTTTCCAAAACTCTTTGCGTTCCACAAACTCAATGCACAAAGACAATCTATCTGTATTTGAACACTCAATAACATTGATGACACATCACTTACATCAAGATGACACTCAGTAAGGACATAGACATCAAGTTTACAAGATGGCGACAAGGTCAAAATGGCGACAAAATCACAATGTCGACAAGGTCAAACGGTGACAAGTTTCACAAATCACAAATGTTTTACACGTTTACAGGATCAAACAATATGTACTGCACATTTACTAATGATTTTAAACATATTTAAACAATGTAGTAATGGATCACACTGAGACTTTTACGATCACATTTACATAGCTATAACCTTGACAAATTTCAAATATTACAAGTTCAAGAATTATAGTTTTAGATAACAAAGACGAGCAACACACGTCTACATATATTAGGTTCTTAAACAAGGACGAGCAACCCACGTCCACACGTGTCAGGATCTTATATTTGGCTCGTTAGCTAACACGCGTGAGACAGTACAAGTATAACGTGATTGGACGTAAGACACAACGACATAACGTTCTATGGATTTATTGCCACAGTAAATACAGAACGATAATTACAACAATCTACAATATATAACTCACGACGCTCACAACCACAATACAGCTCTCAGGTCTGACGCTCAAGATATCAGTCGTTCGGCTTTCACCCACAGAGATCCATACAAACGCCTTGCTTTCATCACATACGTCCTTCCAGTCTGAAGTCCCAGCTCGGTCTGAGCCTAGCACGCCAACTGCCCACTGCCTCGAGTGGCATCACGTGGCCTGCGTGCGTCTGTCGTCAGCCTGACCGCTGGTCGCGTGTCAGGTAACAATCTTGCCAGCCGACAATTCTTGTCCGCCGGGTGTCGTAACGATGTTGCTGCATAGCTATACCATGTTAGGCTCTGACACCCGGCAACACACGGGTGAGCTATTGAAGATAATATGGCAAGACAAGGTCCCAGACACTGAAGTCTTAGAAAGAGAGCCCATGCCCAGTATCCACACTCTACTAATGAAGAATCAGATTCGCTAGGCTGGTCACCTGACTCGCATGCCAGACCAAAGGCTCCCTAAACGAATTTTATAAGGTGAGTTGCGTTGTGGTAAAAGCTCCCAACGCGGCCAAATACACTGAAGATATAGATCAAAGCTTTTGGAATTCATCACGACACTTGGAAGACTGCTTCCAACGACCGAAATTCATGGTGTACATCATTACGCAAGGCTGTAGTCACTTGCGAAGCTAACAAGACTGCAAGAGCTGTGAAAAAAAGACTGGGAAAAACAAACACCGCAGGAGATCCTCCTCCTAGAAAGTCAAGTATTCTTTGTCCACATTGTCGAAGAGCATTTCAAGGCAAACTAGACCTCATCAGCCATCTTAGAACTCGCGGCTCCAAACTTTCAACCCCACTAAATGACATAAATGGTCATCATACTTGATGGACAAACAACACCATGGGACTTCCATGTGACAACACAGGGATTACAAGAACAGAACGATCTCAACCGAGTCAACATCAATAAGAACCAGTTGAGCTGGCTTGGACTCAAGGAATTCAGTTACGGTGTTGATGCCAGACCTCACGACTGGATGTCGTTTTGATGACTTGTCAGCTCTGCCAGCAGCCCTGTCTTCATACATCGTGAACACTTCTCTTTAACAGATTCAATGTAAAACAAAAAGTAGGTGTGTGTCATAGTTATGACATAAAACTTGTTAACATGGTATCAGACATGTTGTATTATATATACAATTAAAGGGGGTTGCATAAGGAAAGCTACTGCATATAAACACATGGCAGATACGTAAAGTAGCTTAAGACGATTAATTATCCCATGGCATTTAATCAGTTAAAGATGCCAAAAAGGAGAAACTTACACATAAGTTCTGTAGCTGAGCCGTGAATTGTGATCTTTGTACACCGCGTTCTTGAGAATGACCACCTGTAGACATGAATGAGACAAGCATTACATGTAGTTAGACATGTGTAGCGACATTTATAGCGACATTTTTAGAGATATGTAGAGAAATTTGTAGCGAAATTTGAAATTTTTCTATTGTGTCATCGAACCATTGCAGATTAGAAAAACTCGACCGTCAGTCCCTATGGTATTTGTAAGTGATTCAGCTAATGCAGTGGTTCTCAACCGGTGGAGAATCTCCCCCCTCCAGTGGGTGGGGTGGGGGTGGGGAGGTGGGGGGATTTTTAGGGTTTTCAGCGAGAGGGGGGGGGGGGGTAAGATTATTTCAAGATCGCGTTAATACAAGAACCGATTACTTGATATTATTTTACCCTCCATACTTTACGATTCTGTACTTCTCGCCCTTCTGACATTCGTTTTATAACGACGTAAGTAGACCCACAAATCACGTTTTCTGTAGACGTGTAGACTTGTTCTAGTATGTGTTATTAGATTTAGCTTCCGATTTTTACGTATACTGTGTAGTGGCGGTGGGGAATTTATAGGGAGGAAATACGAAAGTGGGGAATAACCTTCTGAACCTATGATGAAGAAGTGCATGGGCCAAAAAAGGTTGAGAACCACTGAGC
The DNA here is from genome assembly GCA_014155875.1 of Cepaea nemoralis. NCBI lineage: Eukaryota > Metazoa > Mollusca > Gastropoda > Stylommatophora > Helicidae > Cepaea > Cepaea nemoralis. The sequence goes on from JACEFZ010007530.1 coordinate 166,365, forward strand.
TAAAGTATTTTATTGGTTGCGTTGGCTCTCTTTGAACTCAAGCGTTGTCCATACACGTCCTACTACTTCTAGTAGTTGCCATTACTGGAGAGTGCACTGGACTGATTTTTGATCGTGGATTAAATTTCCGTATTACGAGTGAACCCACTCCGACTTCAGAGGTACTTGTAATTTACGTTCCCAAGTCAAGGACAAGAAGTCAACATTTTAGTCCAGCTGACTGGTTGAACACGCCACCTCGGCATCAGCACACAGGATGTTTAAAAGTGAACATTATTATCCATTCAGCCATGCTGACCTCCGGTTAAAGTATAATTTATCTATTTAATTCATACGATATATAACTTTACATCATGCGTCTGACAAAATGCTGCGAAATACGCCGGGCATTAAACCCTGCAAAAATTTGTGTGTGGCTTCTGTGTTTGAACTCACTAAGGGAATAGATTGTTCTGAGCGTTTTATGTATGTATGCCAATATTTATACCAATTACATTTTATTTTATGTTTTGATTTTGCTAGCTTTTAACTAAACGTAGTGCACACACGTGCTACTGCTTCAAGTGCACTAGACTGATTTTTGCGTGTGTAGGTTTCCCTATTACCAGTGTCCCTCTCCATCAGGCGAACCCACTCTGACTTCAGAGTTACGTGTAATTTACGTCCCCAAGTCAAGGACGTGAAGTCAACATTTTAGTCCAACTGACCCGTGTAGAGGTTGAACCAGCTTCCTCGGCGTCAGCACACCGGATATGTAAGAGCTAGCTCTCTTATCAACTCCGCCATGCTGACCTGAACTATAAATAAGATGTGAGTACTAAGCTTCCTAAGTTTATCCTGGAAGTAATCTACCGGTACTTACCCGTGATGACAGATTGCTCAGCTGCAGCGACTGCTGTAGATGAAGGATGTTGGCGTCCTGCATCTCCACGGCCAAGACATTCCTGCCACCAGCAGCAGCCGCCAGAGTGTAGACGCCGATGTTGGCGCCTATATCCACAAGACCCATGTCTGGATAAGCCTAGTGCCCAGAGAAAAATGGAATTCAACTGTTATTTCAAACTTACAGCCAGGAGTAGCGACGACTGGTATTTTGGTGCCATTTTGTGTGTATCGAACAATTATTTGATTTGTTG
>JACEFZ010007530.1:172500-396604 GCA_014155875.1 Cepaea nemoralis
TTACCGACCACATCAGCCACCCAGTGTCGGCTGGACCATAAATATGAGTCTAGCACCATATACACAATACCCCAAAGTGTGGAAGAGAGTCTCCCTTTTAAATACTCGAAAACGGCATTAAGAGCTAAACAATGAAAGCCAAGAGGTCAGGGGTCAAATGTGAAGGTGTCATGGTTGACTGGTAATTACGATGTTAGAATGCCTTCACCTTCATGGAGCAATGTAACCTCATCTGTTGACGTCACGTTTTCTTGACTTTTTCATAAATCACGCGCCTAGCGACCACAAATGTTGAGAATATTCACTGCAGTAGTTGTTAATCTTAAGAAAGGACAGGCGCTGTGTATGTTTTATTCTATGAACAATTGCATATCCTTCACAGAACGTCGCAGTCAAACCCTGCAATTGTTAGCTGTTTGTGATTTCTTGGCAAGTATAGGTTCATTAGTTTACCATTGCTTTCTGAACGACCGGCACACATACCATTGGATAAAAACCAACGCAAGGCAGTCTGCTTTCATATCGCCAACAGTTGTGCTTTGAACGCGGTATGCGGGTGTTTGAATTGCGTCTGTCACTCCTTCGTCCCAGATGTGTGTACGTATGTGTGTATATGTGCGTGCGTGTGTGTGTGTTTCACTAGGACGCCTATAATCTAGGGAGTCCCCATGGGGAAGTGGTTACACCGCCTCACTTCCGCTCTGAAAGGTTGCTGATTAGATTCCGGTCTACGTCGTTCCGTTCACAAGCACAATGTTCTCGGAGACTCCTGGGGGTCGTCGCTGGAACTACGGAATGTGTGCATTGTCCGACGCTTTCGGTGGGTCGCCCTACGGATAGAGCCCGATCAACACGGGATAAACCCGGTGCAATGAAATCGATAATCTCGACGTAAAAACCCCCTATAATCTAATTCCATTGGGGAAGACATATAACTCCGGTAAAGCCGGGTGCTCCTAGTGGAAGGAGAAACACTATTCAGGTACCATCTGTAACGAAAGACATTGCATATTATATGTTTTTTCATTTGTACACATTGTCAAGGCAACCCTTGGACAGTTGTTGCCTTGTGGAAAGAGCGCATAGGTGACGGCTGGTTGGCTGGCGAATCCTTTTGAACAGTGACTTGTATCTCTGAATTCCGATAGCCAAAAGGAGCAGTCTGCACATTTTGAGGGAGGCTAAGTGGCAAAGACAACTTATTACAGACATCAGAAAGAGACGGTCTTCATTTTTTGACCATGGAATGAAATGACAAATACGGGAACATGTGACAACTGGACAGATTTATGGAAGAGAGATGGAGGAAGACAAGGAGAGAACATGCTTGACAGTCTTGTGTCATGTGACCGAGGGGAGTCAGCGCACGAATTGTTACATGCCGTTACAGATCGCAAGATGTGGAGGAGCATGATTGCTCACGCCAGCCGGCAAGGCACTTGATAATGATGAATGTAATGCAGTGTCCGAGACATAAGGCTATTTATAAGCCATTTTCTTTCGCTATTCAGATCTTGTAGCATGTCTGCATTTGTCTGTACCTGTTATTCTAAGACATTTTCTGTGTTACATTCATTCATTCATTCATTCATTCATTCATTCATTCATTCATTCATTCATTCATTCAGTGAGCGTGTCCTTTGCAGAACCTTGCTCCCATAACAACCTTCCGGAAAACCTCTCAATCATAAGCAAGATGTCCCACTTCCGATACACCCATCTGGAGATCATCCGCCACATCCTGCACCCATCTTCTCTTTGGCCTTCCTCTTCCTCTCTTCCCATGAAAATACCCCTCCATTATTGTTCTCTGCAAACTTGGGGTTATGCTATAGCTTGTTAACTGGTTCAGTAACGAAGGATAATATATCGCTGAATGTGACCTCTCAGTTAAACAGAAGGATGATAAATCGTCATACTGGAGTCAATGTGTTATTTGTTTTGTTTCGTGGTATCTTCCGCAATTTCAATGCTCAATTAGTGGACATGTACAATATAATACTTGTTAATTTGATAGTGTACCATATTTGATCCAAACCTACTTTGTGTTTGGCGTAAATCAGTCAATACAGTTTGCTTTTAGTGCAGTCTTACTTTCAAGTATAAATACCCTAACTGAATATTCACCACAACAGGTGCTTTTATGCTTAAATAATCACATAAGTGCTATATAAACTATAACTACCATACTTGTATATATTGCACATAAGAGTATAGTAACTATCTCACGGGCTGAAAGGACAGCATCTTAATCCAGGAAAGTAGTGAATCCAGTGATGATATTTTTCCCAACTCATACACCTATTCAACTAGTAATGTTAACACCCTACCTTACCATTCAACATTTGGTTTTTGTGCTTTAAACAATCACCATAGTTTCAACATAATTGTTAAATAATCTATAATTACCGTAACTAGCACACGGCCTGAAAGCTCAAAATTTTACTCCAGGAAAATAGTTAATCCTGTGATGAGATTTTCTTTAATTTATACATCTAACCTTGCTCATAAAACAAACCGCCTGTATGTATCACTGTATAATAGCCTGCCGACCGTCTCACTGAATTCCTACAAAGCTATAAATATAAAAGCACAGCACCTGTCCTACATTTCTGCATGTCAAGGATCTCTTAATGAGGCTGTCGCGCGTCTAGATTCGTTACAACTCGTGATGTCAGACTGCCATACGTGGATGAGTTAGTTTGACTGACATTGCGGAGACGTTGTCTTTTGTTTTATTTGTTTTTGAAGTTGTGACTGCCGTTGGTGATCTACACATGCAGTTTGCGGCATGTCTTTATCAGGATGTCGCAATCAACCTCAACATTATTGTTGCAGTTTTTTGCCGTTGCTCGTGATATTTTTAGCAATCGACACACAACGGTCTGCTTCCAAATTATTTCCTGCTGATTTGGAATCCTGTATACCGGACTGTGAAATGCATTCTTTGCCCCTGTATCACAGAGTCCTGCTGCTCGACACACACACACACACACACACACACACACACACACACACACACACACACACACACACACACACACACACACACACACACACACACACACACACACACACACACACACACACACACACACACACACACACACACACACACACACACACACACACACGCACGCACGCACGCACGCACGCACGCACGCACGCACGCACGCACGCACGCACGCACGCACGCACGCACGCACGCACGCACGCACGCACGCACGCACGCACGCACGCACGCACGCACGCACGCACGCACGCACGCACGCACGCACGCACGCACGCACGCACGCGCGCGCGCGTGCACACACACACACACACACATTTGCATATCCTGTTTACAGGAAATCGCTGTCAACACCAGCATTTTACTGCTGTCGTTGATGTTTTCAGCATTTTACTGCTGTTGTTGATGTCTTAGCAAATTTTACGTTCAGTAGTTTGTCGTTACTTTCTGAACGGCCGGCTCATATACCAACACGTTAAATCCCCAGCGCGACACGGTCTGCCGCCAAATCTGTAGCCCCTGTGTTTCGAACGCGTGGTAAGCTGCTGACGAATCGCTGACGAATCCGCGTAGCCTTTAGGTCACGGAGACCGCTTCTGTTCTAAACTGGTAATTCGTTATTGTTCGTTCCCTTGTTTAGCACTCACTGCCCCTGTATCACAGAAACCGGCTGTTCTACATAGGTGGTACTTTATAGTTTGTTCCCTTCTTTAGTTTAGCACCTTGTCATGTCGTAATCAACTTTAGTAGTTTTGTTGAAGTTTCTGATTTTTTAAGCAAATTTGCACTCTTTAGTTTGTTATTTCTTTCTGAACGACCGACGCTCATAATAATATTAGGAATCGAAGCAAGGATGTCTGCTTCCCAATCGCCTGCAGCTAAATTGAAACCTAGTATATCGGACTTTCAAACAGGTCCAATGTTCCAAGCCTCAGACGCCAGTTGTTCTATTCAGGTAGTTCTTTATTGCACGTTTCCTTGATAGCTTTAGTCTCATCTCATCTCATCATGTTCCTCTTGTACCTTGCGGTGTCGAGGTGAAGTATAAACTTCGTGAGAGTGCCCGGTTATGAGCTTCGTATATCGACATTCCCATGGATTCTGTTATTCCCTCCGTCCAACGTTTACGTGGTCGGCCTCTTCCTCTGTTTCCATCTGGTCTGTACATCATTGCTTGTTGTGGCATGCTGTTGACTGGTAGCCTGCTTGCATGGCCAAACCATTTGACTTGCTGCTTTCTAATAAAATCTAGAGCAGCTTTAACCCCCACTTTAGTCCTGATTTCTTCATTTCTGATCTTATCTCTTCTTTAGTAGTTTGTCATATTATAATTATTGTTATCGTTATTTCTAACAGAGGCGTCGCATTGGCAGAGCAGTAGGGCATGAAGGTAACTACCGGTAGTTCTTTATTGCACGTTTCCTTGGTTAATCTAGCAGTTTGTCATTTTATAATTATCGTTATCGTTATTTCTAACAGAGGCGTCGTATTGGCAAAGCAGTAGAGCATGAAGGTAACTACCGGGGATCTGGGCTGTTTGATTGTTCTATGTGGCAGTGTGTAATGCCAACAGCAAACACATTTGGAGCACTTTCACCAGCATACAGGCCTCTGATCAAAACACTTCCAATCCAATCCAATCCAATTTTTGAGAATCAATCTTCCGTCCCCGTTCATTCGTCGTGTTTTATTCGGTCGGTTATAATTGGGGTCCTTATTGATGTATCTCGTACTTCTGCTTGTGTAGATAGGTCTGCGATTTCTCTTCCTGGAGTCATTGTTTTCTGTCTGTTAGTGAGTTTCAACTTTGGTGGTTTTTCACATGTCTGGTCAGATTCGCACACTCGTAAGGCCTGGTGTAGCTTTGTCCGCCCCGCCTCACGGAGTATTTTACCAGTTGCCGTCTCGCCTGAGGTGCATACCTCCAGGTTCCAAACTGTTTTAGCCGGGGACGCAGAGTTGAGGATGAGCGCTCAAACTCGAAGAATACCCCCATGGCTTGTGCATTCCTCACCTCTGGCAGCAAAAGTCCAACTCCTGGCCTTCACGTAGTGGAAATGTTTTTTAACTAACAAGAGAAGGGGCGACGGTGAATCTCAGGCGCCGTGTAACTAGACTACTCTAGATATGTATGTACGCACATACATGCACAGATACTTGTATTCATACATACATATACAAACTCCAGTAAGGCCACAGTCTACCCAGGCAAAAGAAATACAAAAGAAAAAAAAAAGACGGAGGCAACCAGTCAGAAGGCGCACCACAGCAATGAGGATACCACGCAAACACGTTATGAGTGAACAAAAGAAGAAGAACACATCTCCATTCAACGAGCAACTATTCTATGGATAATGAACTTGCCAGTTGCACACATATATATTTATCAAAGAAGATTTATTTCTGCCAGCTTGTATAGCAATGTTCACAGTGTCGCTCCAAGCACTCAACACATTAGCAGGGCGGTGGAACCATGCACTACCAGTCCAACATGAGGAACCATGAGGAAAATGCGCAAGAAAACGTAGCCACAAACATAATCACTTCAGAGGCCTTAACATCTCCACCGCCTATCCTCTACGTTAGTGACACATTTGCATTCTGGCAGGGGCATTATATATAGTATCCCAGAGTGGGCTGTTAGTTTGTCGAGGCTCCTATCTGTTCCATGTTTCACACAGGGCAGCGAGGAGCATTTTATGTGATGTTCACCAGCACATGAACGGAGCATACTGAGGCGACCATTTGCCGTGAAGCTGGAGCTATGACTAACTAGCTTTTATAGCAATAAGAATAAAAATACAAAATATGAATGAGAAGCTCGACGGATCTGAAACACAAACAGATACAGGTGACCGTTTCGACCGATGTCTTTATGAACGGAACAACAAGAACGAAACAAACAAAAAACGAATACAAATTAGTATTACGAACTATTGCCGGCTGCCTGGCCGAGGGGCTAGCAGCTTTCTCCGTTAATCCCGAATACTCTCGTGGTCAACGTGAGCGGACGAGAAATAGAAGTGGTTCGAGTCACGCTAGTGACTTATGAGAGTATGGAGCCAGTGGCTCAGAAAGTCGTGGCGTGCTGATGAGCGTAATCTAGCCAAGGAATCAACATACAGCTGAAAGACGCTGGTGTTGACCGCAATATCCTGAAACAGGATAGAAACGCGGGAAAAAAAAAAATTACGAACTATTGTCAAATCCAGAAGACTGAAAACTACGTACTACTTTTCCTTAAATATTTATGTTACCTCCCCTTGATGGATATTTCTGTTTTTAGTTCCAGGTCACACGTTCAGGAAAGTACTAATTCGTATTGTTCGTTGTTTATATATCATTTTATATATTGTTTCGTTCTCGTTGTTCCATTGATGAAAACCTGTGTTGACTCGTTCGCCTGTACCTGTGCATGTTTCTTTCCCATCTGTCGAGCTTCTCTATCATATGTTGTGTATTTATTCGGGGTTGTTGTCATTCATGCAGTTGTTTTGTTTCCTAGGTAACTTGTACACACATCTTAAACATCTTGTATATATGAATAAGGTATAAAGATCTGTATCAATATATTAACATGATTTCATACTGTCTCTACTGGAGTGTTGCGTTTTAATCCGTGCTTGGCATTCAATAATGAATTTCGATCAGCATAATCATCATGTGTCATGCCGATAAGCGTGGAGTGCCAAAGTTCGCCATCTGACACGACCACCAGAGTTTTAAATCAGGTCTATGTTCTTCTCCCGTCGGTCTCCGTGGAGAAGGTATTACGGACGCGGTTCATGATCCCAAATACTCGCTTTTGAACTGGCAGCATACCACGTTGTGTTGGTTTTTTACGAAATCGTATGGGTGCGGGTCGTTCAGAAAGCAATGGCAAACTACTGAACGTAAAAGTTGCAATACACATCATCTTTCTGGTGTCAATACACATCATCTTTCTGGTGGCAATACACATCATCTTTCGAGTGGCAATACACATCATCTTTCTGGTGGCCATACACATCATCTTTCTGGTGGCAATACACACCATATTTCTGGTGGCAATACACATCATCTTTCTGGTGGCAATACACATCATCTTTCTGGTGGCCTGGATGCTCTGATCCCTACTTGGTTTTTGTCAGTATTCTAAATGTATTACGGGTTTACGTTTAAATAAATAATTTACGCAAACTGTAATTTTATAACAGTAATTAGATTGATTATATTTTTAACCCCAAAAAACCAATTAAATTTCAAAATAATAACATTTCAGTGCAAATTTAACTGCAACTCACCGGAACAAAATTTGAATAAAGATAGAAAAACAAACAGCTTATCCCATGAAAATTAGTTGACACTTTACAAAAACTAATACAAAAATCAAATAATTTCCTTTCATATAAATATACGGTTATACACATTATACAGACATAAGGGCTAACACATTTTAATATATGTGAATTTGTCATAAATAAATGCGGTTGTCTTTTATTATTTAAATGTAATGGACATATACTTGAAATTAGTGCACATATTCTTATCTTTATGTGCTATATTAGATTAGCAAATGCATGATTAAATTATATTTATCGTGCAATATTGAACATTATTCAAAATAAATATATTTGAACAACAATAATTTGTAATAAAATTACAATTGTGTTTATGAAAATCACATAATATTACAACAAGGGATAATCATATTATGTCATATTTTTGTGTGTGGCGTTCTATCGCTTTGAGGTCAATCGTAGTCCATACATGTTCTCCTACTTAAGGTGAACAGGGCTGATCTTTGCGTGTGAAATAGCTTTCCCTATTGCAAGTGTCCCTCGCCATCATCACCACCTGAGTTATTTGTAATTTACGCTACAAACTTACGTGATAAACTTCCGGTGCTCTGATGGCGGGGTAGTGAGTTCTCTCCTTACACCGTTCAGTTGGACTTAAACGTTGACGTCTCGTCCTTGTCTTGGGGAAGTTAATTACAAGTATCTCAGAAGTTGGAGTGGGCTCGCTTGATAGAGAGAGAGAGAGACACTGTAATATGGAAAGCTAATCCACGATGAAAAATCAGTCTAGTAAACTAGAAGTAGTAGCACGTGTAGGGACTACGTTTGAGTTCAAAGCGAAGGAGAGCAAACAAAAAAAGAAATTACCGCATTCGCAAACCAATCGCTTAGACACAGTAATTTAGAAGTCCCACAAAAGACACAGTAATTTGGAAGTCCCACAAAAGACACAGTAATTTAGAAGTCCCACAAAAGACACAGTAATTTGGAAGTCCCACAAAAGACACAGTAATTTGGAAGTCCCACAAAAGACACAGTAATTTGGAAGTCCCACAAAAGACACAGTAATTTGGAAGTCCCACAAAAGACACAGTAATTTGGAAGTCCCACAAAAGACACAGTAATTTGGAAGTCCCACAAAAGACACAGTAATTTGGAAATCCCACAAAAGACACAGTAATTTGGAAGTCCCACAAAAGATAAGAATGTCTGAACCATATTGCTATTGTACGAGTACACGCAATCTGGCAGACGCCGTTGCCCAATGGCTTGCACTCTTGTCTGTCGGTCTTTTAGTCACAGGTTCGAATAGGCAAAGAGGCGGATTTGTAAAACTGAGCGGGACTCCCAGGTCGGCCAGACTTAATGTTACAAAAACACACCTAAAGACTCATGATGGTTCCGATCCGATCAGATCAGATATGTAGAAAAAAAACAACACGAAACCTTTTACCTCGTTCAATCAGTTTTAGTAGCTTATAGACCCATATATTTTATATAGCTATGGGTACTCGGCGGGTGATAAGGTAAGTATCAAGCCTGCAGCTTTTACTTCCCATGACATATCCTGGTACCCGTTACACACAGGGTCGACATGGAAGCCCAGGTCCATTAAAAAAAAAATTGAATCCGACCTAATGTTTTTAAACTTCGAATCCGACGTAATGTTTTTAAAATTCGAATCCGACCTAATGCGAATTGAACCGATGACCAGGAAATGCCTTGGGAAGTAAAAGTGACTGGCGCGATATTGACCACATCTTGACCCATCGAGTGCTGATTAACCTAAGAGTACATACACAATATGTATCTAGCATCATATACTATACACGTCTCAAGCAGTGTAAAAGCGTACTTTAAGCGCTTTAAGCTTACGTTATATTCCCTCATTTATAGCTGATTACCACACTCAGGACTCCGAGTGCTAGGGCATTCTCAGTAAGCGCAAGATGCATACTTTTCAGGAAGTAAGTGGTGCCTTTGCAGTGACAGCAAACAGCCTGACGATGGAGGCAATGGCTGTAACCAATGCCCTGAATTGACATGGCACGCAACATTATTCACACGCATGCGTACTGAGCGAATCAATGAACATCCTACAGAAGGTCCAAACTGGGCCCAAATGAAACTAGTGGCGCGACACACAGAACACATACAGTTATTCAAAATGACTTTCATCTATTTACCGGAGCATTCAGGCGGGAAAGGCAAAGAGCGAACCGATCGTTTGGCGGACATGGCGATGATCGACGAGGGAAGGGTAATGGATGGGCCAGACAACACCTATGTCATACATGCTGCAGGACAAACCGATGACTTTAGGGATGCTTGGGAATCAGCTGCCTTGTCCAGAGTGACAGAGATGAGAATGAAGCGGGGAACGGTCTGACATATTTTTTTTTTCTCAAGGGCACTTTTGATTAATCAACACAGAACTAGCACGATCAGTCAAAATATGCTAGCAGAATTGTTCAATGGGAGATCGGAGCACCTAATGACCTGTCCAGAGTACGAAGATGAAGATCTTCACTAATCACCCAGGGTTACAACATGCAATGGTCCTAACACATCACAGCATTGTCACGCTTGACAGGCGGTGCAAAGAGCAGTATACTGCTGCCTGCAATGCAGAAGTCAATGTACTCATCAGTGAACATTCAGATGATTCCGATGTGCTCATTTATACAGATGGATCTGGTATACAACAGCAGATAAGTGCGTGGGCATTCACGGGACGTTCAGCAGGCCGAACTGTTCAAGAAGCCAGTGGTGCCCACTCTGTGTCCATGAGCAGCATGACGATGGAGGTGATGGCAGTAACACAGACTTTATTTGTGGCTAGAATCACACAGCATTATACCAACGTCTGTGTACTAAGTGATTAAATGAACACGATCCGAAAGGTTGAGGCGGGTTCAGTGCGTAGACAGTGGACTGAATCGCTGTGGAGGTCTGTTGTCCGTAATCACCTTCATTTTCGTTCCGGAATATGCTGGAGTTGAGGGAAATGAATGAGCGGATAAGATTGCTGGCTCTGCATCCCCTGCAGATGGCCAGCCCATGGATCGTGCCGATATTATTAATACCCTTGGAGAGATGTCGAGAGCGGAGGACTTTGATGTCAGTGAATCAAGATCGTTGCCGAGAATGAGAGACACGAGAGTAAGAATTGGCACAACCAGAAATGAGAGCACATGAGGAGAATGAGGGGTCTCGTCAACCAACACAGGACTGGCACTATCAGCTGCCGCGTTGATGCATATGTTGGAAAGGGGGGGGGGGGGGGAAGGGAGAGAGAAATCTGAGCATCTAAGGACTTGTCTGGAGTGCAAGGATCATCATCATCATCATCATCATCATCATCATCATCATCATCATCATCATCATCATCATCATCATCATCATCATCATCATCATCATCATCTTCCACTTCTGCCGTCAAGCGTCGTGATGAGGAATAATTTGCGTTCCAGCGCCCGTTGGGCGGCACTGGATAGTGTCATTCCGTGTCGTTGTACAATGTCTTTGATGTCGTACAATCCATTTTCTTCTTCGACATCCTCTGGTCTCGTCGTAGATGATCTTTGATGTAAGGCCAGTGATGGTAGTTGATGGTGTTGCATTCTAACGACATGGCCAAACCACTTGATCTTCTGTCTTTCAATAAATGTGGCACAAGGTGTTGATCCCACTGTCTGGCTGATAACAGCATATCTTACTCGGTCTCGGATTGTTAAGTTGGCAGCTCGCCTCAGGCATCTCATTTCGCAGGTGTTGATTTTGCGAAGGCGTGATTTGGATAAAGTCCAAGTTTGAGATTGGTAGCATAGGTTGGTGTGAATATGCTGTTTATTATCTGTCGTTTTGCGGACATGGATATATTTAGTTTCAGTAAGGGTGACAGTTGAAATGTAAGTGCACTAGCTTTTTGACGTCTGATTTCGATTTCTCTGTCCAATCTGCAAGGATGATTCTCCAAAAGATAATAGATAAAATTACAGACCCATAGCAGGTTCATGCTTCTGGATGTTTTGTTTGTTTGTTTTGTTTTGAATAGGCATCATTTAGACCCAAACTCTTTTGTTAATGTATTAATTACTGTAACTTAGATAAACAATGTCCACTCCCATATTTACATGATCATCCCAGCTATTCCTGACCCGACCCTCTACAAACACATAACTACCACTACAACCATGACAGGTTGGGGTTGTGTAATTGTACACAGAATGACCGTTACCCTTGCCATCTACGCTGACGCATTCTCCTATGCTGACTTGCTTACTGCATCCGTGTGGATGAGACACTGTAATTGCCAACTTTGCATGCTCCACATCAGCTGATAAACTTGTATAGGGAGACGTTATGTCAACATTGATAAGCACTGTTTCACCAATGAACTTCTCGCCTTCTAAACTTTTCCGTGCACTTTCCCATTCATGAACAGCGTTCTCTACACAATCTATCACATCCGGGTCATGTGTCACATACACCATTTTGCTGACGTCTTTCTCAGCATCACTCCATACACGTGACATACCTGAGAGTTGGACAACACCCTCGCAACTGGCAACATTACGTCCCTTGTCAAAAAACAGATAGCATGTTGTATGTTTTGCTTCATAATTATCAAAGACAACATGAGCTGCCGTATGTATTATTATATAAGCAAAGTTATTTCTAGGTTTATTAGACTTCTTGCATTCTTCACATTGGCACCTTCCTTCTTCTCTGATGACCTTATACACCCAGCAGGTTCCGAACAGAGCAGCATTGCGAACGGTACGATGTGCCGGTACCAGGGTATGTCGCCGGTCTCTCTTCACTGACCTGCTTGACTGCCACAAGTGCAGTAATATTCCCCAGAGCCTTAATAGGTTCCACAAGATGGCGGCTGCCAGGAGGCAGATGGTCTTCATTAAACTTATGCATAGGAATAAAGTTTTTGTGGCCTGGGTTTTTTGGGCATTTCATGAATTTACTGTCAAGTTCTATCTCTGCTAAACATTCCTCGACTTCCGCTAGACCTGGTAAATAAATGAAGACATTGCAGTTAAAACACAAATATTTAAAATTGTATAAGCTTCTGGCGTAATATTTAATCCCCTGCGTATTACCAGGGACTTAAGGAAAGCAAAGAAAAGTAACATTCTAGCCTACCATTAATGTGGTAAGAGGCGACTAGGGAGGTCGGCTGCCTGATCAGGTAGAACATTTTAGCTGAAACATCAAATGCAGTGCGAGGGTACGATGCAGAGGCGGTGACAGTCGGTTAAAATATGGGACGGAATGGCGTAGACGTATAATGTCCTCCTCTTATTCAAGTCTTATTCAAGTGTGGTGGGAATCATGGAATCTGAGATACACTATTTCACCCGATGAGATAAGAATGTGCAGCCTGAAGGAACGTAACATAGAAACTGGAACTAGTGCTACATGTCGATTGCGTGGACGTATTAGACGTGTATTCAAACAGAGTGCAGCAGATATGGTCGTTGGTGCAACACACGTGATGAAGACCATTCCTTCTTTCATACATTTGAAATGGATGAAGAAGTAACTTTCGCGATGAATTGGTCTAAGGTGAAGAAGAGTTTTGCAAAAGTCGTCAACCTCACAGTCTCGCCTTTGTCGATCCTAATCCATGACAGGACAAGTCGAGACGACTGGAGATGGAATCAGGCGCACTGGGTGATGAAGGTGGTCTATGTGACTCACCATGCTCATTACGCCCCACAGCGCGTTGCTGTTACTACCCATTATGTCCCTTGAAGCAAAGAATGATTTCCTCTGCATTTTCAACCTAGTCAGTCTTGCATGCTTGACAGGCAGACCGTAACTCAACGAAAGTTGAACACTAGTCGGCTACCCTCACCTGGTTTGGCCGGCCTATCAAAGCCGCTGCACCTGATGTAGCCGCTGCCGTATACTGGCAGCTACGAGGTGTCACAGGTGAGAGCTGGATCCCAGGTTTGGACCAATGATGGGTGAGATAGTTAGCACCCAGTCACAGTGCAACGGGAGTGTTTAGTATCTGTACACTTCGATGTCTCTCAAGGGAAACGGAGTACTGATAGAAGTGTTCTGAGTGCTTGACGTCGCTTCAATTAACCTTTTCAACCCTGCCAGTACCCAACTCGGCCAGGGGTAACTTTTTGAATTTTCGGCAGGAGAGTGACCTCAAACATGTTAGCAATGTCTAGATGTAAACTGGATGCTTATTGGTTGGCTGGTTACCGATTAACAGCAAGATGCAAATAGGAAATACGTGGAAGCCGGTATACCGGCTGGTCGGGTCTCTGACACACAGTACGTCAAGCTAGTATACCAGCTCGTCAGGTTCAGGGTTAATCAATTACCAACAATATACGTAGTGGGTCGGACTTAAACCTTCTTCACGAAAAAAGTGGAGGACTTAAGTTTACTGTTGCATAGTTGCATACCCTTTACAGGACGTAGCAGTCAACTCCGGCATTTTTAGCTGTTTGTGATTTTTGGGCAAATTTACGTTCAGTAGTTTGCCATTGCTTTCTGAACAACCAGCACTCACACATTTGCATGGAAACCAACGCAAGACGGTCTGCTTAAAAATCGTCCGCAGCTGTGTTGCAACGACGGTATGCGAGATTACGAAATGCATCCGTAACTCCCTTCGCCACAGAGCCGGGTTTACTGTGTGCCCCCTGACAATCCATTGGCAGTGTTTTTGTGTGTGGTTGCTTTCGCTCGTTTGTAATCAAGTGTAGTCCATACGTGGGCTACTACTTCCAATGCACCGGGCTGATCTTTGCATGTGAATTAGCTTTCTCTATTACCTAGTATCCCTCGCCATCAGGGAAACCCACTCCGACTTTAGAGGTACTGGTAATTTACGTCCCCAAGACAAGGACGAGAAGTCAACATTTTAGTCCAACTGACCAGTGAAAGGGCTAAACCCGCTACCATGGCATCAGCACACTGGAAGTTTATATCAGCGTGCACTCTTATCCATTCCATCATGCTACTTGAGCACATCAGGTCCATTAAGCCGACACTCAGAAATATCAAAAGTAAAATACCTATCCACAAAAAGGGGAATAGTTATAGCATGCGTGGTTCTGGAATACAATCGCTGCGATCCTCGCCGGGGTCCGGTTGGAGAATTGTATTGATATTCTCCTTGTGTGATCTATAGGATGAGACTGGGACACTAAGGGAGGTCATAGCTGGGCAATGCAGATGATTCTGCACAAACAACATGGGACCAAATTATAATGTTCCTAATAACGAAGATTGAACCCATGCCATTTAGTTGCTAGCGTAGTAATCTCTATGCCACCATGATGCCTACGTTGTAATATAAAGTATAAACAATGGGCCCCTCTACATGCCACAAGATATATTGGGTATATGGTGCTAGGCCCCATATGTTTAGACCATTCAGCCCTTGACTGGTGATGATGGCTTGGCTTCCTGTGAAACCATCTGCTACCACTTTTAGGCTGGGTCGACATGAAAACCCTGCCATAGCCTTACCTGCGAGCTTGTCAGCCATCTCATTTCCTTGTACTCCCACATGCCCTGGCACGAAGATGAAACTAATCTTTGCCAGCAGAGACCGCTCCAGAGACAGCAACCACTCTCTTCGGATCCACCCGTGTCTATCCTCTTGAGCATGCTCATTGAGTTGCTAAGGACACATGTCCTAGTAAATGTCTGCGTCTTGAGCCATGTTATTGCTTTACTTACTGCCATGACTTCATAGTCGGCCTACTTGTGGTATCAACAAAAGCACCAGATGCCTCCTTCACAACTCTCCCTCCGGCCTGCGCCGTAAAGGCCCATGAGCTTCTCACATGTCGGACGACTGACCCATCTGTGTAAATGACAGCATCACCATCTAACGAATTCTCGAAAATCAACGCTTGTACTTCCGCCTCCAAAGCAGCCGGATTTTCTTGTCTGCATTTTCTGTCTAGTTGGATGCAAACTGAAAGGGACGTACTGAAATCTGTTGGTACTT
Organism: Cepaea nemoralis; assembly: GCA_014155875.1. Classification (NCBI taxonomy): domain Eukaryota; kingdom Metazoa; phylum Mollusca; class Gastropoda; order Stylommatophora; family Helicidae; genus Cepaea; species Cepaea nemoralis. The sequence continues at coordinate 187,793 of JACEFZ010007530.1, forward strand.
GTACTAACTCCTCGCCAGGTTCTAAGTTCTCCAGTGAACACACCTGTTGAAGAATGTCTTCAGTTTGACCCATCCACGACCATCCCCTGTTTAACCTGGTGCCCTTCACCTTCATAATTTCACTATGCAGTGCATGTTGTGTGTTTGCGTTGACTCTGAGGTAGGCACGTGCTATGCAAATTTGTAGTCTGTCTTCAATGGTTGGAAAATAAAGAAGGAAGCGCATCGCCCTGCATGCTGTATCTCTTGAACATTCAAGAATAATACGCATAGCCTCGTTTTGTATCCTTTCCATCCTTTCTATCTGCTTACGGCTGAGAGTAAGGATCGCCATCGCATACTCAAAAACAGACATGACCAGCCACTCGTATAGGAGGCATAGATGGCGAAGCTCACAGTTTGCTGCCGCCATCACCCGCATCGCAGCCAAACCCCGCTTGACTTTTGTTATCACCTGGTCAATGTGCTCATTATAAGCAAGGCTTCGATCAAATCGTATCCCTAGGTAATTCATTGCCTGCGTTCTTTCCACAGTCTCTGAACACAGACTTACAGTTGGTGTTATCGTGTTGACAATATGATTATTCAAGGAGAACCATGTCACAGTTGCCGTTGTTGGGTTGACCATTGCCCCAGCTTCATCACACCAAGTAATTATGCGATTGAGTTCGGTTTGTAGTTCCACAGCGACCTACTCTCTATCCTTACCCTGACGATACACTAAAACATCATCGGCATATGACAATGTCCTCACCGGTTCAGTGATCTGCTCGCTGGTGATTCTCACAGTGTAGGCGTTGAACAGCACCGGAGATAATGGTGATCCCTGCGGTAGGCCAGGATATATTGTTGTTTGTTCGGACGTCCAACTGCCACATCTAAAAACTACTTTCCGTTGGAAGAGGGCTGCAGCGATCCAACTAAGGAGGAACGGAATTATCTTGAGTTCAAGAAGCTGGCGCATTAGAAAATCCAATGGTACTCTGTTGTACGCGTCCTCCAGCTCAATCCTGCAGCAAAGGTTTCAATGCCTGATCGGAAACCTTCATAAACATCATGGGCAAAAACTGCTGCATTGGTCCAAATTTCTCTTTTGGGACGGTACCCTTCCAGGGTGGTTGGGAAAACACCTTGCTTCTCTAGCTGGCTTGATATTTTATTTTTCTGGCAATTAACTTCTCCATCAGTTTGCCTATTGTATTCTGCATGGTTATTACTCGATATCCCTGAATTTTTGTGTGGTCTTTGCCAGACTTCGGCAAGGGAATCAGATAGCTATGTAACCACTCCTCCTTGATGCTCGCACTCCCTATACTGTTGTTGTACATGTCTGCTAGTTTCTCTAGCTCGTTGTTGGTACACCTATTGATGTCGTCGTATCTTATGCCATCTGGCCCTGGAGCGCAGTTTTTTTTTTATCGTCGAAGCACAGCCTTGATTTCTTTCACTGTCACTATGTCTTCATCCGAAATATTCTCGGTCTTACACCTGTCTGAGGTGACCTCCTTGGCAAGATTTCAGCCTCTCATGTCTGTCTGGCTGCTCTGCTCTAGGTAGCGTTCGAAGAGGGCTTTGCCCTTGTTCTCGTCAGTCCTCTGACAGATGAGGTCAGCACCTTGGAAGTCAGAAATTCTCTTATTCTTGACTTCCCCACTCATGCTTTTACGTAGTCACCAGAACAATTTCAGTGACTTGTCTGTGCTTACTCTTTGACATACCTCTGCCCATTTTTCACTTTTAACCACTGTCACACGTCGTTCTTGCTGATAATATCACGAAGTTCTTACGATGATATGTTCATGATATTGTCGTGTGATGGTCGTTGTCTAGGTAACGATACTCATGGTGTGTCAATGGAGATATCTAACTGTCTTGCAATATAACTCAGCCCCGCAGTGCATATTCACCAGTCATTAAACAAGATTCAGTTGGCGCACATAATCCTTTATTACAGAAATAACACAGACTCACGGAACATATGTATATATCCAGAAACAATGTAATCCATAGACTATAAATATCCTCCTCACAATTTAACCAGCACACATCAATGCCTTCTCAAGCCTGCTTCATATCAAATCCACAAGACAGGTAATCCAGCTACTATCCACGGCTGGATCTCCTACAATACAACCCACACATTGGGTCGGAGCCACTGCTCAACTATGCAACCCACTCTGGGTTTTGGCCCTCACTCCCTATAGAACCCACTCTGGTTCAGGCCTGTCTTCACAACTAGGAGAACAACACAACACGGAGATCTCTAACTCCGTTTCTCCTTAGAATACCGACCAGTTCGGCATCTACACATTGACTGTCCTGAAGTCCCTTGACTTCACACAAAACTAAACTGTCCTTCCCCCATCCCCTGGGGTCCACACTCACCCTTCCCATTATTTCTCAGGACTGGCTGTTTTCTCATAGCCAGGTCAGTCACTTTACTGTCTCCCACTTTCATCTCCATTCTTTCTCATGCCCGGTCACTCAACTCAATGTCAATGACCCAGGCTTATGTCATCACCCCCCTCTTAAAAGAAAACTTCGTTTTCAAATATTGGGAGACTAAAACTTACTAAACATGTGACCCAGACATATTGCCTGGGTAGCCCTAAGTATGGCTGCACCTTACTCTAGCTACCACACTACATAATACATCAAATGCTCATAGTACACTCCTATATTCATCACACATAAATACAACCATCTTTCTATCTTGTGTATCAATGCATGAACTAATACATCACATAATAATAATACATCATAGGAAAGCATTATACTTATGTACCCACAGGTCTCTTACTACTTCACGACTCCACAATACTATTTGTGTACCGACCCTATATCAGGTGGTTCTGTTCTTGCATTAACCCTCCTCTGATTCCTGTCGATGCTGTGTCTACCTTTCATGTACCCATGACCCATGGTACCTCTACAATTACAACATCTGTTTGCTATCCCTAGCCCTGGGTCAGTAATGTCGCGAACACTCTTTTGACCTGACTCAACTTTCCTATCTGCATATTGCACCGTTACACTTGAGTCTCTGTTTAGTCTGAACTCTTTATTTAATCTTGGCCCATATATCTGGCACCTTGCTTTCTGCTGCATACGCCTTATGCCTATGTGCCCTGCACATGCACTATCCTGAGCTGTTCTAGTATATCGGTCTCTATGTGCTAAAGGTACTGCTACTTGCCAACGTGCAGTTCTGCTATCTGAAAACCTGCGAGTGAGAACATTGTTCTTCCTCTTGAAGCACCATCTACCCTTCATTGACCGCCTATGTTCTACTCTCCTACACCCTTGGGAACATTTGTTCAGGGTAGTATCTTGTCTCTGGGATTCACTAGCACTATATTTGGGATCCATTCTCATCTGCTCAGCTGTACTATCCTTGTCCTGAGTTCCTGTGTCTACTTCAAGTGCCTCTTCTACCTCAGCTATACTCTCTAATTTAGGTTCTCTTGTGGTAACTATCTCATTACTGCTTACACTATATTTTTTGGTCCCAATAAACTACTTCCTCTTCTGTACAATCTTTAACTCCTATAACATTTCCTATGATCAAATCAGCCACTGGTGAGTCCAAAACACACGCTGACACTCTTCCAGTGATATATGGTGTTTTTACTGTTATTATGGCTACTGGGTAGAACTCTACTGTGCCGTTGAATGTTATGCATCTAATATTTTTCCCTGTATAATCCGAGGGATCTATTAAACTTCTCCTCACTCCGATAGACGTACATCCGGAATCCCTAATTGTTAACGCTGGTCTATCATTGACAAATCCCTGATGCAGCTTCAAACTGCCTCCTTCATGCACTGCTGATCCTGCTTTCACTGTATGACCACATATTAGGACTGGCTGACTGTCTTTTTCAAAAAGAGGTTTGCACCCACTACAATCTTCATTGTTCAGCGTCTCAATTACTTGCGCTGCATTTGAGTGCTCTGTTTCTCTCATCCTACATTGATGGCTGACATGCCCCTTCCTTCCACATTTGAAACAAGTAATCTCCCTTTTACTGTTGTTCGTTGGTCCATCTGATGGTTGTGCATCACACTCTGCTGCCTTGTGTCTCCAGCTCCCACAATTCCAACATCCGGCATAATTTGGACGTCTCTGGAAGTTCCCTCTTCTATATGGGTACCGTCCTACTCTACCAACATTGTTTCCTCGGAAACCATTATCTTGAAGTTCTTGCTGCTCACCTTTCTGTGCTGAATCCACACTTTTCGCCCTTGGTCTGATGACTGGATTCTGGTCCTGTTTAGTGTACGCTGCACAGACTATTTCCTCACTCATTAGTTTCCCAATAGAACTGTTAGGATGTGCAGTCATATAGTTTTGCCCTAACTGAGACATTGTGTCTATGTCCTTTGGCTTCCGTTCCTCAAAGAACGCCACTAAATTAGAATTGCATGCAGATACTACCTTGTCTCTTAACATTAGATCTACTAATTTATTAAAATCTTTCCCTACTTCTGCGAGCTCCATCCATTTGTTAAATGTATTCTTTACAGTGTTAACAAAGTCTGTGAAATCTTGATTTGTCTCTGGCACTAACTGTCTAAACTTTGTCCTATATCCATGCTCAGTGAGTTGGAACTTTGTCAGCAAACGTTGACGTAAGATAGTGTAGTTGTTTCTTTCTTCTACAGGTAAATTGAACATGGTGTTTAGTGCCTTGCCCGTAAGAAACTCGCCAAGTCGCATCGCATACTCGTTTTCTGGGATGCCTAAAGTTTTCGCACTTGCTTGAAATCTGTCCAAATAAGATTCAAGGTTGTCTCGGTCCGTAAAGTATGGCAGTTTTAATCTCTGTGACGACTGCGAAGGTTTTCTGCTTTCCTCACTTTGACCCTTCGAAGATAGTTCTAGTTTTCTGAGAGCAATTTCAGCTTCCATCTTAATCTTCTCTTTCTCAATTTCCACGGCATTTGTTTGTTTTAACTTTTCAAGTTCTAGTTGTTCCATTTGTAGTTTCACTTGTGTCTCTTTCTCTTCCTGTAGACGCTTGTTTTCCATTTCAGCTAACTTTACTTCCTGTAGACGCTTGTTTTCCATTTCAGCTAACTTTACTTCCTGTAGACGCTTGTTTTCCATTTCAGCTAGTTTTACTTGTGTCTCTTCCTGTAGACGCTTTGCCTCGCGTTCATTATGCCTCTCCTCTCTTTCCGTCTGTTTTTGTTCTTTTGCTTCTGCATACTCCTGTAACTCTTTACCTTTCAGGCCTATTCGTTCACCTGCTTCAATATATTCCATTAAAGTAGGCATCTTGTACTTGTGGACACGTTGCTGTCTGTCAGCCAACTATAAATGTGACGACTCTGCTACTAGTCTTTGTGTGCCCTCCCTAAGTACACCTCCACTCCCTGTGTACGTAAATTGTAGTGCTAAAATATCACCCTGTACTCACCCAGTCACTCTACAAGCACTAGGTAGTGAGGGGGGAAGTATCACCTATACTCCCTTATATCTATAACAAATAGTTGTATAACATTTCTGGAAATATTGTTAAACATACATATAAATACATATACAAACAAATGGATGATAACAGTAAGTGTTTTCTATCAAAACGTTAGACTCACAAGCCAAGTACACGAAGACGGTGATCACACAGAAATAAACCACAGTAACAACCACAAGCTTGTGTAGGGACACCCACAGTGCGCGTAATATATAAATATAAACCGACAAAGACCACTAGACAGCAGACACGACGAAAGATCACAATAACAACATATATCCGACCACAACAAATATCATATGCAAATATAACGAAAAGAAAGAAATGAAAAATAATTATAGCATAAAAATATACAGAAATCTGACGTCAAACACAAACTGGCACGTTATATAATTCAGGACCGTCCCTGCAGAACCAAATAAACCGACCTTTCGATATTCTTCCCAGAAATTATATATGGTGCACCTCAGAAAATAACTTTTCGCCCCGCCTCCCGGCCTTCGAGAAGCAACACAAAAATCCCCTACTCTTGACAAACACTGGACCACATACAAATAATTGCATAACACCCGACAACAATAAATATGACGATGGGAGCAACAAAAAAAAAAATGTATAACTGGTTGGCCGACAAATATGTGCCTATTAATCCGTCGCCAAAAGTTCTTATTTTGCTGTTAATGGTTTTTCACAATATGCTGGAAATGTCTGTGTTAAATTCTCCGAAATGTTTACGACGCTAGATTTCAAAGCGACTTGTTGTTTTGTTGAGTGGTTCCTGAATTCACGTGGTGATCACAAGTTCCAACTGTCGACAAAAGTTGAAGATGATAGTGATATCCAAACTGTTCTGTCTCGACACAGTCCGTAACGTTATTGTACTTTCTCTGTACGTGGTGGCACCACAGTAATAATCCAAAGTGTTCTTTCGATATGTTGTTACTTTCGTTGCGGAGATGGCGCTTAGCTGTATCATTTATGTGATAGACTCACGTTTAAAGGCAAAGTTCAGCAACAACAACAAAAAATAATGCCACCAAATATCCAGCGCTTTAATTTTTTTTAATATATATAAATCCTTATTGGCAAAGAAATACAACCATGGTTGCGATGATGATACGTTAAAACTGTTTGCTCATAACAGAATAATGATGACAATAATAGAACAGTTCAACAAAGGCGAAACATAAAATCTGGCTTTCTTTCAAAACAACCTTGTTTTGTTCATTCACAATGAGTCATCTTGACCACACTAGGCCGTGGAAATTTTCCTGAGTACCTTTCCTCCTTCCACCCCCAACTCACAATGTCACCTCAATTTCTCTTTATCACTCTCAGTGAAAAATTCCTCCGTAAAACAGTTTTCACACAAACTTGACAGCCCCACCCGGCTGCTATATTAACTCCGTGGAAAATCACACTTTCCACTGCTGCCCTAGCACGGCTGTGGTAGGGGTTAACGTAACTCTCCCCCGTACCTGGACGCTGGTGTCTCCACCCGTCCTATTAACTGCGTCGAAAAATCTTGACCAGTCAACTTGCGACAACACAGTGTGTTCCCTCGCACACACACACAAAATTCTCACCACGCACAGGATGTTGTGACGAAATTGCTCGCTGTCTTCAATCTTTGGTTCAATCCTGTCAAACACACACACACTAGGACTGACCGCACTTGTTGCAAACACCGTTTTGTCCCCGCGACATTTCCTCTGTGCTGTCCGTGACCAAACACCCCTGCTACTGCAATCGACTCTCCCGGTCGATTTGTGCTGCGTTAATTCTCCTGGCGCCCTGCCTCGTCTGTTTACGTGTGCTGACCGTCGTTAATTTACCTGTAGTGAACCTGACGTGAACTGACTGCTCGCCTGTGACCTCCGCCGCGCATTTTCCCTGCGCGCTGACAGTTTTTCTTCGATGTGGCGTCTTACACACGCAAAAGAGTTGCTGTTAATCTCTTGACGCAGTACTGTCTAAATTGATGGAACGAAGTCACCCGATAATAACTCCTCTCTCAGCGAAGAGCCCACAAATATCCCAGAATGACACCAATGTCTATAATGCAATGGGTTTCTTGATCGGACGAGCTCTCAGATGATCAATATATCCCCGTCGTCCTTGACCGGAGGAGACCCCAGAATGTCCCACGTCGTTCTTGCTGATAATATCACGAAGTTCTTACGATGATATGTTCATGATATTGTCGTGTGATGGTCGTTGTCTAGGTAACGATACTCATGGTGTGTCAATGGAGATATCTAACTGTCTTGCAATATAACTCACCCCCGCAGTGCATATTCACCAGTCATTAAACAAGATTCAGTTGGCGCACATAATCCTTTATTACAGAAATAACACAGACTCACGGAACATATGTATATATCCAGAAACAATGTAATCCATAGACTATAAATATCCTCCTCACAATTTAACCAGCACACATCAATGCCTTCTCAAGCCTGCTTCCTATCAAATCCACAAGACAGGTAATCCAGCTACTATCCACGGCTGGATCTCCTACAATACAACCCACACATTGGGTCGGAGCCACTGCTCAACTATGCAACCCACTCTGGGTTTTGGCCCTCACTCCCTATAGAACCCACTCTGGTTCAGGCCTGTCTTCACAACTAGGAGAACAACACAACACGGAGATCTCTAACTCCGTTTCTCCTTAGAATACCGACCAGTTCGGCATCTACACATTGACTGTCCTGAAGTCCCTTGACTTCACACAAAACTAAACTTCCCCCATCCCCTGGGGTCCACACTCACCCTTCCCATTATTTCTCAGGACTGGCTGTTTTCTCATAGCCAGGTCAGTCACTTTACTGTCTCCCACTTTCATCTCCATTCTTTCTCATGCCCGGTCACTCAACTCAATGTCAATGACCCAGGCTTATGTCAACCACCTTAACCAGTTTTTTGAAATATCTTACTTTTGTGTGCATCTCTCTTTCTAAGTGCATGCAGGGATTAGGATAGGCAACTCGGTTCTTCTTGGCGTTTTGCCATTTCCTTACAACACTAAGCTTATCCATCCAGGTCTTCTCCACCTCAAAATTCCACCAAGGTGGCTGATCCCAGCTTTTTTTCCTGCCCTGAAACACTTCTGCGCTTATCGCGCCTTATTTTACTCACCACATCGTGCCCTGTACTGTCATACTGGAAAGTCTTTACCACTGACTTGTGCTGCCTGGTTCTGCCTTTCTCCACCAATATGCTGCAAGGGTGGTGGTCGCTGCCGTGGTACCCTAGGGTATCCCATCTACACACTGTAGTGAGTCCAGGGGAAACCAGCGCCAGCTCAATAGCACTGTCCTCATCACCTGTGCGGCTTGCTGTTCTGGTGACACAGCCACTGTTGGTACAAACCAAGTCAGTGGTTTAAAGTGCAGTCTCGAGAACCTCCCACTGTGTGTTGGATGAAATGTTTCCCAATGATCTGCCTTTAGCGTTGCAATCGCCACAGAAAATGACATTTTTTTTCGTGACCTAATATGTCACTTAAGCACTGCCACTTCTGGGAATCCACACTCGCGTTACGGGCATAAACATTAAACAACTCGAATGTTAATTGACCGGATTGAATTCTAACCGCCTGTATTTGAACCAACAAACCAATTTTTCTGTACTGACTAGAAATTTTTCTTATTAAATAATAATAATAATAATAATAATAATAATAATAATAATAATAATAATAATAATAATAATAATAATAATAATAATAATTAGTGCCAGGAAAGCTCGGCAATTTCTGAGGCTGAAACATACATGAGAAACTTCTCATCTTATCTCATCTCATCATGTTCCTCTTGTACCTTGCGGTGTCGAGGTGAAGTATAAACTTCGTGAGAGTGCCCGATTATGGGCTTCATATATCGATATTCCCATGGTCTCTGCTATTCCCTCCGTTCAACGTTTACGTAGTCGGCCTCTTCCTCTGTTTCCATCTGGTCTGTACATCATTGCTTGTTGTAGTATGCTGTTGACTGGTAACCTATTTGAATGGCCAAACCATTTGACTTGCTGCTTTCTAATAAAATCTAGTGCTGCTTTAACCCCAACTTTAGTCCCGATTTCTTCATTTCTGATCTTATCTCTTCTTGATACGTTGAGTATTCTTCTCAGGAACCTCATTTCTGTTGTTGTGATTTTTCTTTTCTCTTTTTCTGTCATTGTCCAGGTTTGGCATTGGTAGCATAGAGTTGGTAGGAAGATTGTGTTGTAAAGTGCTTTCTTAATAGTTATTGATACATGTTTGTTCTTTAGTATTGGTGCCATACTTGCGAGACCAAAATATTTATTATAAGGGGTGTTCGTTTGAAATCCGTTCGTGCCGCACCGCGCGTAATTGCGTACGTTGAACATGATCATGTCATAGTCGTGTGATAAGTACTGACCAATGAATAAAGAGCACGTGCTTATCGTCCCATGATGCATAGGTTCCGTTTCTTACCGTTGAGAAAATGGCCGGGTTGATCCAAAATCCGTCCAAAGAAGCTCAAAGAGCGGTGATTCAGTTTCTTTCATTTGAAGGATGTCGACCAGTGGACATTCATCAAAGAATGCAGATAGCGTACGGTAATAAATGTGCGTCAAAGACAACAGTGACAGAATAGACACGAATGTTTCGGAAAGGACGTCAGTTCACGACAGATCTTCGACGGCCGGGTCAAGCGCATATTGTTGCAACAGAAAAAAAACATCGCCAAAATTGATGCAGCAGTACACATGAACCGTTGTCGAAGCATACGTTCGCTAGCAAAAGAATTTGATGTGTCAATTGGGACAATTCAATAGGTCGTTCGTAAGAAACTGCAGTATCGGAAGGTGAGTCGATGTATCACGGATGTTGACCGACCTCCAAAAAGAGGAACGCATGGGATGATGTTTGAACCACTTGCTGCGTTGAAGAGTGGAGGGTGATGCAATTCTCTTCCACATAGTGACAGGCGATGAATCATGGTGTCACCACTTTGAGCCGAGCAGCAAAAGAGAGAGCATGCAATGGAAGCATGCTGGATCACCAAAAGCCAAAAGATTCAAGTTTCAGGTTTCCGCTGGTAAGGTAATTCTGAGCGCATTTTTTGACCATGAAGGGCTATTGTTGTCCGATTTTAAAGAACCTGGTGTTAACATCAACTCTACCCACTACTTTCAAACACTAGGCAAGCTGCATAAGGCCATCATTTATTCGGACCTCTAAAAAAGGCTCTCAAGGGGCAACGATTTCACACATATGCAGACGTAATGAATGCAGTACACACTTGGTTCACTGAGCAACCACAATCCTTTTTGAGGACGGCATTCGCCGCCTACCTAAGCAATGGGATGCTTGCCTGAATGCTTACGGCGATTTATTCTGACCAATCCATTGTGCATAATTAATTCAAAATGAATGCTTTGTTTAATTCTACCACACCTGTTAATGTTTCTTTCATGCTTTTGTAATAAAGCCATTGGAACAGGTTTCAAATGAACGTCCCTAATATTTCCCTTAGCAATGGAATTATGTAAAACGCGGGTTTTCCTCTTTTCCTATTTTTTCTTCTTTTGTCCTTTATGACCTGTTGGGGTGTAGGCCATCAACCAACTCACGCCAATCCGCCCTATATTTTTCTAGTTCCTGCAACCTCTTTTACATCCTTCCCATATTATTCATCCCTGTCTCTAATTGACATTTATAATGGAATCTTTTACCTATCAGAACTACACACACATACCTTCAGTTTCTTGCTCCATTTCTGACTTTTTCGGGAATTCTGTTCTGTTATTACCTGTCACAATAATCAGAAATACTTCATCACTATGCCAAGTTTAATAAATATGACACTGATTTTATCTTGCAGATTTTGATTGAAGAAATAAAATAGTTTTATTTTATAAACAAATTACTGTCAGTGAGTTTTCTAAACTTGTGGACGCCTACAACAATCTAACTCTTTGTGTTTTAATACTTTACAAATGTAATGTAGAGAACCCCTTTCCACGGTTTAATTGGTGTATGGTGCTCTCTTATTTTAATAAGCCAATCTGTGATGTGTTCAAAATGGCGCTTTAATACTACACTGAGAACATGTCATGTTTGCTGACATTTGGAAACTGTGGGAAGCAAGTGTCTTCTTTGAACATTCTCTTCTTTTCTTTCCATGGATTTTTCCTTCATGAACTTCAGTTTGAGCAATGTTTTGTGTATTCGTTTATGTTTCTTAGGACACTATCTTTCTGTCCAGCTAATTTATTTAATTGTTCAGCAAGATGGCATCTCAATTGCTTTTAAATATTTCTATCATTTTTTTAGGGGGGGGGGGGGAGGGTTATTGTTCCATGTTAAAACTAGGATTAAACATTAGTAGAACCATAAATATAATATTAGTAGAACTATGAACAAAACTTACCTTCCAGATATCACTTGCCCTGTAGGAATTTTGTTGGGGGTTTGTTGACAATGAAATACCCACAGCCTATGGAGAAAACAGTAATAACCTAGGCCTACCCCATCCAGTCCGTTTGTTCTATGCTGAATCATGACACTCTAATATTGTCACCATGAATTACCTCAAATATGGGGCAAACACTACCAAAGTAGACCTTAATCCCAGCCCGGTTGTGTGTGCTATGCTGAATCATGACACTCTAATATTGTCACCATGAATTACCTCAAATATGGGGCAAACACTACCAAAGTAGACCTAATCCCAGCCCGGTTGTGTGTGCTATGCTGAATCATGACACTCTAATATTGTCACCATGAATTACCTCAAATATGGGGCAAACACTACCAAAGTAGACCTAATCCCAGCCCGGTTGTGTGTGCTATGCTGAATCATGACACTCTAATATTGTCACCATGAATTACCTCAAATATGGGGCAAACACTACCAAAGTAGACTTAATCCCAGCCCGGTTATGTGTGCTATGCTGAATCATGACACTCTAATATTGTCACCATGAATTACCTCAAATATGGGGCAAACACTACCAAAGTAGACTAATCCCAGCCCGGTTATGTGTGCTATGCTGAATCATGACACTCTAATATTGTCACCATGAATTACCTCAAATATGGGGCAAACACTACCAAAGTAGACTTAATCCCAGCCCGGTTATGTGTGCTATGCTGAATCATGACACTCTAATATTGTCACCATGAATTACCTCAAATATGGGGCAAACACTACCAAAGTAGACTTAATCCCAGCCCGGTTGTGTGTGCTATGCTGAATCATGACACTCTAATATTGTCACCATGAATTACCTCAAATATGGGGCAAACACTACCAAAGTAGACTTAATCCCAGCCCGGTTGTGTGTGCTATGCTGAATCATGACACTCTAATATTGTCACCATGAATTACCTCAAATATGGGGCAAACACTACCAAAGTAGACTTAATCCCAGCCCGGTTATGTGTGCTATGCTGAATCATGACACTCTAATATTGTCACCATGAATTACCTCAAATATGGGGCAAACACTACCAAAGTAGACTTAATCCCAGCCCGGTTGTGTGTGCTATGCTGAATCATGACACTCTAATATTGTCACCATGAATTACCTCAAATATGGGGCAAACACTACCAAAGTAGACTTAATCCCAGCCCGGTTGTGTGTGCTATGCTGAATCATGACACTCTAATATTGTCACCATGAATTACCTCAAATATGGGGCAAACACTACCAAAGTAGACTTAATCCCAGCCCGGTTGTGTGTGCTATGCTGAATCATGACACTCTAATATTGTCACCATGAATTACCTCAAATATGGGGCAAACACTACCAAAGTAGACCTAATCCCAGCCCGGTTGTGTGTGCTATGCTGAATCATGACACTCTAATATTGTCACCATGAATTACCTCAAATATGGGGCAAACACTACCAAAGTAGACCTAATCCCAGCCCGGTTATGTGTGCTATGCTGAATCATGACACTCTAATATTGTCACCATGAATTACCTCAAATATGGGGCAAACACTACCAAAGTAGACCTAATCCCAGCCCGGTTGTGTGTGCTATGCTGAATCATGACACTCTAATATTGTCACCATGAATTACCTCAAATATGGGGCAAACACTACCAAAGTAGACCTAATCCCAGCCCGGTTATGTGTGCTATGCTGAATCATGACACTCTAATATTGTCACCATGAATTACCTCAAATATGGGGCAAACACTACCAAAGTAGACTTAATCCCAGCCCGGTTATGTGTGCTATGCTGAATCATGACACTCTAATATTGTCACCATGAATTACCTCAAATATGGGGCAAACACTACCAAAGTAGACCTAATCCCAGCCCGGTTATGTGTGCTATGCTGAATCATGACACTCTAATATTGTCACCATGAATTACCTCAAATATGGGGCAAACACTACCAAAGTAGACTTAATCCCAGCCCGGTTGTGTGTGCTATGCTGAATCATGACACTCTAATATTGTCACCATGAATTACCTCAAATATGGGGCAAACACTACCAAAGTAGACCTAATCCCAGCCCGGTTATGTGTGCTATGCTGAATCATGACACTCTAATATTGTCACCATGAATTACCTCAAATATGGGGCAAACACTACCAAAGTAGACCTTAATCCCAGCCCGGTTGTGTGTGCTATGCTGAATCATGACACTCTAATATTGTCACCATGAATTACCTCAAATATGGGGCAAACACTACCAAAGTAGACTTAATCCCAGCCCGGTTGTGTGTGCTATGCTGAATCATGACACTCTAATATTGTCACCATGAATTACCTCAAATATGGGGCAAACACTACCAAAGTAGACTTAATCCCAGCCCGGTTGTGTGTGCTATGCTGAATCATGACACTCTAATATTGTCACCATGAATTACCTCAAATATGGGGCAAACACTACCAAAGTAGACTTAATCCCAGCCCGGTTATGTGTGCTATGCTGAATCATGACACTCTAATATTGTCACCATGAATTACCTCAAATATGGGGCAAACACTACCAAAGTAGACCTTAATCCCAGCCCGGTTATGTGTGCTATGCTGAATCATGACACTCTAATATTGTCACCATGAATTACCTCAAATATGGGGCAAACACTACCAAAGTAGACCTAATCCCAGCCCGGTTGTGTGTGCTATGCTGAATCATGACACTCTAATATTGTCACCATGAATTACCTCAAATATGGGGCAAACACTACCAAAGTAGACTTAATCCCAGCCCGGTTGATGTGTGCTATGCTGAATCATGACACTCTAATATTGTCACCATGAATTACCTCAAATATGGGGCAAACACTACCAAGTAGACCTAATCCCAGCCCGGTATGTGTGTGCTATGCTGAATCATGACACTCTAATATTGTCACCATGAATTACCTCAAATATGGGGCAAACACTACCAAAGTAGACCTAATCCCAGCCCGGTTGTGTGTGCTATGCTGAATCATGACACTCTAATATTGTCACCATGAATTACCTCAAATATGGGGCAAACACTACCAAAGTAGACCTTAATCCCAGCCCGGTTGTGTGTGCTATGCTGAATCATGACACTCTAATATTGTCACCATGAATTACCTCAAATATGGGGCAAACACTACCAAAGTAGACCTTAATCCCAGCCCGGTTATGTGTGCTATGCTGAATCATGACACTCTAATATTGTCACCATGAATTACCTCAAATATGGGGCAAACACTACCAAAGTAGACTAATCCCAGCCCGGTTGTGTGTGCTATGCTGAATCATGACACTCTAATATTGTCACCATGAATTTACCTCAAATATGGGGCAAACACTACCAAAGTAGACCTAATCCCAGCCCGGTTATGTGTGCTATGCTGAATCATGACACTCTAATATTGTCACCATGAATTACCTCAAATATGGGGCAAACACTACCAAAGTAGACTTAATCCCAGCCCGGTTATGTGTGCTATGCTGAATCATGACACTCTAATATTGTCACCATGAATTACCTCAAATATGGGGCAAACACTACCAAAGTAGACCTAATCCCAGCCCGGTTATGTGTGCTATGCTGAATCATGACACTCTAATATTGTCACCATGAATCTCCTCAAATATGGGCAAACACTACCAAAGTAGACTTAATCCCAGCCCGGTTATGTGTGCTATGCTGAATCATGACACTCTAATATTGTCACCATGAATTACCTCAAATATGGGGCAAACACTACCAAAGTAGACTTAATCCCAGCCGGTTATGTGTGCTATGCTGAATCATGACACTCTAATATTGTCACCATGAATTACCTCAAATATGGGGCAAACACTACCAAAGTAGACCTTAATCCCAGCCCGGTTATGTGTGCTATGCTGAATCATGACACTCTAATATTGTCACCATGAATTACCTCAAATATGGGGCAAACACTACCAAAGTAGACCTTAATCCCATCCCGGTTATGTGTGCTATGCTGAATCATGACACTCTAATATTGTCACCATGAATTACCTCAAATATGGGGCAAACACTACCAAAGTAGACCTAATCCCAGCCCGGTTGTGTGTGCTATGCTGAATCATGACACTCTAATATTGTCACCATGAATTACCTCAAATATGGGGCAAACACTACCAAAGTAGACCTAATCCCAGACCGGTTATGTGTGCTATGCTGAATCATGACACTCTAATATTGTCACCATGAATTACCTCAAATATGGGCAAACACTACCAAAGTAGACCTAATCCCAGCCCGGTTATGTGTGTGCTATGCTGAATCATGACACTCTAATATTGTCATCCATGAATTACCTCAAATATGGGGCAAACAATACCAAAGTAGACCTTAATCCCAGCCCGGTCTGTGTGCTATTGCTGAATCATGACACTCTAATATTGTCACCATGAATTACCTCAAATATGGGGCAAACAATACCAAAGTAGACCTAATCCCAGACCGGTTGTGTGTGCTATGCTGAATCATGACACTCTAATATTGTCACCATGAATTACCTCAAATATGGGGCAAACACTACCAAAGTAGACTTAATCCCAGCCCGGTTATGTGTGCTATGCTGAATCATGACACTCTAATATTGTCACCATGAATTACCTCAAATATGGGGCAAACAATACCAAAGTAGACCTAATCCCAGCCCGGTTGTGTGTGCTATGCTGAATCATGACACTCTAATATTGTCACCATGAATTACCTCAAATATGGGGCAAACACTACCAAAGTAGACTTAATCCCAGCCCGGTTGTGTGTGCTATGCTGAATCATGACACTCTAATATTGTCACCATGAATTACCTCAAATATGGGGCAAACACTACCAAAGTAGACCTAATCCCAGCCCGGTTAGTGTGTGCTATGCTGAATCATGACACTCTAATATTGTCACCATGAATTACCTCAAATATGGGGCAAACACTACCAAAGTAGACCTAATCCCAGCCCGGTTATGTGTGCTATGCTGAATCATGACACTCTAATATTGTCACCATGAATTACCTCAAATATGGGGCAAACACTACCAAAGTAGACCTAATCCCAGCCCGGTTAGTGTGTGCTATGCTGAATCATGACACTCTAATATTGTCACCATGAATTACCTCAAATATGGGGCAAACACTACCAAAGTAGACCTAATCCCAGCCCGGTTATGTGTGCTATGCTGAATCATGACACTCTAATATTGTCACCATGAATTACCTCAAATATGGGGCAAACACTACCAAGTAGACTTAATCCCAGACCGGTTAGTGTGTGCTATGCTGAATCATGACACTCTAATATTGTCACCATGAATTACCTCAAATATGGGGCAAACACTACCAAAGTAGACCTTAATCCCAGCCCGGTTATGTGTGCTATGCTGAATCATGACACTCTAATATTGTCACCATGAATTACCTCAAATATGGGGCAAACACTACCAAAGTAGACCTAATCCCAGCCCGGTTATGTTGTGCTATGCTGAATCATGACACTCTAATATTGTCACCATGAATTACCTCAAATATGGGGCAAACACTACCAAAGTAGACTTAATCCCAGCCCGGTTATGTGTGCTATGCTGAATCATGACACTCTAATATTGTCACCATGAATTACCTCAAATATGGGGCAAACACTACCAAAGTAGACTTAATCCAGCCCGGTTATGTGTGCTATGCTGAATCATGACACTCTAATATTGTCATCATGAATTACCTCAAATATGGGGCAAACACTACCAAAGTAGACTTAATCCCAGCCCGGTTATGTGTGCTATGCTGAATCATGACACTCTAATATTGTCACCATGAATTACCTCAAATATGGGGCAAACACTACCAAAGTAGACCTTAATCCCAGCCCGGTTATGTGTGCTATGCTGAATCATGACACTCTAATATTGTCACCATGAATTACCTCAAATATGGGGCAAACACTACCAAAGTAGACTTAATCCCAGCCCGGTTATGTGTGCTATGCTGAATCATGACACTCTAATATTGTCACAATGAATTACCTCAAATATGGGGCAAACACTACCAAAGTAGACTTAATCCCAGCCCGGTTATGTGTGCTATGCTGAATCATGACACTCTAATATTGTCATCATGAATTACCTCAAATATGGGGCAAACACTACCAAAGTAGACTTAATCCCAGCCCGGTTATGTGTGCTATGCTGAATCATGACACTCTAATATTGTCATCATGAATTACCTCAAATATGGGGCAAACACTACCAAAGTAGACCTAATCCCAGCCCGGTATGTGTGCTATGCTGAATCATGACACTCTAATATTGTCATCATGAATTACCTCAAATATGGGCAAACACTACCAAGTAGACCTTAATCCCAGCCCGGTTATGTGTGCTATGCTGAATCATGACACTCTAATATTGTCACTCATGAATTACCTCAAATATGGGGCAAACACTACCAAAGTAGACTTAATCCCAGCCCGGTTAGTGTGTGCTATGCTGAATCATGACACTCTAATATTGTCACCATGAATTACCTCAAATATGGGGCAAACACTACCAAAGTAGACTTAATCCCAGCCCGGTTATGTGTGCTATGCTGAATCATGACACTCTAATATTGTCACCATGAATTACCTCAAATATGGGGCAAACACTACCAAAGTAGACCTAATCCCAGCCCGGTTATGTGTGCTATGCTGAATCATGACACTCTAATATTGTCACCATGAATTACCTCAAATATGGGGCAAACACTACCAAAGTAGACTTAATCCCAGCCCGGTTATGTGTGCTATGCTGAATCATGACACTCTAATATTGTCACCATGAATTACCTCAAATATGGGGCAAACACTACCAAAGTAGACTTAATCCCAGCCCGGTTGTGTGCTATGCTGAATCATGACACTCTAATATTGTCACCATGAATTACCTCAAATATGGGGCAAACACTACCAAAGTAGACTTAATCCCAGCCCGGTTATGTGTGCTATGCTGAATCATGACACTCTAATATTGTCATCATGAATTACCTCAAATATGGGGCAAACAATACCAAAGTAGACTTAATCCCAGCCCGGTTATGTGTGCTATGCGAATCATGACACTCTAATATTGTCATCCATGAATTACATCAAATATGGGGCAAACACTACCAAAGTAGACCTAATCCCAGACCGGTTTGTGTGTGCTATGCTGAATCATGACACTCTAATATTGTCATCATGAATCTACCTCAAATATGGGGCAAACACTACCAAAGTAGACTTAATCCCAGCCCTGTTATGTGTGCTATGCTGAATCATGACACTCTAATATTGTCATCATGAATTACCTCAAATATGGGGCAAACAATACCAAAGTAGACTTAATCCCAGCCCGGTTATGTGTGCTATGCTGAATCATGACACTCTAATATTGTCATCATGAATTACCTCAAATATGGGGCAAACACTACCAAAGTAGACCTTAATCCCAGACCGGTTATGTGTGCTATGCTGAATCATGACACTCTAATATTGTCATCATGAATCTCCTCAATATGGGGCAAACACTACCAAAGTAGACTTAATCCAGCCCGGTTATGTGTTGCTATGCTGAATCATGACACTCTAATATTGTCACCATGAATTACCTCAAATATGGGGCAAACACTACCACAGTAGACCTTAATCCCAGCCCGGTTGTATGTGTGCTATGCTGAATCATGACACTCTAATCATTGTCACCATGAATTACCTCAAATATGGGGCAAACACTACCAAAGTAGACCTTAATCCAGCCCGGTTATGTGTGCTATGCTGAATCATGACACTCTAATATTGTCACCATGAATTACCTCAAATATGGGGCAAACACTACCAAAGTAGACTTAATCCCAGCCCGGTTATGTGTGCTATGCTGAATCATGACACTCTAAATATTGTCACCATGAATTACCTCAAATATGGGCAAACACTACCAAAGTAGACTAATCCCAGCCCGGTTATGTGTGCTATGCTGAATCATGACACTCTAATATTGTCATCCATGAATTACCTCAAATATGGGGCAAACACTACCAAAGTAGACCTAATCCCAGCCCGGTTATGTGTGCTATGCTGAATCATGACACTCTAATATTGTCACCATGAATTACCTCAAATATGGGGGCAAACACTACCAAAGTAGACCTAATCCCAGCCGGTTATGTGTGCTATGCTGAATCATGACACTCTAATATTGTCATCATGAATTACCTCAAATATGGGGCAAACAATACCAAAGTAGACCTAATCCCAGCCCGGTTATGTGTGCTATGCTGAATCATGACACTCTAATATTGTCATCATGAATTACCTCAAATATGGGGCAAACACTACCAAAGTAGACTAATCCAGCACGGTTAGTGTGTGCTATGCTGAATCATGACACTCTAATATTGTCATCATGAATTACCTCAAATATGGGGCAAACACTACCAAAGTAGACCTAATCCCAGACCGGTTATGTGTGCTATGCTGAATCATGACACTCTAATATTGTCATCATGAATCTCCTCAAATATGGGGCAAACACTACCAAAGTAGACTTAATCCCAGCCCGGTTATGTGTGCTATGCTGAATCATGACACTCTAATATTGTCATCATGAATTACCTCAAATATGGGGCAAACAATACCAAAGTAGACTTAATCCCAGCCCGGTTATGTGTGCTATGCTGAATCATGACACTCTAATATTGTCATCATGAATTACCTCAAATATGGGGCAAACACTACCAAAGTAGACTTAATCCCAGCCCGGTTGTGTGTGCTATGCTGAATCATGACACTCTAATATTGTCATCATGAATTACCTCAAATATGGGGCAAACACTACCAAAGTAGACTTAATCCCAGCCCGGTTATGTGTGCTATGCTGAATCATGACACTCTAATATTGTCATCATGAATTACCTCAAATATGGGGCAAACAATACCAAGTAGACTTAATCCCAGCCCGGTTATGTGTGCTATGCTGAATCATGACACTCTAATATTGTCACCATGAATTACCTCAAATATGGGGCAAACACTACCAAAGTAGACCTAATCCCAGCCCGGTTATGTGTGCTATGCTGAATCATGACACTCTAATATTGTCACCATGAACATACTCAAATATGGTGCAAACACTACAAAGTAGACCTAATCCCAGCCCGGTTATGTGTTGCTATGCTGAATCATGACACTACTAATATTGTCACCATGAATTACCTCAAATATGGGGCAAACACTACAAGTAGACTTAATCCCAAGCCGGTTATGTGTGCTATGCTGAATCATGACACTCTAATATGTCACAATGAATTACCTCAAATATGGGGCAAACACTACCAAAGTAGGACTTAATCCCAGCCCGGTTATGTGTGTCTATGCTGAATCATGACACTCTAATATTGTCACCATGAATTACCATTCAAGATATGGGGCAAAAACACTACCAAAGGGTAGACCTCAATCCCAAGCCTCGGTATGGTGTGCTAGTGCTGACTCATGACACTCTATATTGTCATCATGAATTACCTCAAATATTGTGCAAACACTACCAAAGTAGACTTAATCCCAGCCCGGTTATGTGTGCTATGCTGAATCATGACACTCTAATATTGTCACCATGAATTACCTCAAATATGGGGCAAACACTACCAAAGTAGACTTAATCCCAGCCCGGTTATGTGTGCTATGCTGAATCATGACACTCTAATATTGTCACCATGAATTACCTCAAATATGGGGCAAACACTACCAAAGTAGACTTAATCCCAGCCCGGTTGTGTGTGCTATGCTGAATCATGACACTCTAATATTGTCATCATGAATTACCTCAAATATGGGGCAAACAATACCAAAGTAGACTTAATCCCAGCCCGGTTATGTGTGCTATGCTGAATCATGACACTCTAATATTGTCACCATGAATTACCTCAAATATGGGGCAAACACTACCAAAGTAGACTTAATCCCAGCCCGGTTATGTGTGCTATGCTGAATCATGACACTCTAATATTGTCACCATGAATTACCTCAAATATGGGGCAAACACTACCAAAGTAGACTTAATCCCAGCCCGGTTATGTGTGCTATGCTGAATCATGACACTCTAATATTGTCACCATGAATTACCTCAAATATGGGGCAAACACTACCAAAGTAGACTTAATCCCAGCCCGGTTATGTGTGCTATGCTGAATCATGACACTCTAATATTGTCACCATGAATTACCTCAAATATGGGGCAAACACTACCAAAGTAGACTTAATCCCAGCCCGGTTATGTGTGCTATGCTGAATCATGACACTCTAATATTGTCACCATGAATTACCTCAAATATGGGGCAAACACTACCAAAGTAGACTTAATCCCAGCCCGGTTATGTGTGCTATGCTGAATCATGACACTCTAATATTGTCACCATGAATTACCTCAAATATGGGGCAAACACTACCAAAGTAGACTTAATCCCAGCCCGGTTATGTGTGCTATGCTGAATCATGACACTCTAATATTGTCACCATGAATTACCTCAAATATGGGGCAAACACTACCAAAGTAGACTTAATCCCAGCCCGGTTATGTGTGCTATGCTGAATCATGACACTCTAATATTGTCACCATGAATTACCTCAAATATGGGGCAAACACTACCAAAGTAGACTTAATCCCAGCCCGGTTATGTGTGCTATGCTGAATCATGACACTCTAATATTGTCACCATGAATTACCTCAAATATGGGGCAAACACTACCAAAGTAGACTTAATCCCAGCCCGGTTATGTGTGCTATGCTGAATCATGACACTCTAATATTGTCACCATGAATTACCTCAAATATGGGGCAAACACTACCAAAGTAGACTTAATCCCAGCCCGGTTATGTGTGCTATGCTGAATCATGACACTCTAATATTGTCACCATGAATTACCTCAAATATGGGGCAAACACTACCAAAGTAGACTTAATCCCAGCCCGGTTATGTGTGCTATGCTGAATCATGACACTCTAATATTGTCACCATGAATTACCTCAAATATGGGGCAAACACTACCAAAGTAGACTTAATCCCAGCCCGGTTATGTGTGCTATGCTGAATCATGACACTCTAATATTGTCACCATGAATTACCTCAAATATGGGGCAAACACTACCAAAGTAGACTTAATCCCAGCCCGGTTATGTGTGCTATGCTGAATCATGACACTCTAATATTGTCACCATGAATTACCTCAAATATGGGGCAAACACTACCAAAGTAGACTTAATCCCAGCCCGGTTATGTGTGCTATGCTGAATCATGACACTCTAATATTGTCACCATGAATTACCTCAAATATGGGGCAAACACTACCAAAGTAGACTTAATCCCAGCCCGGTTATGTGTGCTATGCTGAATCATGACACTCTAATATTGTCACCATGAATTACCTCAAATATGGGGCAAACACTACCAAAGTAGACTTAATCCCAGCCCGGTTATGTGTGCTATGCTGAATCATGACACTCTAATATTGTCACCATGAATTACCTCAAATATGGGGCAAACACTACCAAAGTAGACTTAATCCCAGCCCGGTTATGTGTGCTATGCTGAATCATGACACTCTAATATTGTCACCATGAATTACCTCAAATATGGGGCAAACACTACCAAAGTAGACTTAATCCCAGCCCGGTTATGTGTGCTATGCTGAATCATGACACTCTAATATTGTCACCATGAATTACCTCAAATATGGGGCAAACACTACCAAAGTAGACTTAATCCCAGCCCGGTTATGTGTGCTATGCTGAATCATGACACTCTAATATTGTCACCATGAATTACCTCAAATATGGGGCAAACACTACCAAAGTAGACTTAATCCCAGCCCGGTTGTGTGTGCTATGCTGAATCATGACACTCTAATATTGTCACCATGAATTACCTCAAATATGGGGCAAACACTACCAAAGTAGACTTAATCCCAGCCCGGTTATGTGTGCTATGCTGAATCATGACACTCTAATATTGTCACCATGAATTACCTCAAATATGGGGCAAACACTACCAAAGTAGACTTAATCCCAGCCCGGTTATGTGTGCTATGCTGAATCATGACACTCTAATATTGTCACCATGAATTACCTCAAATATGGGGCAAACACTACCAAAGTAGACTTAATCCCAGCCCGGTTATGTGTGCTATGCTGAATCATGACACTCTAATATTGTCACCATGAATTACCTCAAATATGGGGCAAACACTACCAAAGTAGACTTAATCCCAGCCCGGTTGTGTGTGCTATGCTGAATCATGACACTCTAATATTGTCACCATGAATTACCTCAAATATGGGGCAAACACTACCAAAGTAGACTTAATCCCAGCCCGGTTATGTGTGCTATGCTGAATCATGACACTCTAATATTGTCACCATGAATTACCTCAAATATGGGGCAAACACTACCAAAGTAGACTTAATCCCAGCCCGGTTGTGTGCTATGCTGAATCATGACACTCTAATATTGTCACCATGAATTACCTCAAATATGGGGCAAACACTACCAAAGTAGACTTAATCCCAGCCCGGTTATGTGTGCTATGCTGAATCATGACACTCTAATATTGTCACCATGAATTACCTCAAATATGGGGCAAACACTACCAAAGTAGACTTAATCCCAGCCCGGTTATGTGTGCTATGCTGAATCATGACACTCTAATATTGTCACCATGAATTACCTCAAATATGGGGCAAACACTACCAAAGTAGACTTAATCCCAGCCCGGTTATGTGTGCTATGCTGAATCATGACACTCTAATATTGTCACCATGAATTACCTCAAATATGGGGCAAACACTACCAAAGTAGACTTAATCCCAGCCCGGTTATGTGTGCTATGCTGAATCATGACACTCTAATATTGTCACCATGAATTACCTCAAATATGGGGCAAACACTACCAAAGTAGACTTAATCCCAGCCCGGTTATGTGTGCTATGCTGAATCATGACACTCTAATATTGTCACCATGAATTACCTCAAATATGGGGCAAACACTACCAAAGTAGACTTAATCCCAGCCCGGTTATGTGTGCTATGCTGAATCATGACACTCTAATATTGTCACCATGAATTACCTCAAATATGGGGCAAACACTACCAAAGTAGACTTAATCCCAGCCCGGTTATGTGTGCTATGCTGAATCATGACACTCTAATATTGTCACCATGAATTACCTCAAATATGGGGCAAACACTACCAAAGTAGACTTAATCCCAGCCCGGTTATGTGTGCTATGCTGAATCATGACACTCTAATATTGTCACCATGAATTACCTCAAATATGGGGCAAACACTACCAAAGTAGACTTAATCCCAGCCCGGTTATGTGTGCTATGCTGAATCATGACACTCTAATATTGTCACCATGAATTACCTCAAATATGGGGCAAACACTACCAAAGTAGACTTAATCCCAGCCCGGTTATGTGTGCTATGCTGAATCATGACACTCTAATATTGTCACCATGAATTACCTCAAATATGGGGCAAACACTACCAAAGTAGACTTAATCCCAGCCCGGTTATGTGTGCTATGCTGAATCATGACACTCTAATATTGTCACCATGAATTACCTCAAATATGGGGCAAACACTACCAAAGTAGACTTAATCCCAGCCCGGTTATGTGTGCTATGCTGAATCATGACACTCTAATATTGTCACCATGAATTACCTCAAATATGGGGCAAACACTACCAAAGTAGACTTAATCCCAGCCCGGTTATGTGTGCTATGCTGAATCATGACACTCTAATATTGTCACCATGAATTACCTCAAATATGGGGCAAACACTACCAAAGTAGACTTAATCCCAGCCCGGTTATGTGTGCTATGCTGAATCATGACACTCTAATATTGTCACCATGAATTACCTCAAATATGGGGCAAACACTACCAAAGTAGACTTAATCCCAGCCCGGTTATGTGTGCTATGCTGAATCATGACACTCTAATATTGTCACCATGAATTACCTCAAATATGGGGCAAACACTACCAAAGTAGACTTAATCCCAGCCCGGTTATGTGTGCTATGCTGAATCATGACACTCTAATATTGTCACCATGAATTACCTCAAATATGGGGCAAACACTACCAAAGTAGACTTAATCCCAGCCCGGTTATGTGTGCTATGCTGAATCATGACACTCTAATATTGTCACCATGAATTACCTCAAATATGGGGCAAACACTACCAAAGTAGACTTAATCCCAGCCCGGTTATGTGTGCTATGCTGAATCATGACACTCTAATATTGTCACCATGAATTACCTCAAATATGGGGCAAACACTACCAAAGTAGACTTAATCCCAGCCCGGTTATGTGTGCTATGCTGAATCATGACACTCTAATATTGTCACCATGAATTACCTCAAATATGGGGCAAACACTACCAAAGTAGACTTAATCCCAGCCCGGTTATGTGTGCTATGCTGAATCATGACACTCTAATATTGTCACCATGAATTACCTCAAATATGGGGCAAACACTACCAAAGTAGACTTAATCCCAGCCCGGTTATGTGTGCTATGCTGAATCATGACACTCTAATATTGTCACCATGAATTACCTCAAATATGGGGCAAACACTACCAAAGTAGACTTAATCCCAGCCCGGTTATGTGTGCTATGCTGAATCATGACACTCTAATATTGTCACCATGAATTACCTCAAATATGGGGCAAACACTACCAAAGTAGACTTAATCCCAGCCCGGTTATGTGTGCTATGCTGAATCATGACACTCTAATATTGTCACCATGAATTACCTCAAATATGGGGCAAACACTACCAAAGTAGACTTAATCCCAGCCCGGTTATGTGTGCTATGCTGAATCATGACACTCTAATATTGTCACCATGAATTACCTCAAATATGGGGCAAACACTACCAAAGTAGACTTAATCCCAGCCCGGTTATGTGTGCTATGCTGAATCATGACACTCTAATATTGTCACCATGAATTACCTCAAATATGGGGCAAACACTACCAAAGTAGACTTAATCCCAGCCCGGTTATGTGTGCTATGCTGAATCATGACACTCTAATATTGTCACCATGAATTACCTCAAATATGGGGCAAACACTACCAAAGTAGACTTAATCCCAGCCCGGTTATGTGTGCTATGCTGAATCATGACACTCTAATATTGTCACCATGAATTACCTCAAATATGGGGCAAACACTACCAAAGTAGACTTAATCCCAGCCCGGTTATGTGTGCTATGCTGAATCATGACACTCTAATATTGTCACCATGAATTACCTCAAATATGGGGCAAACACTACCAAAGTAGACTTAATCCCAGCCCGGTTGTGTGTGCTATGCTGAATCATGACACTCTAATATTGTCACCATGAATTACCTCAAATATGGGGCAAACACTACCAAAGTAGACTTAATCCCAGCCCGGTTATGTGTGCTATGCTGAATCATGACACTCTAATATTGTCACCATGAATTACCTCAAATATGGGGCAAACACTACCAAAGTAGACTTAATCCCAGCCCGGTTATGTGTGCTATGCTGAATCATGACACTCTAATATTGTCACCATGAATTACCTCAAATATGGGGCAAACACTACCAAAGTAGACTTAATCCCAGCCCGGTTATGTGTGCTATGCTGAATCATGACACTCTAATATTGTCACCATGAATTACCTCAAATATGGGGCAAACACTACCAAAGTAGACTTAATCCCAGCCCGGTTATGTGTGCTATGCTGAATCATGACACTCTAATATTGTCATCATGAATTACCTCAAATATGGGGCAAACACTACCAAAGTAGACTTAATCCCAGCCCGGTTATGTGTGCTATGCTGAATCATGACACTCTAATATTGTCACCATGAATTACCTCAAATATGGGGCAAACACTACCAAAGTAGACTTAATCCCAGCCCGGTTATGTGTGCTATGCTGAATCATGACACTCTAATATTGTCACCATGAATTACCTCAAATATGGGGCAAACACTACCAAAGTAGACTTAATCCCAGCCCGGTTATGTGTGCTATGCTGAATCATGACACTCTAATATTGTCACCATGAATTACCTCAAATATGGGGCAAACACTACCAAAGTAGACTTAATCCCAGCCCGGTTGTGTGCTATGCTGAATCATGACACTCTAATATTGTCACCATGAATTACCTCAAATATGGGGCAAACACTACCAAAGTAGACTTAATCCCAGCCCGGTTATGTGTGCTATGCTGAATCATGACACTCTAATATTGTCACCATGAATTACCTCAAATATGGGGCAAACACTACCAAAGTAGACTTAATCCCAGCCCGGTTGTGTGTGCTATGCTGAATCATGACACTCTAATATTGTCACCATGAATTACCTCAAATATGGGGCAAACACTACCAAAGTAGACTTAATCCCAGCCCGGTTATGTGTGCTATGCTGAATCATGACACTCTAATATTGTCACCATGAATTACCTCAAATATGGGGCAAACACTACCAAAGTAGACTTAATCCCAGCCCGGTTATGTGTGCTATGCTGAATCATGACACTCTAATATTGTCACCATGAATTACCTCAAATATGGGGCAAACACTACCAAAGTAGACTTAATCCCAGCCCGGTTATGTGTGCTATGCTGAATCATGACACTCTAATATTGTCACCATGAATTACCTCAAATATGGGGCAAACACTACCAAAGTAGACTTAATCCCAGCCCGGTTATGTGTGCTATGCTGAATCATGACACTCTAATATTGTCACCATGAATTACCTCAAATATGGGGCAAACACTACCAAAGTAGACTTAATCCCAGCCCGGTTATGTGTGCTATGCTGAATCATGACACTCTAATATTGTCACCATGAATTACCTCAAATATGGGGCAAACACTACCAAAGTAGACTTAATCCCAGCCCGGTTATGTGTGCTATGCTGAATCATGACACTCTAATATTGTCATCATGAATTACCTCAAATATGGGGCAAACACTACCAAAGTAGACTTAATCCCAGCCCGGTTATGTGTGCTATGCTGAATCATGACACTCTAATATTGTCACCATGAATTACCTCAAATATGGGGCAAACACTACCAAAGTAGACTTAATCCCAGCCCGGTTATGTGTGCTATGCTGAATCATGACACTCTAATATTGTCACCATGAATTACCTCAAATATGGGGCAAACACTACCAAAGTAGACTTAATCCCAGCCCGGTTATGTGTGCTATGCTGAATCATGACACTCTAATATTGTCACCATGAATTACCTCAAATATGGGGCAAACACTACCAAAGTAGACTTAATCCCAGCCCGGTTGTGTGCTATGCTGAATCATGACACTCTAATATTGTCACCATGAATTACCTCAAATATGGGGCAAACACTACCAAAGTAGACTTAATCCCAGCCCGGTTATGTGTGCTATGCTGAATCATGACACTCTAATATTGTCACCATGAATTACCTCAAATATGGGGCAAACACTACCAAAGTAGACTTAATCCCAGCCCGGTTATGTGTGCTATGCTGAATCATGACACTCTAATATTGTCACCATGAATTACCTCAAATATGGGGCAAACACTACCAAAGTAGACTTAATCCCAGCCCGGTTATGTGTGCTATGCTGAATCATGACACTCTAATATTGTCACCATGAATTACCTCAAATATGGGGCAAACACTACCAAAGTAGACTTAATCCCAGCCCGGTTGTGTGTGCTATGCTGAATCATGACACTCTAATATTGTCACCATGAATTACCTCAAATATGGGGCAAACACTACCAAAGTAGACTTAATCCCAGCCCGGTTATGTGTGCTATGCTGAATCATGACACTCTAATATTGTCACCATGAATTACCTCAAATATGGGGCAAACACTACCAAAGTAGACTTAATCCCAGCCCGGTTATGTGTGCTATGCTGAATCATGACACTCTAATATTGTCACCATGAATTACCTCAAATATGGGGCAAACACTACCAAAGTAGACTTAATCCCAGCCCGGTTATGTGTGCTATGCTGAATCATGACACTCTAATATTGTCACCATGAATTACCTCAAATATGGGGCAAACACTACCAAAGTAGACTTAATCCCAGCCCGGTTATGTGTGCTATGCTGAATCATGACACTCTAATATTGTCACCATGAATTACCTCAAATATGGGGCAAACACTACCAAAGTAGACTTAATCCCAGCCCGGTTATGTGTGCTATGCTGAATCATGACACTCTAATATTGTCACCATGAATTACCTCAAATATGGGGCAAACACTACCAAAGTAGACTTAATCCCAGCCCGGTTATGTGTGCTATGCTGAATCATGACACTCTAATATTGTCACCATGAATTACCTCAAATATGGGGCAAACACTACCAAAGTAGACTTAATCCCAGCCCGGTTGTGTGTGCTATGCTGAATCATGACACTCTAATATTGTCACCATGAATTACCTCAAATATGGGGCAAACACTACCAAAGTAGACTTAATCCCAGCCCGGTTATGTGTGCTATGCTGAATCATGACACTCTAATATTGTCACCATGAATTACCTCAAATATGGGGCAAACACTACCAAAGTAGACTTAATCCCAGCCCGGTTATGTGTGCTATGCTGAATCATGACACTCTAATATTGTCACCATGAATTACCTCAAATATGGGGCAAACACTACCAAAGTAGACTTAATCCCAGCCCGGTTATGTGTGCTATGCTGAATCATGACACTCTAATATTGTCACCATGAATTACCTCAAATATGGGGCAAACACTACCAAAGTAGACTTAATCCCAGCCCGGTTATGTGTGCTATGCTGAATCATGACACTCTAATATTGTCACCATGAATTACCTCAAATATGGGGCAAACACTACCAAAGTAGACTTAATCCCAGCCCGGTTATGTGTGCTATGCTGAATCATGACACTCTAATATTGTCACCATGAATTACCTCAAATATGGGGCAAACACTACCAAAGTAGACTTAATCCCAGCCCGGTTATGTGTGCTATGCTGAATCATGACACTCTAATATTGTCACCATGAATTACCTCAAATATGGGGCAAACACTACCAAAGTAGACTTAATCCCAGCCCGGTTATGTGTGCTATGCTGAATCATGACACTCTAATATTGTCACCATGAATTACCTCAAATATGGGGCAAACACTACCAAAGTAGACTTAATCCCAGCCCGGTTATGTGTGCTATGCTGAATCATGACACTCTAATATTGTCACCATGAATTACCTCAAATATGGGGCAAACACTACCAAAGTAGACTTAATCCCAGCCCGGTTATGTGTGCTATGCTGAATCATGACACTCTAATATTGTCACCATGAATTACCTCAAATATGGGGCAAACACTACCAAAGTAGACTTAATCCCAGCCCGGTTATGTGTGCTATGCTGAATCATGACACTCTAATATTGTCACCATGAATTACCTCAAATATGGGGCAAACACTACCAAAGTAGACTTAATCCCAGCCCGGTTATGTGTGCTATGCTGAATCATGACACTCTAATATTGTCACCATGAATTACCTCAAATATGGGGCAAACACTACCAAAGTAGACTTAATCCCAGCCCGGTTATGTGTGCTATGCTGAATCATGACACTCTAATATTGTCACCATGAATTACCTCAAATATGGGGCAAACACTACCAAAGTAGACTTAATCCCAGCCCGGTTATGTGTGCTATGCTGAATCATGACACTCTAATATTGTCACCATGAATTACCTCAAATATGGGGCAAACACTACCAAAGTAGACTTAATCCCAGCCCGGTTATGTGTGCTATGCTGAATCATGACACTCTAATATTGTCACCATGAATTACCTCAAATATGGGGCAAACACTACCAAAGTAGACTTAATCCCAGCCCGGTTATGTGTGCTATGCTGAATCATGACACTCTAATATGTCCACCATGAATTACCTCAAATATGGGCAAAACACTACCAAAGTAGACCTAATCCCAGCCCGGTTATGTGTGCTTTGCTGAATCATGACACTCTAATATTGTCACCATGAATTACCTCAAATATGGGGCAAACACTACGAAGTAGACTAAATCCCAGCCCGGTATTGTTGCTATGCTGAATCATGACACTCTAATATTGTTTCACATGAATTACCTCAATATGGGGCAAACACTACCAAGTAGACCTAATCCCAGCCCGGTATGTTGGTGCTATGCTGATCATGACACTCTAATATTGTCACATGAAATTACCTCAATATGGGGCAAACACTACCAAAGTAGACTTAATCCCAGCCCGGTTAGTGTGTGCTATGCTGAATCATGAACTCTAATATTGTCACCATGAATTACCTCAAATATGGGGCAACACTACCAAAGTAGACTTAATCCCAGCCCGGTTATGTGTGCTATGCTGAATCATGACACTCCTAATATTGTCACCATGAATTACCTCAAATATGGGGCAAACACTACCAAAGTAGACTTAATCCCAGCCCGGTTAGTGTGTGCTATGCTGAATCATGACACTCTAATATTGTCATCATGAATTACCTCAAATATGGGGCAAACCATACCAAAGTAGACTTAATCCCAGCCCGGTTATGTGTGCTATGCTGAATCATGACACTCTATATTGTCATCAATGAATTACCTCAAATATGGGGCAAAACCATACCAAAAGTAGACCTAATCCCAGACCTGTTGTGTGTGCTATGCCTGAATCATGACACTCTAATATTGTCATCATGAATTACCTCAAATTATGGGGCAAACAATACAAAGTAGACTTAATCCAGCCCGGTTATGTGTGCTATGCTGAATCATGACACTCTAATATTGTCATCATGAATTACTCAACTATGGGGCAAACAATACCAAAGTAGACTTAATCCCAGCCCGGTTATGTGTGCTATGCTGAATCATGACACTCTAATAATTGTCATCATGAATTACCTCAATATGGGGCAAACAATACCAAAGTAGACCTTATCCCAGCCCGGTTATGTGTGCTATGCTGAATCATGACACTCTAAATATTGTCATCATGAATTACCTCAATATGGGGCAAACACTACCAAAGTAGACTTAATCCCAGCCCGGTTATGTGTGCTATGCTGAATCATGACACTCTAATATTGTCATCATGAATTACCTCAAATATGGGGCAAACAATACCAAAGTAGACTTAATCCCAGCCCGGTATGTTGTGCTATGCTGAATCATGACACTCTAATATTGTCATCATGAATTACCTCAAATATGGGGCAAACACTACCAAAGTAGACTTAATCCCAGCCCGGTTATGTGTGCTATGCTGAATCATGACACTCTAATATTGTCATCATGAATTACCTCAAATATGGGGGCAAAACACAACCAAAGTAGACCTAATCCCAGACCGGTTGTGTGTGCTATGCTGAATCATGACACTCTAATATTGTCACCATGAATTACCTCAAATATGGGGCAAAACAATACCAAAGTAGACTAATCCCAGCCCGGTTATGTGTGCTATGCTGAATCATGACACTCTAATATTGTCACCATGAATTACCTCAAATATGGGGCAAACACTACCAAAGAAGACTTAATCCCAGCCCGGTTAGTGTGTGCTATGCTGAATCATGACACTCTAATATTGTCACCATGAATTACCTCAAATATGGGGCAAACACTACCAAAGTAGACTTAATCCCAGCCCGGTTATGTGTGCTATGCTGAATCATGACACTCTAATATTGTCACCATGAATTACCTCAAATATGGGGCAAACACTACCAAAGTAGACTTAATCCCAGCCCGGTTATGTGTGCTATGCTGAATCATGACACTCTAATATTGTCATCATGAATTACCTCAAATATGGGGCAAACAATACCAAAGTAGACTAATCCAGACCGGTTAGTGTGTGCTATGCTGAATCATGACACTCTAATATTGTCACCATGAATTACCATCAAATATGGGGCAAACACTACCAAGTAGACCTTAATCCCAGCCCGGTTAGTGTGTGCTATGCTGAATCATGACACTCTAATATTGTCACCATGAATTACCTCAAATATGGGGCAAAACACTACCAAAGTAGACCTTAATCCCAGCCCGGTTATGTGTGCTATGCTGAATCATGACACTCTAATATTGTCACCATGAATTACCTCAAATATGGGGCAAACACTACCAAAGTAGACTTAATCCCAGCCCGGTTGTGTGTGCTATGCTGAATCATGACACTCTAATATTGTCAACCATGAATTACCTCAAATATGGGGCAAACACTACCAAAGTAGACTTAATCCCAGCCCGGTTATGTGTGCTATGCTGAATCATGACACTCTAATATTGTCACCATGAATTACCTCAAATATGGGGCAAACACTACCAAAGTAGACCTTAATCCCAGCCCGGTTGTGTGTGCTATGCTGAATCATGACACTCTAATATTGTCATCCATGAATTACCTCAAATATGGGGCAAACACTACCAAAGTAGACTTAATCCCAGCCCGGTTATGTGTGCTATGCTGAATCATGACACTCTAATATTGTCATCATGAATTACCTCAAATATGGGGCAAACAATACCAAAGTAGACCTTAATCCCAGCCCGGTTGTGTGTGCTATGCTGAATCATGACACTCTAATATTGTCACCATGAATTACCTCAAATATGGGGCAAACACTACCAAAGTAGACCTAATCCCAGCCCGGTTATGTGTGCTATGCTGAATCATGACACTCTAATATTGTCATCATGAATTACCTCAAATATGGGGCAAACACTACCAAAGTAGACCTAATCCCAGCCCGGTTAGTGTGTGCTATGCTGAATCATGACACTCTAATATTGTCATCATGAATTACCTCAAATATGGGGCAAACACTACCAAAGTAGACTTAATCCCAGCCCGGTTATGTGTGCTATGCTGAATCATGACACTCTAATATTGTCACCATGAATTACCTCAAATATGGGGCAAACACTACCAAAGTAGACTTAATCCCAGCCCGGTTATGTGTGCTATGCTGAATCATGACACTCTAATATTGTCATCATGAATTACCTCAAATATGGGGCAAACACTACCAAAGTAGACTTAATCCCAGCCCGGTTATGTGTGCTATGCTGAATCATGACACTCTAATATTGTCACCATGAATTACCTCAAATATGGGGCAAACACTACCAAAGTAGACTTAATCCCAGCCCGGTTATGTGTGCTATGCTGAATCATGACACTCTAATATTGTCATCCATGAATTACCTCAAATATGGGGCAAACACTACCAAAGTAGACTTAATCCCAGCCCGGTTATGTGTGCTATGCTGAATCATGACACTCTAATATTGTCACCATGAATTACCTCAAATATGGGGCAAACACTACCAAAGTAGACTTAATCCCAGCCCGGTTATGTGTGCTATGCTGAATCATGACACTCTAATATTGTCACCATGAATTACCTCAAATATGGGGCAAACACTACCAAAGTAGACCTAATCCCAGCCCGGTTATGTGTGCTATGCTGAATCATGACACTCTAATATTGTCATCCATGAATTACCTCAAATATGGGGCAAACACTACCAAAGTAGACTTAATCCCAGCCCGGTTATGTGTGCTATGCTGAATCATGACACTCTAATATTGTCACCATGAATTACCTCAAATATGGGGCAAACACTACCAAAGTAGACTTAATCCCAGCCCGGTTATGTGTGCTATGCTGAATCATGACACTCTAATATTGTCACCATGAATTACCTCAAATATGGGGCAAACACTACCAAAGTAGACTTAATCCCAGCCCGGTTATGTGTGCTATGCTGAATCATGACACTCTAATATTGTCACCATGAATTACCTCAAATATGGGGCAAACACTACCAAAGTAGACTTAATCCCAGCCCGGTTATGTGTGCTATGCTGAATCATGACACTCTAATATTGTCACCATGAATTACCTCAAATATGGGGCAAACACTACCAAAGTAGACTTAATCCCAGCCCGGTTATGTGTGCTATGCTGAATCATGACACTCTAATATTGTCATCCATGAATTACCTCAAATATGGGGCAAACACTACCAAAGTAGACTTAATCCCAGCCCGGTTATGTGTGCTATGCTGAATCATGACACTCTAATATTGTCACCATGAATTACCTCAAATATGGGGCAAACACTACCAAAGTAGACTTAATCCCAGCCCGGTTATGTGTGCTATGCTGAATCATGACACTCTAATATTGTCACCATGAATTACCTCAAATATGGGGCAAACAATACCAAAGTAGACTTAATCCCAGCCCGGTTATGTGTGCTATGCTGAATCATGACACTCTAATATTGTCACCATGAATTACCTCAAATATGGGGCAAACACTACCAAAGTAGACTTAATCCCAGCCCGGTTGTGTGTGCTATGCTGAATCATGACACTCTAATATTGTCACCATGAATTACCTCAAATATGGGGCAAACACTACCAAAGTAGACCTAATCCCAGCCCGGTTATGTGTGCTATGCTGAATCATGACACTCTAATATTGTCATCATGAATTACCTCAAATATGGGGCAAACACTACCAAAGTAGACTTAATCCCAGCCCGGTTATGTGTGCTATGCTGAATCATGACACTCTAATATTGTCACCATGAATTACCTCAAATATGGGGCAAACACTACCAAAGTAGACTTAATCCCAGCCCGGTTGATGTGTGCTATGCTGAATCATGACACTCTAATATTGTCACCATGAATTACCTCAAATATGGGGCAAACACTACCAAAGTAGACTTAATCCCAGCCCGGTTGTGTGTGCTATGCTGAATCATGACACTCTAATATTGTCACCATGAATTACCTCAAATATGGGGCAAACACTACCAAAGTAGACCTAATCCCAGCCCGGTTGTGTGTGCTATGCTGAATCATGACACTCTAATATTGTCACCATGAATTACCTCAAATATGGGGCAAACACTACCAAAGTAGACTTAATCCCAGCCCGGTTATGTGTGCTATGCTGAATCATGACACTCTAATATTGTCACCATGAATTACCTCAAATATGGGGCAAACACTACCAAAGTAGACTTAATCCCAGCCCGGTTATGTGTGCTATGCTGAATCATGACACTCTAATATTGTCACCATGAATTACCTCAAATATGGGGCAAACACTACCAAAGTAGACTTAATCCCAGCCCGGTTATGTGTGCTATGCTGAATCATGACACTCTAATATTGTCACCATGAATTACCTCAAATATGGGGCAAACACTACCAAAGTAGACCTAATCCCAGCCCGGTTGTGTGTGCTATGCTGAATCATGACACTCTAATATTGTCACCATGAATTACCTCAAATATGGGGCAAACACTACCAAAGTAGACTTAATCCCAGCCCGGTTATGTGTGCTATGCTGAATCATGACACTCTAATATTGTCATCATGAATTACCTCAAATATGGGGCAAACAATACCAAAGTAGACTTAATCCCAGCCCGGTTGTGTGTGCTATGCTGAATCATGACACTCTAATATTGTCACCATGAATTACCTCAAATATGGGGCAAACACTACCAAAGTAGACCTAATCCCAGACCGGTTGTGTGTGCTATGCTGAATCATGACACTCTAATATTGTCATCATGAATCTCCTCAAATATGGGGCAAACACTACCAAAGTAGACTTAATCCCAGACCGGTTGTGTGTGCTATGCTGAATCATGACACTCTAATATTGTCATCATGAATCTCCTCAAATATGGGGCAAACAATACCAAAGTAGACTTAATCTCAGCCCGGTCATGTGTGCTATGCTGAATCATGACACTCTAATATTGTCACCATGAATTACCTCAAATATGGGGCAAACAATACCAAAGTAGACCTAATCCCAGACCGGTTGTGTGTGCTATGCTGAATCATGACACTCTAATATTGTCATCATGAATCTCCTCAAATATGGGGCAAACACTACCAAAGTAGACTTAATCCCAGCCCGGTTATGTGTGCTATGCTGAATCATGACACTCTAATATTGTCACCATGAATTACCTCAAATATGGGGCAAACACTACCAAAGTAGACTTAATCCCAGCCCGGTTATGTGTGCTATGCTGAATCATGACACTCTAATATTGTCATCATGAATTACCTCAAATATGGGGCAAACACTACCAAAGTAGACTTAATCCCAGCCCGGTTATGTGTGCTATGCTGAATCATGACACTCTAATATTGTCACCATGAATTACCTCAAATATGGGGCAAACACTACCAAAGTAGACCTAATCCCAGCCCGGTTATGTGTGCTATGCTGAATCATGACACTCTAATATTGTCACCATGAATTACCTCAAATATGGGGCAAACAATACCAAAGTAGACCTAATCCCAGACCGGTTGTGTGTGCTATGCTGAATCATGACACTCTAATATTGTCACCATGAATTACCTCAAATATGGGGCAAACACTACCAAAGTAGACTTAATCCCAGCCCGGTTGTGTGTGCTATGCTGAATCATGACACTCTAATATTGTCACCATGAATTACATCAAATATGGGGCAAACACTACCAAAGTAGACCTAATCCCAGCCCGGTTGTGTGTGCTATGCTGAATCATGACACTCTAATATTGTCACCATGAATTACCTCAAATATGGGGCAAACACTACCAAAGTAGACCTAATCCCAACCCGGTTATGTGTGCTATGCTGAATCATGACACTCTAATATTGTCACCATGAATTACCTCAAATATGGGGCAAACACTACCAAAGTAGACTTAATCCCAGCCCGGTTGTGTGTGATATGCTGAATCATGACACTCTAATATTGTCACCATTAATTACCTCAAATATGGGGCAAACACTACCAAAGTAGACTTAATCCCAGCCCGGTTGTGTGTGCTATGCTGAATCATGACCTGCCTATGTCCTAATATCCCTCTCTGCAGATGTGAAGTTCCAGTGCCGGTCTCGCACAATCTGTTTTTTTATGAGTATGGAGAGGGGGAAAAGAGCTGTGTAACTCACTCACTGTGGAGAACGTACGTCGGTACCGGATCAAGATGAAAGTCTCTCACCAACCTCATTCCGATAGGAGCTCTTTCCAGGGCTCAAACGACCCGACTGGCAAAGATCTGACTTAAAATCTAAAACTCAGCCATCTTGAGAAATAACACAACCAACCAGCCATCCAGCCAACCAACCAACCAACCTACCTACTTACTGACCTGTATTACTTCTTTTAACAGTTACATGTATACTGCCACTTTTATATATTCATTTGTATTTATGTATACCTGTGAACAATCTTAAATAATTTTCTTGTTAAAATAAATAATAACTGCCGTTTGCTTTGGGAAAACTGGGTAATTTCTCTGAATCTGGGGCATATATAGAAACTTGTGAGATTCAAAATATGTATTATTTCTCATAGCAATGGAATTATGGAAAACAGGGTTCTTCCCCCTCTTCTTCTTTTGCCCTTTGTGAAATGTTGGGGCTTAGACCCTCAGTCAACTCACACCAAGTCACCCTATATTGTGCTAGCTTCTGCAACCTCTCTTATATCCGTTCCTTTATTATTAATCCCCGTGTCTAACTGGCATTTTCATTTCACATTTCTAATTATATCTTTTACGTATCATAACTACATACCTTCAGCGTCTTGCTCCGGTTCTGAGTTTGCCGGGTTTTTTCTTCTGTCATTACCTGCACAATAACCAGAAATACTCCATCAATATGCCAAGCTCAATCAATATAACACTGTGCGATTTTAATTTGTAGATAGTGATTGAAGAAATAAAATATTTTAGTTTTAAAACCAAAGTACTGTCAATGGGTCAACGAGTTTTCTAAACCTGTGGACTCATATAACAATCAAGTTATCTGTGTGTTAATACTTTACAAATGTAACGTAAAGAATATATATATATATATATATATATATATATATATATATATATATATATATATATATATATATATATATATATATATATATATATATATATATATATATAAAACAATTATGCTGACTGTATAAACTTCGAACTACATTGCTACCACGAGCAGTTGATAATAATGGAATTTTTGGTAGCAACAATGAAATTTTGTTGGCTTGTGTTGCAATTTACATCCATTCTGGCATTCTAAGTGAATGTTGGGCCTGGTTCGGAAAGTTGAGTCAAGTCTCGCGCAAAGATATTGTACTTACTCTAAGAGACAACCTTAATGTGTCAAGTCAGTGTTATCTTCGTTCCTCGATATGTGCAAAATAAGACGACGAAAATGGTATGAGAAAATCCCCAACGGTAGCTCATGGAGATAACAAGACAAATACCGGTGAACCTAGAATTTAAAGAAAGACGGTGGTGCTAGACAGGACATACACCGAAAAATCCTGAGAATAGTACGACAAGACAGATACCAGGAAATGTCTTGGGAGGTAAAGGCGCTAAAAATAAAGTAAGAGGTAAAGTGCCACTGACCACGTCATCCTCTGAGTCCCGATGAAGTACAATAATAAATACATTGTCCTGACCCCGTCAACCAACGACTTCCGATGAAGTAAAATAAATAAATACATTGTCCTGACCAGGTCATCCACCGAGTCCCGATGAAGTAAAATAAATAAATAAATGCATTGTCCTGACACAATTTCCCGCCATGGGTCTGTGGTGTGATGACGTCATCACATTTTGTAGACCTGAAAGCACCGAGGAATAGGTGGCCAGTCTCTCCCTCACTTTGACAAGCGACGAGAGTCCATATTACTCTATTCACATATGGGCCGAGCACCATAGTGACCATATGCCCAATGCGCCTTACTGCGTATAGACGGGGCTAGGCTAACTATAGTTGACAGATGAGCATGGAGGCAATGTTGTAATACTAAATACGGAAATATACTGGTATAGATAATATAGAGAGATGCAAAAACATACCTGTTTTACTTTGAATTGGAGAAAGGAATCCAATCCCACTACTGCTGCAGTTGATTTTCTGCAGAGAATTCAACCGTCTGCTATGAGTATGTTCGAAACCCCAGAGCTTCCAGTCCTTCCATACCACGAATATCTTCCCTCCAGTAGACCCAAGGCAAGTTTTCAAGTCATATGTATACTTGATTCTCCCTGATAGTCGGTCCTCTGTACCCCTTACAAAACCTATACTGACATATGATCCCCATCCGTGTGGATGAGACACTAGAATTGCTAGAAGGTCATGGTCATTTTGCTTTTTTTCCGGTGGATTATATAGAAGACACTTGTTGACGTATTTCTCCTTGAGGTAATCCCGATATAACACCATCCTGTCTAGCCTGGACGCTAGTTCCATGTCATGGGTCACGTGTATCATCCACCAACAATCACTGGTCAAGTCTGAAACCACTCGCCACATCCCGTCCAGTTTAATGATATTGCTGCAGGCAGCATACCTGCTATCTTTCTTATGGAAAAGATAACATGTGATATTTTCCGGGTCATTGAGACCCACATGCATTGACGTGCCCATGACAATGCATGCAAAATTTGAGTTTGGTATTTCAGATGTGAGGCATTCTTTACACGGGCATGTTTTGTGTTGAAAGTTGTACCTATCTGGGAATTTGTAAACCCTGTGCACATATCCACTGCCGCATGGAAAACCAAACTTAGTACTCGGTATGAATGCTGGTCTACTCTCACTACGACATTTTAATACTGGTATGACAGACAAATCTATCATGGAAGTGACAAAGTTAGCGAGATCAATATCTCGATATGGCAGAGGAAGGTGTTTGACGTTAAATTTGCTCGAAGGTATGAATGACTTGCGGCCTGGATTCTTAATACATGAGTTGCTGTGTAAGCGAGCGAGTTCTTCCATTCTCCAACAGTGTCGTTTCCCAATGGTCTGAAAGATAAATACACAAACTTACTACCCAAGCAACGGGATATTTGAATTACGCATTTTCTTTACTTATTCCAGTGTGAAGCATATATGAAGGGAACTTATTTTCTCTTGCTTGTGTAATAAATACTGCATAATTAATATCATTATCAACACTGTCAGCATCATTGTCAGTGTTGTCGATAGGATAGATGATTCTAGGAAACGTAGGTAGGATATCTGTAGATTTTATCTTGTGTATTGAATGGACAAATATCAAAGTGTGTATTGGCACATCTGCTTTGTGAACATGTGAATTGGCACAGTTGACAGATCACATACTTCACTTACTCGAAGATGGCACCGAATACGGCATATGTAGACAAACCTTCTGGTCTGTAGAAAAAATAGTGGAAGATAAACTCTATGGACCACTGAGTTAACTAAACTAGACAATTAAGTGTATACCCGAGGCAACATTGCAGACATAGACAATCAATTTCAAGCGAATAAAAACAGAAGAAGAGGTAGTATGTCGTAGTGGTGTTCCGGGTATGTAGGGCGTGTAAGAGTATGTAGTATACCCAATCGGTTTGGTGTGTTCGAGATGTATAGAAGTATCCACGATCGTTCATAAAATAACAGTAAACGTTCTCTATGAATCATCATCATCAAGTGTCTTGCCAGTTGGCAATCATGTCCCTCTACAAAGCCCGTCCTTTGGTGTTCTGGATCAACTCTGCTGATGATATTTATCCATGCCACAGTCTCAGTGCATCCAGCATCATTTCTCTTGGTCTATTCTCTGCCTCTCTTCCCCTCGATCTTTCCAGTCGTCACGATGTTCTCCAATGCCTTTCTTCTCATCACATAACCAAAGAAAGCTGTTGCCTCACTGTTATTGCTGAATAAATGTTCTAGTTTCATTAGCCTGTTTCAGGTAGTCGTTGTTAGTTACTCTGGCAGTCCAGGGAATTCGCAACATTCGTCTCAGGAACCACATCCCCGTTGCTTCTAATTTCTTCCTAATTTGTTCATTTACATTCCAGGATTCACTGCCATACAGCAAAACAGATTATATATAGCATTTCAGCACTCTCTTTCTTACAGTCAACGATAGTGTTTTATAGCATAAGATACCTTCCGTTTTCTAAAATGCAGCTTTTGCTTGCACTATTCTTTTCTTACTCTATGTTGTGCATCTTCCATCTGATGTTATAATTG
Organism: Cepaea nemoralis; assembly: GCA_014155875.1. Classification (NCBI taxonomy): domain Eukaryota; kingdom Metazoa; phylum Mollusca; class Gastropoda; order Stylommatophora; family Helicidae; genus Cepaea; species Cepaea nemoralis. The sequence goes on from JACEFZ010007530.1 coordinate 230,916, forward strand.
CCCTGAGGTATTTAAAATTATGCACTTGGTCACGAATATCCCGTTCTATTTCCATTCCACATTGATATGTATAGCCACATTATTAGAAATACAATAGCCTCCCAGAACAGATGGCAACGTAAGGCGAGAGTCAGCTGTATGACGTTGATTCATTACATAGCGTGACCTCCAGAGCTAAGCGACAATGGTAAGTTTAGATTCTTTACGTTTCTTACGTTTAGATATTTTCCCATTTTGCTTCGCAGTGTATGGTGAGTGGAAGGGAGTTGATCTGTCCCCCTAATTCTTTGAATTCAGGCAGACATTTCACTCACCTTCACCGGAGACATATTTGGCTCTTTCGGCCAACGAGCATGATGTCCGGCTTTTAGACAGTCTGTTAGTCTTTGTGAACAAGCAATTAAGCACACCATTCCTTAACTGATTGACTGCCAAACAAGAAATAGACTTGCACCAAACATGGTGCACAATCAAATAAACAAGTATTATAATGCAATGTTCGTTCATTGAGCGTTCATTTGCAGAGGATACCATGAAATAAAACATATAACATGATGACCCTAGTATGGCGATATAGCATCCTTCTGTCTAAATGGGAGGTCACATTTGGCGATAGATTATCATATCGGCAATGAATCAGTTAAAGGTTGATCTGTTAGTTAGTTAGTTAGTCGACAGATCATCCTCCTTGCACATGGAACCATTCAGTCCATAAGTGTTCGGATCCCCTCCTCAGCAAATCCCGCAGCGTGTAGACGCTAACGACACCAGTTCAGTGTTGGTTTATCAATCTTCTTTGGCTTCCTGCGTAGTGTTCGTGTTTGGCCACCACTCTTTTAATTTGCTGTTCTCGCAGTTTGGCCATGGTTGTAGATTCACTTGGTTCTCGCAAGAGTCTTACTTCTCGCAGAGCATTCAGAATGTCAGCCTTGTCCACGGCGCGTCCGCCCTCCACAGTAGCCTTACCTGCGAGCTTGTCAGCCCGCTCACTTCCTTGTACTCCTTCATGCCCTGGCACAAAGATGAAACTAATCTTTGCCAGCCGAGACCGCTCCAGAGGCAGCAACCGTTCTCTTCGGATCCACCCCGTCTCTATCCTCTTTAGCATGCTCATTAAGTCACTAAGGAAACACGCCCTAGTGAATTGTTTGTGTCTCGAGCCATGTTATTGCTTTACTTACTGCCATGACTTCCATAGTCAGGCTTCTTGTGGTCTCAGCAAAAGCACCAGAGTCCTCTTTCACAGTTCTTCCTCCGGCCTGAGCCGTAAAGGCCCATAAGCTTCTCACATGTCGGACTACCGACCCATCTGTGTAAATGTCAGCATCGCTGTCTAGCGAATTCTCAAAAATCAACACTTGTACTTCCGCCTCCACAGCAGCCAGATTTTGTTGTCTGCATTTTATGTCTAGTTGGATGCAAACTGAAAAGGACGTACAGAAATCTGTTGGCACTTGTACCCACTCCTCGCTAGGTTCTAAGTCCGCAAGTGAACACACCTGTTGAAGAATGTCTTCGGCTTGACCCATCCACGACCGTCCTCTTTTTAACCTGCTGCCCTTCACCTTCATAATTTCACTATGCAGTGGATGTTGTGTGTTTGAGTTAACTCTGAGGTCGGGGCGTGCTCTGCAAATTTGTATTCTGTCTTCAATGGTTGGAAAATCAAGAAGGTAGCGCATCGCCCTGCATGCTGTATCTCTTGTACATCCAAGAATAATGCGCATAGCCTCGTTCTGTATCCTTTCCATCCTTTCTATCTGCTTACGGCTGAGAGTAAGGATCGCCATTTCATACTCAAAAACAGATATGACCAGCCACTCGTATAGGAGGCATAGATGGCGTTGCTCACAGTTTGCTGCTGCCATCACCCGCATCGCAGCCAAACCCCTCTTGGCCTTTGTTATCACCTGGTCATTGTGCTCATTATAAGCAAGGCTTCGATCAAACCGTATCCCCAGGTAATTCATTGCCTGCGTTCTTTCCACCGTCTCTGAACACAGATTAACAGTTGGTGTTGGAGTGTTGACAACATGATTATTCAAGGAGAACCATGTCATAGTTGCCTTTGTTGGTTTGACCATTGCCCCAGCTTCAACACACCAAGTACTTATGCGATTGAGTTCGGTTTGTAGTTCCACAGCAACCTGATTCCTATCCTTCCCCTGACGATACGCTAAAACATAGTCGGCATATGACAATGTCCTCCCCGGTCCATTAATCTGCTCGCTGGTGATTCTCACAGTGTAGGCGTTGAACAGTACCGGAGATAATGGTGATCCCTGTGGTAGGCCAGGATATATTGTTGTTGGTTCCGACGTCCAACTGCCACATCTAAAATACTTTCCGTTGGAAGAGGGGTGCAGCGATCCAGCTAAGGAGGAATGGACTTATATTAAGTTCAATAAGCTGAAGCATGAAAAAACCCAATGGTACTCTGTTGTACGCGTCCTCAAGATCAATCGCTGCAGCAAAGGTTTCAATGCTTGAGTGGAAACCTTCATAGACATTATGGGCAAAAACTGCTGCATTGGTCCAGGTTTTTGGACTGTACCCACCCAGGGTAGGTGGGAAAACACTGTACCCCTCTAGCTGGCTTGATATTTTTCTAGCAATTAACTTCTCCAGCAGCTTGCCTATTGTATTCTGCATGGTTATAACTCGATATCCCTGAATTTCTGTGTGGTCTTTGCCAGACTTCGGCAAGGGAATCAGATAGCTGTGTAACCACTCCTCCTTGATGTAGGCACTCCGTATACTGTGTACATGTCTGCTAGTTTCTCTAGCTCGTTGCCGGTACACCTATTGATGTCGTCGTATCTTATGGCTTTCTGGCCCTGGAGCGCTGCGTATATTTTTATCGTTGAAGCACAGCCTTGATTTCCTTCACTGTCACTGTGTATTCATCCGAAATGTTCTGGGCCTTGCACCTGTCTGAGATGACCTCATTGGCAAGATTTCGGCCTCCCATGTCTGTCTGGTTGCTCTACTCTAGATAGCGTTCAAAGAGGGCGTTGCCCTTGTCCTCGTCAGTCCTTATTCTTGACTACTCCACTCATGCTTTTATGTAGTCGCCAGAACAATTTCAGTGACTTGTCTGTGCTTACCCTTTGACATAGGTTGATCTGTATCACCTTGATTGTGATTATATTCATTGCTACAACCATTACGATTGTCCATTATCGTGAGTATTCTCATTGCTACAACCATTACGATTCTCCATGTTCGTGAGTATATTCATTGCTACAACCATTATGATTCTCCATGATCGTGAGTATATTCATTACTACAACCATTGACATTCTCCATGATCGTGAGTATATTCATTACTACAACCATTACGATTCTCCATGATCGTGAGTATATTCATTGCTACAACCATTACGATTCTCCATTATCGTGAGTATTCTCATTGCTACAACCATTACGATTCTCCATGTTCGTGAGTATATTCATTGCTACAACCATTACGATTCTCCATGATCGTGAGTATATTCATTGCTACAACCATTGACATTATCCATGATCGTGAGTATATTCACTGCTACAACCATTACGATTCTCCATGATCGTGAGTATATTCACTGCTACAACCATTACGATTCTCCATGATCGTGAGTATATTCATTGCTACAACCATTACGATTCTCCATGATCGTGAGTATATTCATTGCTACAACCATTGACATTCTCCATGATCGTGAGTATATTCACTGCTACAACCATTACGATTCTCCATGATCGTGAGTATATTCATTGCTACAACCATTACGATTCTCCATGATCGATAGTATATTCATTGCTACAACCGTTACGATTCTCCATGATCGTAAGTATATTCATTACTACAACCATTGACATTCTCCATGATCGTGAGTATATTCATTACTACAACCATTGACATTCTCCATGATCGATAGTATATTCATTGCTACAACCATTACGATTCTCCATTATCGACAGTATATTCATTGCTACAACCATTAAGATTCTCCATTATCGACAGTATATTCATTGCTACAACCATTGACATTCTCCATGATCATGAGTATATTCATTGCTACAACCATTGACATTCTCCATGATCGATAGTATATTCATTGCTACAACCATTACGATTCTCCATGATCAATAGTATATTCATTGCTACAACCATTACGATTCTCCATGATCGATAGTATATTCATTGCTACAACCATTACGATTCTCCATGATCAATAGTATATTCACTGCTACAACCATTACGATTCTCCATGATCGATAGTATATTCATTGCTACAACCATTACGATTCTCCATGATCAATAGTATATTCATTGCTACAACCATTACGATTCTCTATGATCGATAGTATATTCATTGCTACAACCATTACGATTCTCCATGATCAATAGTATATTCACTGCTACAACCATTACGATTCTCCATGATCGATAGTATATTCATTGCTACAACCATTACGATTCTCCATGATCAATAGTATATTCATTGCTACAACCATTACGATTCTCCATTATCGTCAGTATATTCATTGCTACAACCATTACGATTCTCCATTATCGTCAGTATATTCATTGCTACAACCATTGACATTCTCCATGATCGATAGTATATTCATTGCTACAACCATTGACATTCTCCATGATCGATAGTATATTCATTGCTACAACCATTACGATTCTCCATTATCGTCAGTATATTCATTGCTACAACCATTACGATTCTCCATTACCGTCAGTATATTCATTGCTACAACCATTGACATTCTCCATGATCGATAGTATATTCATTGCTACAACCATTGACATTCTCCATGATCGATAGTATATTCATTGCTACAACCATTGACATTCTCCATGATCGATAGTATATTCATTGCTACAACCATTGACATGCTCCATGATCGATAGTATATTCATTCCTACAACCATTACGATTCTCCATTATCGTCAGTATATTCATTGCTACAACCATTACGATTCTCCATGATCGTGAGTATATTCATTGCTACAACCATTACGATTCTCCATGATCGTGAGTATATTCATTGCTACAACCATTGACATTCTCCATGATCGTGAGTATATTCATTGCTACAACCATTACGATTCTCCATTATCGTGAGTATACTCATTGCTACAACCATTACGATTCTCCATGATCGTGAGTATATTCATTGCTACAACCATTACGATTCTCCATGATCGATAGTATATTCATTGCTACAACCATTGACATTCTCCATGATCGTGAGTATATTCATTGCTACAACCATTACGATTCTCCATGATCGTGAGTATATTCATTGCTACAACCATTGACATTCTCCATGATCGTGAGTATATTCACTGCTACAACCATTACGATTCTCCATGATCGATAGTATATTCATTGCTACAACCATTGACATTCTCCATGATCGTGAGTATATTCACTGCTACAACCATTACGATTCTCCATGATCGTGAGTATATTCACTGCTACAACCATTACGATTCTCCATGATCGATAGTATATTCATTGCTACAACCATTGACATTCTCCATGATCATGAGTATATTCATTACTACAACCATTGACATTCTCCATGATCGTGAGTATATTCATTGCTACAACCATTGACATTCTCCATTATCGTCAGTATATTCATTGCTACAACCATTACGATTCTCCATGATCGATAGTATATTCATTACTACAACCATTACGATTCTCCATTATCGACAGTATATTCATTGCTACAACCATTACGATTCTCCATTATCGTCAGTATATTCATTGCTACAACCATTGACATTCTCCATGATCGATAGTATATTCATTGCTACAACCATTGACATTCTCCATGATCGATAGTATATTCATTGCTATAACCATTGACATTCTCCATGATCGATAGTATATTCATTGCTACAACCATTGACATTCTCCATGATCGATAGTATATTCACTGCTACATCCATTGACATTCTCCATGATCGATAGTATATTCATTGCTACAACCATTGACATTCTCCATTATCGTCAGTATATTCATTGCTACAACCATTACGATTCTCCATGATCGATAGTATATTAATTGCTACAACCATTACGATTCTCCATGATCGATAGTATATTCATTGCTACAACCATTACGATTCTCCATTATCGACAGTATATTCATTGCTACAACCATTACGATTCTCCATTATCGTCAGTATATTCATTGCTACAACCATTGACATTCTCCATGATCGATAGTATATTCATTGCTACAACCATTGACATTCTCCATGATCGATAGTATATTCATTGCTACAACCATTGACATTCTCCATGATCGATAGTATATTCATTGCTACAACCATTGACATTCTCCATGATCGATAGTATATTCACTGCTACAACCATTGACATTCTCCATGATCGATAGTATATTCATTGCTACAACCATTGTCATTCTCCATGATCGATAGTATATTCATTGCTACAACCATTGACATTCTCTATGATCGATAGTATATTCATTGCTACAACCATTGACATTCTCCATGATCGATAGTATATTCATTGCTACAACCATTGACATTCTCCATGATCGATAGTATATTCACTGCTACAACCATTGACATTCTCCATGATCGATAGTATATTCATTGCTACAACCATTGACATTCTCCATGATCGATAGTATATTCATTGCTACAACCATTGACATTCTCCATGATCGATAGTATATTCATTGCTACAACCATTGACATTCTCCATTATCGTCAGTATATTTATTGCTACAACCATTACGATTCTCCATGGTCGCTTCTCCCCATGTTTCCTTCATGGTTTTCGAGACAGAAACGATTGTTATTAGCTGGTACAAAATGAATTCATAAGAAAATTTACATGTATTGTTAAGCGCTCATAGAAGATGAAACTATGTATTGTTTGGCGACCACTGAAGTAGTTGGTGCTCAAAGAAGTAGAATAAAGCAGTAGGGACTAGAAGACACACTAGACAACAGAACAATGGAAAGCTATAGTTACCGACCAAGGTTCGAACCTGTCACTTCCAAATGAAGGCACTGCCTCGCTGCGGGAACAAGTGTACTTCGACGCATGACCAACTAGACATTACTAAAGCAATGTGTCTTCTTTAGCCAGGTTTATCATCCACATGAACCCATAAATATGGAATATGGACAGATTCAGATTTAATCATTGAAATAGCATCCTAGGTCTCAGAATTGTATATTACACCGGTGCCACAGACAAAGGCCAGGTCATGGGTCTCTCGGTACAGACAGGCTAGAGCTTCACGCAGCCCAGCGTGAAGATGTAGAAGATTAAGCATCTTGCCTTGCATGAAAATAGCGAGGCAGGTTACTGAGCAGGCGACAACGTCTCTTGCAGGCAATCAGTTGGGGCTTAGCCACTGTAGCGTTTAGACGTGGTTTCTTAGCTCCGTAGTCATCATCATCATCATCAAGTGCCGTGCCGGCTGGCGTAGGCGTTCATGGCTCTCCACAGATCTCGGTCTTTGGTTTTCTGGATCAACTCTGCTGCAGATATTCCTCCATGCCACCGTCTCAATCATCCAGCATCATTTCTCTTGGTTTGCATCTGCCTCTCTTCCCCTCGATCTTTCCAGTTGTTACGATGTTCTCCAATGCCTCTCTTCTCATCCCGTGACCGAAGAAAGATGTTTGTCTCTGTCTTATTGTTGTATGTAATGTTCTAGTGTCATTAGCCTGTTTCAGGCAGTCGTCGTTAGTTACTCTGGCAGTCCAAGGTATTCGCAACATTCGTCTCAGGAACCACATCTCTGTTGCTTCTAATTTCTTCTTAATTTGTTCATTTACATTCCAAGATTCACTGCCATACAGCAAAACTGGTTCTACATAGCATTTCAGCACTCTCTTTCTTACATTCAGTGATAGTGACTTATTGCATAAGATAATTTTCATTTTCTGAAATGCGGCTTTTGTCTGCCCTATTCTGCTCCTAATCTCTGTTGTACATCTTCCATCTGATGTTATAAATGCCCCTAGGTATCTAAAATTATCCACTTGATTAAGGATTTTTCCTTCTATTTCTATGTCACATTTTGGTGTCATCATTTTCTTTGATATTACCATTGTTACTGTTTTCTTGATATTCAAGGAGATTCCTTTCCTTGCACTCTCTGTTACTACAACGTCTAATAATTGTTGTAGGTCTGTTGAATTATCCGCCACCAATACTGTGTCATCTGCATAGCGTATATTATTTATATTATAACCTCCAACTAGTATTCCTGGCATCTCTTTGATCTCTCTCATCATTACTTCGCTATACAGGGAGAAAATGATCTGGTGACAAGACACACCCCTGTTCTCCGTAGCTCCGAAGTACGGCTACAAAATGCGCCGCAACATCTGTGGTTAGGATGTGTAGTTATTGTTGCGAAGTTACTGTAGACTCTAGGTGTTGTATGTTGCGTAAATAGTAGTACGTGTTGTTAAACACCTGGAGTCAAAAAAGGAATATGTAAATTCAAACCGAGTCTTGTTGGTTAATTGAGTTACGTTGAGTTGGCTTAAAGACTTAGCTGTTGTCAATTCTACAGTACCGGTGCTCATAGAACATTCTTGATGCACCAATGAAACATATATGTGAATGAACGCCGCAATTAGAACCTCAAACCATAAGCTTATATAACAGAGAGCCAGCACCTAGTGTTATTGATCCAACGAGCCGTAAAACCCATGGCGGGGCAACATCAATATTACAGTTCGCCGCAGAAACCATGGACACGTATTGTAACTCGCCTGTTAATAAATAAGCTTTTTCATTCGCCAGCAAGTCACCTATGAATACCAAATATAACCTGCTGCCAACCATATCTCACCCCCTGGCACAAGCAAGCTAAATCTCACTCCCTGACAACGAGCATAGGTCAAATAACAAACACATCAGAATGTAATGATTTGTCCAGGATATTAACGAACATTTAAAGAAGAGAAATTATTGGTCGGTTCCAATGGTGTACACGCAGCACACATAAATATCAACTGGAGTTAGTCACATGTGAGATACAATGTTCCAGAAAGTTAGTCACAGTGAGATAAAATATTGGGAAAGCTAGTCAAATGTGACATAAAATGCTCGAGACAGTTAGTCACCTGTGAGATGAAATGTTGAGAAAGTTAGTCATGTGTGAGATGAAATGTTGAGAAAGTCAGTCACATGTGAGATAAAATATTAAGAAAGCTAGTCAAATATGAGATGAAATGTAACAGAAAGTTAGCCACCTGTGAGAAAATTCTTCAGAAACGTAGTTACATGTAAGATGCAATTTTGAGAAAGTTAGTCACACGTGAAATAAAATTAATTTGAGCTAAGATGATTGAGAAAAGCTGATTTGATTTACAGAATAGACAAAATTTGAAACGATGACATCAGAAACATGTATTAGAATTAATCAAGGAACAATACCTCTGAATTTATTTCTTATGCCAATTCAACTGCATCTAGACAAATAAAATTCTATGTGTTATGAAAAGTAGAAGGTTGAAAAAGAAAGAAGATCATTATTTATGTAAATGTTTTCTTTACGTACCTCTTCCTGGAGTACTCTACTTGTTAAACAGTTGTCCTCCTTGACACTTAGTCTTAGTCTCTTATGGTTGCTTGTGTTGATAGCTTTCCTTAAAAAAATGCAATAAATGTTATTGCTGACTTCACTTTCTAACATCATACACCCATGTATGAAAATATAATAAAGATGACTTTCAGGTTCCCTTAAACATAGACAATAATAAGAATAACTATAAGAATCATAATGTAACGAAGCTTAATGTAAAGCGTGAAAATATATAGCCTCAGATTACAAATAAAAAAAAGCGGCAAGTGCCGTTTCTGCACCTGAGCGCTAGAATTATTTGGCAGTTTTCCCGTGAATTATTGAGCTTATGGGTTTTTCTTGATTACATGTTGAATTGTTTGGGAAAAGGTCGAGTAAACCTTTTGCACTCTCCTTAAGGCATATTTGGTATATGGAGCTAGTCCCATACTTTGCATTTACCAATGAACGCTTCAATCGATGGGGGACGTGGTCAATATTACTAGCAATGTCAGTTATCGGCCTCTCTAAACATGGGGCGGGCATGGAGTAAGGTGTTTTCACGGAAAATGTTCAGCGACTTTCCGGTGACCTGGCGTACGTACCCACTCGTGCTTCTGATCAGATGTATTCGAAAACAACACGTCACACATCGCGTGAAACACCTCTAATAATTGCAACTGTGGTCTATCAGCAAGGCTGCAAGTGTTTGTCGCTTAGAACTTTCTTCTCTATGAAGTTATTTCAATGTATTGGAATGCAGTAAACTAATTTTTCTTACAACTCCTGTATGTTTAGCAATCCTTGGCCTTTTTTAATGCATTTGTGAAGTCTGCGTTCATGTTTACATATATTTGAAGAGTTTCAACAATACCAGCATTTAATTGTTTTCAGGAAACAAAAATGTTTAGCACAACTATGGAAATGAGAAGCGCAACCATAACATAAAATTCAAAATACTAAAAATTCTATACTATAGCGGACCTGTATTTATTTATAATTAGAACTCTTGCTCGCTGTCTACCGTGTTAGTAGCAGAAAGCGAGCAAGAGTTGCACAACCTAGTGGAACAAATAAACAGGCATAGTGCAGAATGTGGCTTAGATATTCACATCGTCATAACGAAAATATGATAATTAGCAATGGAAAGGAAATGTCATCAATGAAAATCACATAATCGGGGAGATACTAGAACAAATAACAAATTTCTACTATCTTGGACATGTAATAACAAATGATGGCAGAAGTGAAATAGAAATCTACAAGAGAATAAGAATATCAAAAATGCTTTCAACAACATGGAATCAGCATTAAAATCTAAAGAGATTAACAAGGCATTAAAATGAGGATTGTTAAATGTTTCGTTTGTTCAACAGTATTGTATGGCGCGGAAACCTGGACATTGAACAAGCAATTAGAAAGTCGGATAGATGCAGTGGAGATGTGGATATACAGAAGAATATGTATGTAAATACAGAGGTACTAGAAAAACTGGGAATGAAAAGAGGTGATAAAAGAAATAAAAAAGACGCAAGTGAAATAATTTGGCTATGTTAAAAGACTTAACACTCTTATAAAAACCACACTGGAGGGCAAGGTTGAGGGCAAGCGAGCAAGAGGTGGACGACGATACAAGTGGGAAGAAAATATCAAGAGATGAATGAACATCAGTCTGACAGAATGTACAGTCAAGGCGAGAGACAGAGAGTGTTGGAGATCCATTGCAGCCAGCCTTCATTGTGGAGACGGCACCTGATTGATGATTGAGAACAGGCAATTAATTTATAACTATTAAGATTAAACAGAACACAAGTTTCATTTGTAGCAGTAATTTCTTTGTGTACTTGTATAATTTTTCACCAGTTGACATCACTGAAAATAATTTTGAAAGCCAGTTTTCAGACCCGTCTATGAACCTGTAAGGAGTGTCTTTTTTCTTAGCAATGTAGTAGTTTATAATTATTTAAATTTAATTAAAATAATGTGAACAAGTTTTTTTCCGCGTTTCCATCCTGTTTCAGGATATTGCGGTCAACATCATCATCTTTCAGCTGTATGTTGATTCCTAGGCTAGATTACGCTCATCAGCACTCCACGACTTTCTGAGCGACCGACTCCTTACTCTAATATGTCACTGGCACGACTCGAACCGCTTCCAATTCTCGTGTGCTCACGTCAACCACGAGTGTATTCGGGGTTACGGAGAAAGCTGCTAACTCCTCGACCAGGGAGACCGGCGAAACAAGTTATTGCTTTTGTAAATAGTTAGTATTTAATTATTAATTACTCACCTTCAGTTACGGAATATTGTAATTACAGAGCAAAAGTATAAATAAATTATTAGCAATAGTGTTTGCTTAATTTATGTAGCAGTTACAAACTTATTTACTTACATTACTGCAGGATATTTAAACAACAAAAGAAAACTGCGACAAGCAGAGAACAAAGTGACTATATCAAAGCAATGTGAGTACATGTTCATGAATTTTTCTTTGACTTACAATGAACATTTCACATGACATTTAATTAATATAAATGGGCAGCTTTTTAAAATCTTTAATTAGGTCAAAGCACATCCTATCGAAACAGGAGTATCACTGTGACTTTCCTTTAACCAATCCACATAATAAAATATACATCGTGCCAGGTTTGTTAGCCAATAATTAGCAATGCATATATAATTTAACAATAATCAATTTGCGGCTATTTTTAATTATTAATTAGGTCACGGCACATCCTACAGAAAAATAGATAACATGTCATGTTAGGCCTTGCCGCCCAGGACGCAACAATATATGGGTTGCTTTGTGGTTAGTTTAAAAATAAACTACAGTAGTATAACTTTTCTGATGGGAGATGCCTTGAAGAGATTAAAACAAGAATTGCCATGGCGAAGGTAACCCTTTGCAAGATGAAAAACATATTGACCAATAAAAAGTTATCAATTGAAACGAGAAAGAGTGTTGAAATGCTACACAGAACCTGTGCTTTTATATGGATGTGAAGCTTGGACAATGAGCAGACAAGCTGAAAAACATCTGATGGCTGTGAAAATATTGTTTCTGAGGAAAATGCAAATACCATGAACAGACAGAAAAACCAATGAACAAGTCCTACAAGAAACAAATGAAGATCGTAAACTGATTAGAGACATTAGGCGTAGACAGTCAAAATTGTTTGGGCATGTTATGAGAAGAAGTGACTTTGAGAACTTGGTGACAACTGGCAAGGTCGAAGGGAGGAGACCAAAGGGAAGACCAAGAAGTAAATACCTGGATGGCTTGGCCACATGGCATGGTCGGGACAGAAACACGGAGCTGATCTACGACTCTGGTGATCTAGTGAGATGGCAAAACATGACTGCCCACGCTTATGGGAATGACACATGATGGACGGAGTAGTATAAAGCAAAATCTAATTTTCTTAGCTCCCAGTTTTACTGGGCCGTGAGCTGAACTGCTAATTTGCTCAGATTCCTTTTTACATCCTAGTTGAAGATCATGACACAAAAATATTAATAACTCCGCTTAGAATCAATATATTATCTTCATTGAGATACCTTTGGATTCGTCTTGTCAAGATCTATCCAACTGTCATGGTCTCATAAGTTAAAAACCAATGTTTAAATATTGATTAAATTTCCCAACTTCAAATCGTCTTTTCTTCCTATAACATTTCCCGGCACTTTAGGCTGCGATCTTAGTAATAATATTTTCTAAACTGCTTCTTCAATTATGCAACCTGAATAGTTAAAATAAAAATGCATTGAATGTCACGTACATCTTTATAGTCCTTACAACGTGAATCTAATTTCAAACGTTAAACGTACACTTAAGATTATATTATGTAAACTGTTATTTTTAATTTCTTACGTTCAGTAAACACAAATCAGTGTAAACTTTTAAAACTGCATAACCTGTGTTTTTTGGTGACAGTTTTGAAAACCACAGAGTCTATATTGTCAAATGCAATCATGCATTTATGTACTGTTTAATTTCACTGAATCAGCCTATACTTATTGTTTCTGATTAAGCTTAAATATTGAATGTTGAGAAGAAACAAAAAACCCATGACTTGCACGTCCACAATCGGCTTCCTAAGTACTAAGTCCACAAAGCAATATAACAATGGAGATTCCCGTTCACATTTCCTGTAAAGGTGACTTCTTCTTCTTCTTCTTCAGCGTTCCGAGCCATTGAGGTTCTTTGCTGCAGATACAATCCGTCTCCATTCGTCTCTCTGGTGGACCTTCTCTTGCCAGTCATTGATTCCAAGTGCTTGTAGGTCTGTATATGTATTATCTCTCCACCGACTTCTTGGTCTACCTCGGGGTCTACGGTCATTTATTTCCTGAGTGTAAGCGAGTTTTGTTTCCCTATTATCTTCCATTCTTTCTATATGCCCCAGCCATTGTAGTCTATTAGCCTTCATGATACCAGTGATTAGCGGGGACTTAAACAGATCTTAAATGTTTTTGTTACTTCTTCTTTTCCACTCTAAAAATAGGTGTCCATTTCTAAACGACTCCGGTGATCGAGTGAAATGGCGAGTCCTGACCGCCCACGCTTTCCGGCATGGCACACGATTGATTGATTGATTGATTTCTAAACGTGATTTTTTCCGTTATAGTTTGTGAAGTTTCTATGAACGTCTACGCAACTTTTCAAGATTTATTTTTTTCTTTCTTTTTTTGTGTGTGTGTTGAGAATAGCAACGTGGAATGTGAGAAGTCTGTATGAGGGAAAGCTTAAAGTAGTATGTGATGAGATTGAGAGGTTAAACATTCAAATTTTAGGAATTAGTGAACATCGCTGGAGCGGCAAGGGACATTTTACAACTGAAAATGGAAGTCTTTTCATTTATTCTGGTAGAGACGTCGGAGACCGGAGTGGAGTGGCATTTTGTTTAGATAAGACAACTGCAAAAGCTTTAATGGGATATAATCCAGTTAGTGATAGAATCCTCACTATTAGACTTAAAGGCCGACTAAAAAACACAACTCTCATACAGATATATGCACCTACTTCAACAGCAAAGGAGGACGAAATTGAAGATTTTTACAACACACTGCAAGACACATTAAATAAGATTGGTCATAATGATATAGCAATAATAATGGGAGATTTTAATGCAAAAGTAGGTGCAGGTAGAGCTGAAAATGAGAGACACGTTTTAGGAAAATTTGGATTGGGAAATAGAAATGATGCAGGTGACAAAATAATTGAATTTTGCACAGAAAATGAGTTCACGATAGCCAACACGCTTGTTAAACAACATCCAACTCTTCACATGGAAGTCTCCGGACAGTATTACCAAAAATCAGATAGATTATGTTTTAATACAAAGAAGATGGAGATCATGCATAACATCTGCAAAAACCCTACGAAGTGCAGACTGTGATACAGACCATCAGTTATTAGAAGCAGATCTGAAATTAAAACTCAAAAAGCTTACCCGAGGACCAAGGCCACTTCGTTTTGATCTCACAAAAATACTGGATGCATACAACATAGAAGTTGGGAATCGCTTTGGGGTCTTGATGTCTGTACAAGAGAAAATGACACCTGATGAACTGGCAGTACAAACTAGAGATATCTTGATAACTGCAGCCAAAGATTTAATTTCGACCAAGAAAAAGCAACTTAAGCCATGGATTACCTCAGACACGTTAGAATTAATAAAACAAAGAAGGGAGCTGAAAAAGAAAGGAGATGAATCCGATAACAGCAGGATGAAGTATAAATCTTTTACTCGAGAAATAAGAACACACGAAAGGACAAAAATCAATATATACAAGATTGCTGTACCAGAATAGAGCAATATCATAAGAGTGGAAGAGATTATGAAATGTTCAAAGAAATGAAGTTATTGACAAGAAATGTTCAACCTCAATTGAATGTTACCTGTGACAAGATGGGAAATACCTTAATAGAATCTAGGCAAATTCTAGAAAGATGGCAAGAGTACTGCAGTGGAATGTATGATATGAGTGACAGTGAGGATATGAATGAGATACATGAGCCAATGACAACAGAGACATAACCTGAACCCTCATTAGATGAAATTGCTTGGGCTATAAAGAACCTGAAGAATGTTGAATCACCTGGATGTGATGATATACCAGCTGAACAAATTAATGCGGGAGGAGAAGAGAGCATACACATATATCATGCATTATGTAAAAAGATTTGGAAATATGGTATATGGCCAAAAGATTGAAAGAGAACTATCTTCATTCTAATACCAAAAAAGGGCAACCTGAAATTATGCACCAACAATAGAACTGTTGCCCTGATCAGTCATGCAAGTAAAATTCTACTAAAAGTCATAATGAGAAGACTTCGTAAGAAAATGGAAGAAGAGATTAACGTGGTTCAAGCTGGATTTAGACAAGGAAGAGTAACAAGAGATCACATATTCAACATGCGATTAATAATAGAGAAGTGCAGAGAATTTAATGTAAACCTATTCTCATGTTTTGTGGGTTATTCAAAGGCATTTGACTGTGTACAGCACCAGAAACTTTGGGAAATCATGAGGAATATGGGCTTTCCAACACATGCAGTAAAACTCATAAAAATGCTCTATCTAGACCAACAAGCAGCAGTTAGAATAGATGGCGAGACATCAGATTGGTTTGACATCAAACAAGGAGTCCGTCAGGGCTGCGTGCTGTCACCCTATTTGTTTAACCTGTACGCCGAAAATGTAATGAGAAATATAAGAGATTATATAAACAGGGAAATATATGATGCCCTAAATATCGGCGGTCATGACATACCAGAGATTCGATATGCTGATGATACAGTATTGCTATCTGCAACACAGACTGGCATAGAAAACCTAATAGCCTCAACCCAATTGAATAGTCAAGCTGAAAAACATCTGATGGCTGCGGAAATGCGGTTTCTGAGGAAAATGCAAAGAATACCATGGACAGACAGAAAAACCAATGACCAAGTACTACAGGAGACAAATGAACATCGTAAACTGATTAGAGAAACTAGACGTAGACAGTCAAAATATTTTGGACATGTTATGAGAAGAAATGGATTGGAGAACTTGGTGACAACTGGCATGGTCGAAGGGAACAGACCAAGAGGAAGACCGAGAGGAAAACACCTGGATGGCTTGGCCACATGGCATGGACGAGACAGGAACACTGAGCTGATCCACGACACTGGTGATCGAGTGAAATGACGAGTCATGACCGCCCACGCTTTCCGGAATGGCACATGAATGATTGATTGATTGAATTGAATAGTGAAAATCACAACTTATATCTTAACATAGCAAAAACAAAGATAATGCATACAGATAAAACTACCATGGAGAAAGAAATATACGTTAATGGGGAAAAATTGGAGGTGGTGGAAAATTTTGAATATCTTGGGTCATTGATTACCAACAACGGGAACACAATGAAAGAAATAAAACGGCGACTATCAATTGCTCTTCAAAGACTAAAACAGCTGAATAAATTATGGAGTGGGACAGACAGAACTACAAAAATTAGATTTTTAAGAGCATGCATCTTTCCCATTGCAACATACGCCTGTGAGACATGGACACTTACTAAACAAGCTGAACAGCGCATAAACGCCTTTGAATATAAATGTTATAAACGAGTTCTAAAAATATCTTGGGTAAAGAAAAGAACAAATGCATCCATACTTCAAGAGTTGAATATTGAAGAAGGTTGGCTATTAAAGACGATAAAACAAAGAAAATTGAAATATTTTGGTCACTTGAAACGTCACGAAAGTTTGGAGAGAACAATAATTGAAGGGTATATGCCTGGGAAGAGAGGAAGAGGAAGGCCAAAGAGAAGGTGCAGGATGTGGCGGATGATCTCCAGATGGGTGTATCAGACGCGGGACATCTTGATTATGATCGAGAGGTTTTCCGGAAGGTTGTTATGGGAGCGAGGTTCTGCAAAGGACATGCTACTGAATGAATGAATGATATCCTCTACAGGACATCGCTGTCAAAATCAGCATCTTTCAGCTGATTGTTGATTTCTTTGCAAGATTACGCTTAGTAGTTTGCCATTGATTTTTGAGCGACCGGCTCACATACCCCGTAAGTTACCGACGCCGAGAGAACCACTACTGATTCTCGTGCAACGTCACGTTACTTACTAGAGTATACGAGATTATCGAGAAAGTCGTGTAACCTCTAAACCAGGGAGACCGGCAAATAATGGTGTCGTTCTAGTTTGTGGAGAGACATGAACGCCTACGCTACTTTGCAAGACACGTGATGATGATGTCGCTTTGGCTGTGGTGTGTATGAATCTACCTTTGCAAGTGCAACCCCCCCCCCCCCCCCCCCACCTCTCTCGAGGTGTAACACCCTTACTGTTAGTTAAAAGCTAGGTGCATATCTGTTATTATTCCCTCCGCTCATCGTTTACATGGTCGGCCTCTTCTCCTGCTTCCATTTGGTCTGTACATCATTGTTTGTTGTGGTATACTGTTAGTTGGTTGGTAATCTAGTTATAAGGTCAAACCATTTAACTTGCTATTTTATGATAAAATCTGTCTCTGCTATACTATAATCCCCACTTTAGTCCTGATTTCTTCATTTCTGATTTTCTCTCTTCTTTATTCATCGAGTATTCTTCTCAGTCTCTGGTCTCTGAAGTACTCAGTCTCTGGTACCGGTCTCTGTGGCTTAGGACTTGCGAACGCGGTTTGTGAGCCCGTATACCCGGGTTCGAAACACGGCGGTGCTGGTTTTTTCGAAAAAGGTATAGGGGCCGGTCGTTCAGAAAACAATGGCAAACTACTGAACGTAACACTTGTTTAGTACATCAACAGCAGCATGAAAATGCTTGTGTTGACTGCAACGTCCCGTAAGGGATACGCTACACAATTTTTTTAAAAATTCTTCTCAGGAATCTCATTTCTGTTGTTGTAATTTTTCTTTTATCCTTCTCTGTCATTGTCCAGGTTGGCATTGATAGCATAAAGTTGGTAGCAAGATTGTGGTGTAGAGTGCTTTTTTTAAGAATTTATTGATACATATTTGTTCTTTAGTATTGGTGTCATTTGTCCAATGAGTTGGCATGCCTTATTGCATTTATTTTCGATCTCTCCTTCTGATTTGTCTTTTAAAAAACTAGTATACTACCTAAATACTTGAAGCTCTTTACTTGTTTCAGGGGATGTTCTTTTAGATGCATCTTTGTTGTGTTTTCTTCTTTGGTTGTAGTCATTGTCTCTGCTTTAGTGATGTTAATTTTCATGTTATGTTAGTTATACACTTCATTTATACTATTTATATAGACTGTTTATTTAGACTATGTATCTAGCATCTGTGCTTCCTATTTTAATAAAAACACATAAATGTGACTAGGAGACTGAAAAAAAAACAAAGAACAAAATCAAAGAGGTATAATGTTGGCTAATTATTGTGCATTCAAGGCCACACAAACTATTTTCATTTTGTTTTAAAGAACACACTTAAGAAATCTGGCTTCCTAATTGGTCACTCCCAGTGCTCACTTAGCCTCATTGGAAGTCATGCACTCATGATTTGTCAGTTGTGTGTGTGTGTGTGTATGTGTGTGTGTGTGTGTGTGTGTGATTGCTGGCTTAACTCAAGCGTAGTTCATACACATGGTACTAGTTCAAGTGCACTGGACTGATGTTTACTTGTGGATTAGTTCCCCCTGTTACCAGTGTCCCTCGCCATCAGGCGGACCTACTTCACCTTCTGAGGTACTTGTAATTTACGTTCCTAAGTCAAGGACAAGAATTCAACATTTTAGTCCAACTGACCGGTGTAGGGGTTTAACCCGCTATCTAGGCAATCGCGCACCAGATGTGTAAGATTAAGCGCTCTGGTCCATTCGGCCATACAAACATCCTAAATATTTGTCTATAAAGGTCGCTAACTCTGTGAACGTCTGCAGTAAAACGTTCTGGAGCTACAGGAGTTACACATAACAACTGCCTTGTACTCTCTGCTGGAGCAGAGGCACTCAGCCAATCTATGCCAATCTAACTTGTTTTCTGCAGCCCCCTCAATGTCCTAACGATTTTACTCATCTCTGTCTCCAATTATCTTCTTCGTGTGTTGTTAATTCTCCTATTTTATTTGCCTTGCGTGTTCCAGAGAAGAAATTTTCTAGTTGTAATATTCACAAGTTTTCTCACCGTGTGTCCCATTGATAGTCATCATATGCCCCCCCCCCCCCCACCTCTTGATTCCATGGAATCTGCCTAGATCTCTCCCTGAGCTCTGCATAAGTGATTATATCGCATAATGTTAGTTCTTCTATTCTGCATAGCCGGTCTCCCTGGCCTGGGTGTTAACGTCTTTCTTCGTATTCCCGTATATTCTCGCGAGTAACGTAACCTGTGCGAGAATCGGTAGTGGTTCTCGCCGCGTTGGTAATATTCGGGGTATGTGAGCCGGTCGCTCAGAAAGCAATGCCAAACTACTGAGCGTAATCTTGCCTAGTACATTAACAGCAGCTGAAAAATGCTGATACTGACTGCAACGTCCTGTAAGGTATATGCAAAAAAAATGTAAAAAGAATTCTGCATAAGAACCAGTTGATGAGTCTATGTACTTCATTATGAGGGGGCTTCAAATGAAAACCTTGCATGATTGTGTTTTTGTGTTAATATATTCTGAAAAAAAGAACAAATATAGCTATTTATATGTAGTCACCACTGCATTCAATGCAAGTAATTGAACGCCGATGAAGTGTTTTGATTCCTGTAGAGAAAACTTCTCTAGGGTCACAACTTGATGTGCCTGATCTGGTCGT
Source organism: Cepaea nemoralis (assembly GCA_014155875.1). NCBI lineage: Eukaryota > Metazoa > Mollusca > Gastropoda > Stylommatophora > Helicidae > Cepaea > Cepaea nemoralis. The sequence continues at coordinate 251,278 of JACEFZ010007530.1, forward strand.
GAACAGTTTGTCACAGAAGTCACGACATTTTGGAACTTCCTACTCCACTCATACACTTTCAGGACTGACAGGCGTGCATCACCATACTAGACCTTGATTAGCCGATAAATTTATATAGGTTTCACCTCTTCGCTGATCAAAACACGGATCAACAGAACACGTCTCCTCTTTGGTGCATGTCAAAAGTAGGGCGACCAACTTTAGACTGTCCTTAAGATGTCACAGTGTTTGTCTGCAAAGTGATGTCACATCCTTAACACCCTTGGAATCCTTAAGAAATAAATAAATGGGGAGAACCGTTGAGGTCACTAAGACGATTAAACAAATAGACACACATAGTATTATTTCGATCCCGGTCGGTAACTATTATAGCTTTCAAATTTTATGTTGTCTAGTGCGTCTTCTATTCTCTTTTTCCCTCTTCTTCTTCTGTGAGCGCCAAATAATACTATGTGTGTCTATTTGGAATCCTTAACTACAATATTGACAGGTTACAAGACAACGACATGGTTATTGTCATTTCTATCACACTTTTAAGGTTTTCATTTGAAGCCCCCTCATAGTAACTGGTTTAGTCGTTCTCCATATTTCTAATCCATACAACAGTTCTAAGATTGGTAGTAAGTTTGATTTCTTTCGACTCCCACACATTTTCTATTGCGATGAAAGCTTTATGTCCTTATGTTATTACCTTAGTCTGTTCCCCCTTCTTTGCTAAATTGCTGCTATACGGGTGTACAATTTTGACTCTCTCTCCTCTCTCTCTCTCTCTCTCTCTCTCTCTCTCTCTCTCTCTCACTCACTCACTCACTCACACACACGCACACGCGCACGCACGCACGGACACACAATGGCAACTTCCTTTTCCACATAAAATTTTAAAACAAAACACACGCAAGATAATTTTCAAACGCTTTTATACCTTTTATTTACATTCTCAGATAAACAGCTAAAAGAATGCAATGAATCAAGCAGACAGCAATAGATCACAAATGTTAAAATAAGTAGAAAACTGGTAGAAATTGCTAAGCAAATAAATACAAAGAAAAAATACAATGAATCAGATAAGCATATCTGGACAATATTAATATTGTATGAGTACAGGCAATTTGGCAGATGCGGTGGCGCGATGGCTTGCACGCTGGCCTGCCGGTCTTGTAGTCAAGGGTTCGAATTCGCAAATAGGAGGATATTTAAAATTGAGCGGGATTCCCCGGTCGGCCAAACCTAATTTAACAAACACATTAAAGGACACGTTTACACACCGAATGACGCATTGATTATGTGGTTATAGTTCAATATTTGTATAGACCTTATCGGCACTCGGCGGGTGATATGGTCGGTATCTAGTCGGCACCTTTTACTTCTCATGACATTTCATGGTACCAGTTACAGGCAGGATTGACATCCACGCCCAGGTCGATTGTTTTAAACTTCGAATCCCATCTAATGTTTCTAATATTCAAATTCGATCTAATGTGTTTAAATTTGAATCTGACATGTTGTTGAAAATTTTAATCCGAGCAAATGTGTTTACATTTCGAATCCGAATAATGCGGAATGAACCGATGACCAGGAAATGTCTTGGGAAATAAAAGCGACCACATATTGATCCAGGGAATGTTGATTAGTCTTAGAGTCTATACAAAATATGGGGCTAGCACCAAATGCCATACACGTCTCAAGCAGTGTAACAGAGTCCTTTGAACGTGTTAAGTTTACGTTATTATCCTTCATTTAATTGTTGAGGACAGCTGATACCCGTACGAGTGTCTCTGTCCATATATATAATCCACTTATAATCGACGTATGATCTTCATTGAGATACATTTGCTTCGTCTTGTCAAGATGTATCCAATTGTGATGGTCTCATATGTAAAAACCAATGTTTAAAATATTGACTAAATTGCTATACTCCAAGTAATCTTTTCTTCCTATAACATTCCCCGGCACATACTTTAGGCTGCGATGTTAGTAATAATATTAATATTTGCTAAATTTCTTTTTCAATTATGCAACCTGAATAGTTAAAATGAAAATGCATTGAATATCACGTACATCTTTATAGTCTTTACAACGTGAATCTAATTCAAACTTTAAAAGTACCCTTTAGATTATATTATGTAAACTGCTATTTTTAATTTCTTACATTCAGTAAACACAAATTAGTGTAAGCTTTTAAAACTGCATATAACATACCTGTGTCCATATAACGTCCATATAACGTTTAACAAAAGTACCAGAAAGCAAAAAATCTCAGCAGTGGACACTGAGGTCAAAGCGTTAGTTCATTAACACCGGAGAAGGTGATGCAATGGTGGTTGGGGCAAGCGGAGTGCATGGACATTCTCAGCAAGCACGAGATGTACAACTGTCCAGGAAACAAGTGGTGCTTTTACAGTGACAACTAGCGCCTTGGCGATTGACACAATGGCTGTAACCAATGAACTGAACTGACATGGCATACAACAGTATTCACACTTATCCGTACTGGGCAACTAAATGAACGTGCTCATGCAGGTCTAGTCTAGCCCCAAACGACACGGGTTGCTCGACACATAGACCATATACAATTAGTCAAACTGCTTTTCATTTATATACACGAGCGTTCAGGCGTGACAGGCAAGGAGCGAGCCAGTCATTTGTCGGATATGAGGTGTCGTGGAGGGAACGGCAATGGATGGGCCAGACATCACCTATGTCATAAAAGCTGCAGGACTACCCGATGACTTTAAGAACGCTTGGGACTCTGCTGCCTTGTCAAGAGTAAGGGAGATGAGAGTAAAGCCGGGAGCCGCCAAACCATGAACGTTTTCTCAAGGGCACCTTTGGTTAATCACACAGAACTGGCACGACCAGTCGATACAAGCTGACAGTGATGAGATGGGAGCACTTATGGATCTATCCAGAGTGCCACGATGATCATCTTCACTAATCACTCTCTTCTATTAAATGTGATGGTCCTTGCACATCACAGACCCCTAGCTGATTCCTGCATTCCGGAAGTTTGTTGTTGTTGTGTTTTGTTTCTACAAGGTACCAGTTAGTTTATGTTTCAATTACTATTTTTTTTTACAAATCCATTTTTCTCATCATTTGATTATGCACATTGTCATCCCAGCTATTCCTGACCCTACCCTCTACAAACACATAACAACCACTAGAACCACGACAGGTTGGGGTTGTGTAATTGTACACAGTCTGACCGTTACCCGTGCCCTCTACGCTGACACACTTTCCTATGCTGACTTGCTTACTACATCCGTGTGGATGAGACACTGCAATTGCCAACTTGCCATGCTCTGCATCAGCTGATGAAACTTCCACTGGTAATCATTGTTTCATCAATGAACTTCTTGCATTCTAAATTTTCCGTGCACTTTCCCATTCATGAACAGCTCTCTCTACACTAACGACGACACCCGGGTCATGTGTGACATACAGCATTTTGCTGACGTCTTTCTCAGCATCACTCCATACACGTGACATACCTGAGAGTTGGACAACACCCTTGCAACTGGCAAGAGTATCCCCTTTGCAAAATACAGATAGCATCGTTGTATGCTTTGCTTCATAATTATCAAAGACAACATGAGCTGCCGTATGTATTATGATATAAGCAAAGCTGGTTCTGGGGTCACCAGACTTCTGGCATTCTTCACATTGGCACCTTCCTTCTTCTCTGATGACCTTATACACCCAACAGGTTCCGAATAGAGCAGTGCGAGGGTACGGTATGTCAGTACCAGGAAATGTCTTCGGTCTCTCTTTACTGACCTGCTTGACTTCCACAAGAGCAACAGTATTCCTCAGGGCCTTAATAGGTTCCACCAAATGGCGGCTGCCAGGAGGGAGGTGATCTTCACTAACTGATGTATAGGAATAAAGTATTTGTGGTCTGGTTTTTTTTTCACAATATATGAATCCACTGTGAAGTTCTGCCTCTGCTAAACATGCCTCGACTTCCGCTGATCCTGGTAAATAGATGAAGACATTGCAGTTAAGAGATTTATTAAAAGAACCATTTAAAACTGTGTAAGGTTATCTCATAATATTTAAGCGGCTGTGTATTACCTGGGCCCTTAAGGGAAGCAAGGAAAAGTAACATTCTAGACTACCATGAATGTCGTAAGATGCGACTAGGGAGGTTGGCTCTCTGATCAGATAGAACATTCTAGCTGCAACATCCAATGGTCGGGTAAAATATGGGAGGAAATGGCGTAGACGTCCTCCTATAATTCAAGTAGATTTGGTAAGAAGAATGGAACCTGAGATATTCCATTCCCCCAGATGAGAATGAATGTGCAGACTGAAGGACCGTAACATGGAAACTGAAACTAGTGCTACATGTCGATTGCGTGGACGTATTAGAATTGTATCCAGTCAGAATGCAGCAGAGATGATCGTTCGTCCATCACAGGTGATGAAGAGTATTCATTCTTTCATCCGTATGAAATGGATGAAGAGGGACTACGAGATTAGTTGGGTTAAAGTGACAAAGGGTTGAGCAAAACTCGTTGATCCCAATTCATCAACTGTATCCATCTGAATCCAGTGACAGGACAAGTCGATGCGACTTGAGGGGGAGTCAGGTGCTGTGGATGACCTGGGTGTTCTACGTGCCTCGTCGTGCTCATTACGATCCACAGCGCGTTGGTGGTGCTCGCCGTCATGTCCGTTGAACCAAAGAATGATTTCCTCTGCACTGTCAGCAGATGCAGTCTAGCATGCATTGTAGGCAGACCCTAACTCGCCGAAGGTTGAATACCCGTCGGCTGCCTCAACTGGTTTGACCGGCCTATCAAAGCTGTTGCAACCGAGGTGGCCTATTTCGCATACTGGCAGCTACGTGGAGCCACAGGTGAGAGCTGGATGATAGGCTTGGACTAATGAAGGGTGAGATAGTTAGCATCCAGTCACAGTGCAACTGGGGTGGTTAGTATCTTTCACTTCGATATCTCTAAAGGGAAACGTCGTCCTTATAGAAGTGTCCTGAGGGCTTGACTTTAACCAATAACCAACAATATAGGTAGTGGATCGGACATCTAACTTTCTCTGCTATGTGCGAAAAACTCGGAAGTCTTAAGTTTACCGTGCGCATCCTAAAAATCTCTTGACATGTGCATTAGCTTTCCCTATTATCAGTAACTCCTCGCCATCAGGCGAACCCACTCAGACTTTAGAGGTCCTTGTAATTTACGTCCCTAAGACAAGAACGAGAAGTCAATATTTTAATCCAACTGACCAATGTAGGGGCTAAACCCTTAACCTCGGCATCAGCAGCACAAGAAGTTTAAGAGCGTGCACTCTTATCCATTCGGCCAGTATTACACTTCTAATTTATCTTTTACCTATGGGAACTGCATACCTTTAGTGTTTTGCTCCGGTTCCGAGTTAGCCGAGGATTCTGAACTGTCATCACCTGCCACAATAATCAGAAATACTCCATCAATATGCCAAGCGCAATCAATATAACAGTGTGTGATTTATCTTGTAGAATAGTGACTTAAGGAAATAAAATAATTTTGTTTTAAACACAAAGTACTGTCAAAGGATGAATGAGTTTTCTAAACTTATGGAGTCATACAACAATCCAATTCTTTGTGTGTTAATATTTTACAAATGTAACTTAAAGAACCATTTCCACACCTTGAGGTATAGTTGGTATATGGGGCTCTCATCTAGTATATCTATAAGAATTATCGTCATCATGTGCATGCCGTTTCGCCAGCTCACTCGATCACCAGAGTCATGGATTAGATCAGCGTTCTTGTCTCCACCATGCCACGTGACCAAGCCATCTAGGTATTTACTTCTCCGCCTTCCCCTAATTCTCTTCCCCTCGATCTTGCCTGTTAAAACCAAGTTCTCCAATTTACATCTTCTCATAACGTCACCCAAAATTATGACTGTCTACGTCGAATGTCTCTAATTAGTTTACGATTTTCATTTGTTTCTTGTAGGACTTGGTCATTGGTTTTTCTCGCTGTCCGTGGATACTCTTTGCATTTTCTGATCTCATTTTCAGGTTTGATATTTCTAGTTCCAATTCGCTTATTGTGATTGGTGCCTCCAACAGCCTCATGTACTGTTTCATTCTGTCCTGTATGTTGTCACTTATCTCGAATCTCTTGTTGTTTCTCTGGACTACTTTCGATGTTGTTGTTATCTTGTGCAAATGACTCCGCAAAATGGTCAGTTGCTTGCTTTCCTGTTAAGATGTTTTCGTCCTTATGTAGTGCAGTCTTTACGCTTCTCCCTGTGCCCTCATCGTTGAGTTGTTTTACTAGCTTCCACAACTCTTTTGTATCTCTTTCTTTCAAAGTTAAGTGACGCTGTTTTCTCTTCCTAGTTTTTCCGTTTTGACTGAAGTTTGGCACTTTCAAATTTGGCTTTTGCGTGCTGGTATTTATTATGGTGCTCTAGGCTGGGTTTGGCATCTGCTTGCTTTCTACATACTTCCACATCATTATGCAACTGTTCTAGTTCACTACTCCAGTACTGTTTGTATTGTTTACGAGTTCCTCCTGGTACTGTTTTCTCGTGCTGCTTATAGCAGGCATTTCCCGAACTCTTCTACTACTTTATTTACGTATTTATCTGTGTAAAGGTTTCTAACCAGTATGTTGGTGCGATGTTTGAAAATTGCCCTGTCCGCTTTCTTGTAATTCTACCTCGAGAGAGTGCTGATTTCACATCACTTACAAACGTATTTTATACGGCTAGAAAGACTGGCCGATGGTCACTACCTCCAAGTTGTTTCCGAACAATTCGTATGATATTCCACTCAATACCTGGTGAGTGAAAAGCCAGGTCAGGTGTAGTTGTAGAGTGCCATGATCTAGCGAAGAAAGTATGTGGGTCAGACGGCTTGTTAATCAAGATGAATATATTCTCATCCTGCCAGTCGTCCAGTATCTCTCCTCTCTGGTTCTAGGTGATCATAGCCCCAGCTCTGCGAGTGGCTGTTGAAATCGCCACACACAATCCTTTTTTTCTTTTAATCGTAGTCTGTCCATGACTGTGGGCGGTCCACTTGGACCGTAGTCATTGATAAAATGCAGATCTATATTTTCTGTCTTAAGTTTTAGTGTCTGATACTCGGCACCTTCCATGTAATCTTCAGTTTGGGAAGCAGCGATGTTATTTTTTACAAGGGTCAGTATCCCACTTTTTCACCTGTCCTTTCTGTCAGATCGGTAACACAGGTAGCCTTTGATTTGAAGGCTATGTCTTCAGTGGGGGGAATTTCTTGCAAGCAACATACACTTATTCGTTTTATTCAAGATGTCTTCTAGCTCTTTTGTTGTTTGTTTGTTTGTTGTTGTTTTTTTTTGCTGATTATCTGCGCATTCCAGTGCATTATTTTCAGTCTTTGTTTGGTATGGTCAGACGATCTATTCTCAAGTCCCCTGGCTCCACAGGACATCTGAGCAAGACCTCCAGTTGGTTTGGTTGGACCCTCTTGAAACTTAGGGCACGGCAACTGCACTTGACTGGGGGTCCAAAGCAGGGCCAGCACCAAAACGTTTTGCAGTAATCAACATATTCCATTGCGTTGATGCGTGGTATCCTGATTTCTTTAGTACGACTTCTGGCTAGTTCCCTCCGTCTTCAGCTTTCCTTTACTAGAGTAGCCTGTGTTCTTACTCGAGTTTAGATATGTATGCATGTACACACGTGTCTGCGCATGTAATTACGTACATACATATCTAGAGCATTCTTGTTGGTTTTTTACGGCGCAGAGACTCGCCGCCGTCTCTTCTCCTGTTAGTTAAAACAGTTCCGCCACGTGAAGGCCAGGAGTGGACTTGCTGCCAGAGGTGATGAATGCACAAGCCGCGGTATTTTGTTGGCGCCCACCCCAATTCTGCGATCTGGCTATTTAACAGCAATTTGGAACCGTTCAGAAAGCAATGGCAAACTACTGAACCTAAACTTGCTAAGAACTCACAAACAGCCACAAATGCTGAGGTTGACTGCGACGTCATATAAAGGATATGCAACGAACTAACCACGATATGTGCAAAATAGAAGACGAAAATGTTGTCAGAAAATTATAAATGAGGAGCTCATTGAGAGAACTAGATAAATATCGGTGAACCTGGATATGACGAAAAGACGTGGATGCTAGATGGGACATACACAGAAAATCTGAAAATAGTACAACTAGACAGGCCTTTGTCTGGGATCTACAGGGCTAAAGAAATGGAAGAAGATCTAAAACCACACAGAGAAGAGATGTAGAAACAGCAATGGGTAATTATGGGGAGGATATGGGCAGATCTACATGGGATAGGTGACGGTAGGAGGGCTTGGCACGAGTTGGTTGAGAGCCATTCCCCAACGTGGGGATAAAGCGTAAAAGAAGAAGATGTGGCTACAACAGAAGATAGGAAAGGCTAGGGCAAAATTGCCAGTGGATAGAGACAATATCAGGAACATCCCTTAGAGAGACACACATCGGCGACAATAGTTAGAAAGTAGCTTTTCTGACTGAAGACGGACATGGCCAGAAAGAAGCAGCAGACTGAGTGTGTGGGGATGCTTGTCAACCAACATTAGACGAGCAGTTAGCCTCTGTAACTTAAATGATTTACTGCAGATGTGACCCGAGCATCTATGCACGTTTGCAAACTGGAATTATGATAAACTAAAGTGAAATCAACATTTAACATGATTATGAGTTAATGTTATATAGATTAAAATAAAATGATTATTACTTATGTTTTAACACCAATGAGTTCAAATAATTGCTTTATATGATTGAGCCAGGGGTCGACCAGCGCCTAAGTAAATCCCGGACAGATGGGGAAGTATAGGCGCCAGTGTGCCCTGACCCCGTCACCCACCGAGTCCCCTGAAGTAAAATAAAAAATACACTTGTCTGGAACAGTTTCCCTTCCTTGGTCTGTGGTCTGTGATGTGATAGACGTCATCACATTTTGTAGACCCGAGAGCCCGAGGAATAGGTGGTCAGTCTCTCCCTCACTTGACAAGCGACGAGAGCCCAGATTGTCTATAGCAAATATAGGTCGAGCACCACATGCCAAATCGCCTTACAGCGTATAAAAGGTCATTGGCTGACTATAGTTGACAGATGAGCGTGTAGGCGATATCGTGCGTACTAAATACGGAGTTATACTGGTATAGATAACATACAGAGATGTAAAAACCATACCTGTTTGACATAAAATATCATTGGCTTACTATAGTTGACAGATAAGCGTGTAGGCAGTTATCGTGCGTACTAAATACGGAGTTATACTGGTATAGATAACGCACAGAGATGTAAAAACCATACCTGTTTGACATAAAATATCATTGGCTTACTATAGTTAACAGATGAGCGTGTAGGCGATATCGTGCGTACTAAATACGGAGTTATACTGGTATAGATAACGCACAGAGATGTAAAAACCATACCTGTTTGACATAAAATATCATTGGCTTACTATAGTTGACAGATGAGCGTGTAGGCGATATCGTGCGTACTAAATACGGAGTTATACTGGTATAGATAACGCACAGAGATGTAAAAACCATACCTGTTTGACATAAAATATCATTGGCTTACTATAGTTGACAGATGAGCGTGTAGGCGATATCGTGCGTACTAAATACGGAGTTATACTGGTATAGATAACGCACAGAGATGTAAAAACCATACCTGTTTGACATAAAATATCATTGGCTTACTATAGTTGACAGATGAGCGTGTAGGCGATATCGTGCGTACTAAATACGGAGTTATACTGGTATAGATAACTCACAGAGATGTAAAAACCATACCTGTTTGACATAAAATATCATTGGCTTACTATAGTTGACAGATGAGCGTGTAGGCGATATCGTGCGTACTAAATACGGAGTTATACTGGTATAGATAACGCACTGAGATGTAAAAACCATACCTGTTTGACATAAAATATCATTGGCTGACTATAGTTGACAGATGAGCGTGTAGGCGTTATCGTGCGTACTAAATACGGAGTTATACTGGTATAGATAACGCACAGAGATGTAAAAACCATACCTGTTTGACATAAAATATCATTGGCTTACTATAGTTGACAGATGAGCGCGTAGGCGATATCGTGCGTACTAAATACGGAGTTATACTGGTATAGATAACGCACAGAGATGTAAAAATCATACCTGTTTGACATAAAATATCATTGGCTGGGTATAGTTGACAGATGAGCGTGTAGGCGATATCGTGCGTACTAAATACGGAGTTATACTGGTATAGATAACGCACAGAGATGTAAAAACCATACCTGTTTGACATAAAATATCATTGGCTGACTATAGTTGACAGATGAGCGTGTAGGCGATATCGTGCGTACTAAATACGGAGTTATACTGGTATAGATAACACACAGAGATGTAAAAACCATACCTGTTTGACATAAAATATCATTGGCTTACTATAGTTGACAGATGAGCGTGTAGGCGATATCGTGCGTACTAAATACGGAGTTATACTGGTATAGATAACGCACAGAGATGTAAAAACCATACCTGTTTGACATAAAATATCATTGGCTGACTATAGTTGACAGATGAGCGTGTAGGCGATATCGTGCGTACTAAATACGGAGTTATACTGGTATAGATAACGCACAGAGATGTAGAAAACCATACCTGTTTGACACTGAATCGGAGAAAGGTATCCAACCCCACTACTGCTGCAGTTGATGTTTCTGCCGAGACCTCACCAATCTGCTATGAGTATGTTCGAAACCCCAGAGCGTCCAGTCCTTCTATACCACGAATCTCTTCCCTCCACTAGACCCAGGGCAAGTTGATGTGTTATATCTGTACTTGATTCTCCCAGCCACTTGTTCCTCTGCACTCCTTGTAGAACCTAAAGTGGCATTTGATTCTCGTCCGTGTGGATAAGACACCAGAGTCCCTAGAAGGTCCTGATCATTTTCTGCCTCTTCCGGTGGATTATATAGAAGACACTTGTTGAAGTAGATGTCCTTGAGATGATCCCGATATAGCACCATCCTATCCAACATGGATGCTAGGTCCATGTCATGGGTCACGTGTATCATCAAACAACGATCACTAATCGTGTCTGTAATCACTCGCCACATCCCGCGTAGTTCGGTGACATTTCTGCAATAAGCAGGACTGCTACCTTCCTTAAGGAAAAGATAACATGTGATATTTTCCCCTTCTGAGTAATCGTAAGGCGCATGATATGATGTGCCAATGGCAATGCATGCAAATTGTGTGTTTGGTATTTCAGATTTGAGGCATTCTTTACACGGACATGTGTTCTGTTGAAAGTTGTACTTATCTGGGAATCTGTAAACCGTATGCACCCACCCATTGCCTACTATTAACCTCAGATGATCTCTGACTGAGAAATCAGTGTAATGTTGGTCAGTATCCGGTATAACTAACTCACTAACATATTCCACTCTCACTGAGATAGATAGATCTATCATAGAAGTGACACAGTTAGCTAGACCAATATCTCGACATCCCAGAGGACAATTATTGACGTCAAATGTGCTCGAAGGTATGAATGACTTGTGGCCTGGATTCTTATCACAGTTGTTGTAGTGTCTGTGACGGCCTGCTTCCATTCTCCAACTGTGTCGTTTCCCCAGTGACCTGAAAGATAGATACACAAACTTACTACCCAAGAAACTCGATGTTTGCATTACACATTTTTCTAACTTATTACGGTTTGAAGCACTATTGAAAGGAACTTATTTTCTCTTGTTTGTGTAACAAATATTGCATATTTAATATATCATCATCAACATGAATATCATTGTAAAGGGTGTCGATAGGATAGATGATTCCAGGAAACGTACATAGGGCATCTGTAGATGTTCTCTTGTGTTTTGAATGGAAGAATATCAAGGTGTGTATTGGCACATCTGCAATGTAAACATGTGGATTGGCACTGCATACATGAGATCAAATAATTCACATATTCCAAGATTGCCACGAATACGACATATTTTGATAAACTTATGATCTGGAGAAATAACGGTGGAAGATAAACTCCATGGACCACTCAGCAAACTAAACATGACAGTGAAGTTTGTACCAGAGGCAACATTGCAGACACAGACAATCAATTTTAAGCGAACGATAGAAGAAGAAGAGGTAGTATGTTGCACTGTTGTACTCTGTATGTAAGGCGTGTTAAAGTATATAGTATAGCCAATTAGCTTGGTATGTTGATGGCACATCGAAGTATGCAAGATCGTGCATACAATAACAGGAAACGATCTCTATGTATCAACATTACCATGAGCAGTATATGTCAGGAGTAGTATGTCAGGACGTAACTACTTAGCACACCTGGAGCAATACGTCATAGATGACGTCATTTTTTACTATATGAAGGGTATGGCTCCAGATTGAAGACGAACCTCATTTATGAAATTTTGGCAGGTATTTTCTTGGGTTCGACTGCCACTTCCGGTTGTCATTTCCTGTTGACTACTTCCGGTTGACTTCCAGTGTCTCCCGGGGCATGCGCCACCGACCGTCCGGCCCACAGGTCCCTCCGCCGGCCGCCTCCGCTTCCCCAGTCCGTCCCGGAGCCGATTGAAGACAGTGAGTCAAGCTCCGGGCATGTGGAATACTTATATAGATAGGTATTGTCACTTTCCGTTGACTACTTCCGGTCCATGGGTACCCGCCCCTCGGTACCCCCGGATGACTCCTCCGACCGCCTCCGCTTCCCCGGTCCGTTCCGTGGCCGTTTGAAGATAGCGAGGCAAGCCCCGGGCATGTGGAATACTTATATAGATAAGTAGACCAAATAGGCGCCGGGCACCTGGGGTCGAGTCCCAGTGTGTGTGTGTGTGTGTTGGTAGATAGGTGTGTGTGTGTGTGTGGGGGGGGGGGGGTGTGTACAAGGGGGTAGGCCGATGTGAGGGGCGCGAGGGAATAGGCCCTACGCCGGATGTTAGCCTTTACCCCCCAGAGAGAGAGGCCTTCATACTCACATCGAGATATGAAGAATAGTAAGTAACAAGGTGTTTGACCCGATCAAATGTAGTATATACTACTCTTTGATTTGAGCCAAAAGGATCATAGACGATGTCACATTAACCGTAACCCGGTCAACCTCAAGGAGAAGGTATAGTAGGGTCCATCACCGACTCAGAATGATAGTCCTGTGACTAGACAACCATCGAAGCAGCTGAATATGGTTTTACCCTCACAGTCTTATCAATCCGAATGTGAATGTTGTCCACATGGGGTAATGGACACCCCAGACATTGTCATATTGTAACTCAGGTATCTTCAGCTTTAGGAAAAAAGATGAAAGCCAGATTACGGCTATTAATTCTATATATGGGTGTATTACCACAAGTAATAAACACGTAATAACATATAGATAGTGATTACTTCTAGACATAATAACCCTAGAGACCAGACTCAATAGTATACATTCAATTTAAATTAACATAATCAGTGAAATTAGCAAATTAATCATAAAATAATATTTTTTTAAAAATAACCACAGTTATTCCCCTTGCGTATTTTTGAAATCGTTTCATCCCCTTGATGTTCTGCAGTAAACAGCTTTATTTTACATAACTGAGAAGGACTAATGAAAATAACTTGCTTTAGAAATAAACGCCCGATATGAATTATGGGAATATAGCGGTTATAAAATTACGCTAATCGATTGAGCACAGCGCCGAAGTTGTAAAAAAGAGTGTAAGGTATTTGCTTGGGTGGTGAGTATGTAAACAATTCAAAAAGACCGGAAGTAGCAAGCTGACATGTACTGCCAATATAGTACGTTGTGGTGTATGGCAGTGGGGTCTTTCAGTCTGAGGAATTTAAGGCCACCTGGCTAGTGCAGTCGCCGCGAACTGTGCAGGTAGGATGTTTTTTTTTGCCCCCGACAGAAAAAATACCGGAAATGTGAACAGATAATCAACAAATAGTGTCAGAAATTGCATGAAGTTTGACAAAGCGGCTTTTATTTTGATGTAGTCTCACAAGAATTTGTAAAACAGCATGCTGCTAGCAAACCGCCGAAGGTGTAAACAAATACTGTAAGGTACTATGCGTGGGTGCTGATTATGTAAACAATCCGAAAATACCGGAAATTTCAACTGGCAATTACTGCCAATATAGTACCTTGCGGTGTATGACAGAGGGGTCTTTAAGCCTGAGGAATTAAAGCCGACTGGCTAGTGCAGTCGCCACGAACTGTGCAGGTTAGGAAGTTCTCTTTGCCCCTGACAGAAAAAATTACCGTAATTGTGAACAGAAAATCAACTCAGAAATTGTACATACAGAAACGAAAAAAAACATCCGAGGAAAAAGTGCGAGCGTGCGCGTACATGTGTATGTGTCTACATGTATGTGTCTGCGCACGCGTGTGTGCGTGTGTGCGTGTGTGTGTGTGCCGTGTCATATCATGACCAAATGTATGTGCCATGTACCGATATGAGGTAGACAGCGGTAAACTGATGTATTAAGAACAGGTTTACCATAAAAGAGGATTTGGTTTAATGAGAGCAGTTCACGCAATCATTAGGAACGAATACACAAGAATAAGTCAAGGAAAGTATGTTCGCAACGGATGATGATGAAGAGCAAAGGGAAACTATTCAAAGAAGTTTCGTATCACGTGACATTAGTTGTGTGGTCCACGGGAAGGAAACGGCTGGACAGAGTTAGTCAAGCCAGGGTCCCGGTTGCGGAAGGACGTGGTACCAGTGTTGAAGTGAAGTAAGATGAATTCGACATTGCTCCAGTATTAGAACGACACTGTGAGCTGTGAGTTTCGTGTGAAATGCTTTTGTATCTGCCCGAGGTTTTTTTGGAACGTGACTGCATGTTCGGAGCGATGGCAGATGGCTATGTCCCAAGTGACCCGGTCTTTGCCTTATGCAGAAACTGCGTGGCTTCTGGGCTCCTGGTTGACTGCCACTGCCATCGACGATGAACTGTATTTCGTGGACTGTGTGGGTGAACATCTAGGAACACATCCAAATGGGAAACTCACTGCGATTCCATCAGAAATGAACTGGGTGTTTTGTGGGTGACTATTGTGTTGACATTTCTGGCGGTGGCATTATGCACAGTGTATCTGTGCGGATGTTGTTGTCGAGACTCCTGTCTTTTTCCACTTTTCACATTGGGCAGTGGGGAGCATTTTGTGATATTCCACTGGCACAGGAACGGAGCATAATGGGGACGACCCGTTGCTGTGAAGTTGAAACTTGCGACTAAATAACTAACTAACTAACTAGAACGACACTTTAGCCGGAGGCGAAAGTGTTTCATACAAGCTGGGCGGTTAATTGAATAGCCATTCAAGTTCAGTTACAGTGCACGAGTTGACGGCGTTTCAGCAATGGCCCATGCCCGATGTCAAGGGCAAGTGACTGTAAGTGTGACCTTAGTGTAGCCATTGTGTTAGAATTGTGCTTCAGAGTTGTGACCATTGATTAGACACGTTATCTACTTATCGCATGCCTTCCCGCACCTTTCGGGAATGACTGACGTTATTTGCTGCGAGAATTGTTTACAATAAACACTGAAGAATGGCAAAGACATTGGGTTGTTCACTGTTTCAATGTGATGAATGTTCCTGCTTAATTCTGTCATTGCGGCTGAACAAACGAGCTAGCAATCAGCTTCATGGCAGAAGTGGGTGCGTCATATCAAAAGCAGGAGCACATGAATGCAAGGTCACCTTCAAAGGAAATAGGGTTACAACAGTTGTAAGATAAATAAGGTCACCTAGCGCCATTGGAAATTGCAAAGCAATTCATAATAACGTGCTACAAGATAAACAAGGTCATCTTGGCACATTGGCAATTGGCAAAGCAAGTCATCAAGAATCAATTAGATGATAAACAAGGTCACCTTGGGTGTTATTCGCAAGTTTCTGATCAATTCATAACATCCAGGTAGTAAAGGATAAACAAGGTCACCTTTGGCGCCATTTGCAAATTTCAAATAAATTCATCAATAAACATTTACAACTATCAAATCAGTTGATCAATAACCATGTGCATGATGAACATTTGCGCCACGACATTGAATTCAACAATATAAATTAAACAGCAAATATTAACAATTTTTACCCTGGCTGTGAGAACATTGTAGGTGTGCACGTCAAGTATACTATGTAAAGGCAGTCATTGACTATATTAACCCACTGTGGACGAGTCTATGAAAAAAAAAATTATTAACTGCCTAAGCCTGCCATATAAGTAGTATCAATCAATCAATCATGTGCCATGCCGGAAAGCGTGGGCGGTCATGACTCGCCATTCCACTCGATCACCAGTGTCGTGGATCAGCTCAGTGTTCCTGTCTCGTCCATGCCATGTGGACATATATATATAAGTAGTATGCAATGCGGTAATTCGGACGATTTTGTGGATCCCCAAAATTTGAACCAATACCCCAACACGGCGAGGATGTCCACGAGTTCATTGGGAGGAACAGTATTATTGATCAGTCAGTAGTATATCAAGCTGTTTTTCACTTAAGTTGCAGGATCGAAAATTTTCCTAGGAAGTTATCTGAAGGTCAAGCCTTGGTCTACAATCAACAACCCAACTACCTCGACAATCTGGAGAAAGATACCGGAACAGTGAAGGACCTCACCATAGCAACACAACAATGAATCAGGCGAGTTAAATTGTCTGACTGTGTTTGTTTCATTTTGTGCGGCTGTTTAGGGTTGCTATTTGGATACTTTCTCCACAGATTTTTGTCGTTTGTCTCCATTATAGGTGCTGAGCTAATAACAGCGGAGTAATTCAGATAATTTATTGATCAACTGCATAGCTCAAGAATAATAGTCGGTGGTGGATAATATATGCACTTGCTGTAATTCATATGTTGTCAGATTCCATGTGTGTTGTAAATTAATATGTGGTATGCTTCATATGTCTATTATACTATGTATATGATGTATCATCGATCTTTTCGGGTATAATATAGTAAACATTGTGACAGCACTATAACTCCACTCAAAGAATAATTTTAGACAAAGAATACCTCTTGGCTGGAACATCACGTAAGAACGTCACAAGGATAATTTCTAAATAATCACACCATCATTCAGTGCATACACAGAAACAACATATTGTATATATTATTGACACCTTGTGTTACTGATACAGAAGATTCTGGGTAAATTAGTTGAAAACTCCAGAAGTAAATATGTCTTCACTACAAAATTTTATAGCTATAGGAGAGAACGGTGGTATGTCGGGGCCCAAGTTAATAGCATGGACCAAACAAGAACTGATCGATTTACAAGAACATCAACGTGAAGAGAGAGAGCAGCAGCAAAAGAAGCCAGAGAGGCACAAGCAGCACTAGAGAGACAAAAAGAAAAGGAACTAGCGTTGGAAAAAGAGAGACTTGCCTGTGATAGAGACACAAAAGAACAAGAATTGGCATTAGAAAAAGATTGGCTTGCCTTTGAGAAAGATAAACTAGCAACCGAGATATTAATTAAAGACAAAGAGATTGAAGGCAACTTAAAGGTAAAGACTTGGGAGAAAGACAAAGACGCAGAGATAGCCCAAGCAAAGATAACAGCACAATCTTTGGACCCCATTAAACGGTACACTGGGCTTATCAGAAACCTTACACAAGGCGCTTCGATATCAGCCTGGGTAACAAACTTCGAACTGCTAATGAACCATTATAAAGTCCCATCTGAAGATTGGGCCATACTCTTCTACAGGAATTTGGCCCTTGAACCCTTGAAGGTCGTGGAGGTCATACCTGAGAACCTTCGCACTAACTATACATATGTTAGAAATCAAGTCTTAGCACATTTTTCTCTCGACCAAGCGGGGTACGAACAAAATTTAAAACCTTAGCACCAAAGGCAAATCAAAATTTCCTAGACAACGTAGCAAAGACCTAACATCACTCTCCGATTAAATGGCTCAAGCAGCCGACATAGCGTTCAGCACTAACAAGCTACGTGACCTCATGGTGCGAGACAAACTTGATTTCCTCGGTACCAGAAGAATGTCAACATTCCTGGTCGAGAACAAATGTACAACGTTGGCAGAAATGGAGTCTAAAGGCGAGGCATTTTATAACGCCCATAGGGATATTTTCGCAGAAGGAGCGCAGCCTGATTTAGCTATAGGGGCGGCTGCCAGGTTGTCCAACCAAAGGTATAATACAAGACCAAACATATTCCAACATATGATCCACAATATCGAGGAAGAGGACCATACTACAGAAATGAGAACACACAAGAGAAAACCAGAGAGAGCAAAAAGGATACTTGAATACAATGTCCTTCATGCAAGATACAACCACGGCTCCCTTGAAATGTGTGACAAAAACCCTGACTATGACACCATATCTATCAGAACTTAACATCACAAAAAGTCAACAAGTAATGCTGCGTATAAGAACAATGTGAAGTGCTATGTCTGCAATACGTATGGACATTTAAGTAGAGACTGTAAGATCAGAAAGACTTGGAAAGAGGCCAGTACAGCATTCTTGTTTACCAGCAGTTCACCAGACGAATATGAAGAGACAAACGCAGTGAACATACAAACTGAAAGAAACGACAGTAATGACGATACGGACAACAAGGCTTACATATACGAAGCGAATTCGACGTACACGACAGACGGAAACCTAGACATACGACTAGCACTAGTAAACGGACTAGCAGTTCCAATGATAAGAGACACAGTTAATGACGAAGACTATACAAACAAAAAAGTAACATGTAAGACATTTGGTGGAACATTAGAACAGTACAATGTGGCATGGATCGACATAAACTACCCGTATTACCAGGGACAGGTTACAGCTGCAGCGTTACCACACCCAACAACTTACTTAATAGTAGGCAACGTTCCTAATATAAAAGAGTGCACCAGTCAAGACATTGAGAAATGGGAAAACGAATTCATTAGCGAAGAACAGGCAGATTGTGCAGCATTTCTTTTTCCAACAAAAAATAAAAAGAGGAAAACGCTAGATGACAACTTAGAAATAGTGACAGACAAACATAAGATTGACCAGAAAGAATCAACTCAGCAATATTCATCAACTAGCGACGATGACAGTCCAGACACAGGTAACCTATCTAGATGGCTAACAAAAAAAGGAGCTAAGATCAGTTGCAGGTGCCGCAGAAAAGTATCCCCCACATTTAGGGGATAAATCTACATCATCTTCTGATGAAGAGGAAAAGATACCTCAGCCATTATAGTCAAAGAAAAAGGTAAACCCCGACAAAATGATGAAGTCGATTATACTGAAGCAGGTTGGCAAAATAAGACCCCAACAATAATACCTAACGTATACTACACCAAAATTGACAGACCAAGAAAAACTTGAAAAAAGTCAGGGGTATCTAAAGCAGAAATAAAGAAACGAATACAAAAAATTAAATTAACGAACTGGGAAAGATATTGGAAAGGTATAGGCTTAACAGAAGACGAAATAGAAGACAAAAGACAACAGATAGATGAACAGGGTACCAAAAGACTAGAGGAAAATAAATATCGGTAACGACTAAATATATAGCAAACTGCAAATAAACAACCTATCATCGATATAGGTCAATGGCAGTTCAATGGCATAAACATGGTTATTTTATGCTACTGTAAAACTGTGATAGTAATTAAGGTAACTTTTCCTGATAGTCTATAAATACCTTATGATTTTAATTATTTTGTCTGAAATACATCAAGCAAACATCACTATGACACACATATAATACACAGTAACATCTCAATGGAAGGATATAACCTAATTAAATCAACAGATTAAACATCTCTTTAATTATCATCCAACCTTCAATTTACTTACCATCATCAAGCTGTCTTGTTACTGACTAAGACACATGCATATGCAAGTACATACAATTACCATCTGCTACATACACAATAAAAACAATAAATGTTTTAACTTTATTATATCTAAACTGCGGTAATGAAATAATTTAAAACGATTGTATTCAGAGTACATACAGGGTAACAGCGATATACAGTTATCCAAGTATTATTTATAGCTCTGAACTGCCGTATAGAATGAGTACAGATATCAGCAGTCAATTTGACATTGTAGTTTAATTAACTTAATTTGAGTCAGATATGTACATATTTTTTTCCATTTTATTAATTACCAGAATGTACAGAAGACGAATGCGAGTGTAGTGGGACCGTGCAAGCACCACCATAAATCCATACAGGAATCTGGAATAAGGTAGAATTCTAGTTCTACAATCCGAGGACACCAAACCAGCATAAACGAGCTAGCGAAAAGACCAGCTCATGGTAAATAAGTATGACCAACCACACCCACGGTGAGTAGTTGAGTGGTAGTATGGTTATTGATTGTTAATGCGACTTCATAAATCAGATTTCATATTCCATCTATCATGATTAAACCATCATCTCATGAAATAAAAACATACCAGTCATTTACCATCAATACATCACCATAATCAGTGGTAAGAAAATATACAGGGATAAGAACCAATTTCCAGCTACCAAATAGAGAGAAAACCTGTGGTATGGAAAAAATAACACCACAAGCTTAGGGTTGATAATATTACAACAGATTACAACAATATCAACCACAGAGTACCACGAGAAAAGTTAGGTCATCATGCGGGTGAAACCATAGCAGCATATATACCGAATTGATGTGTCACAAGCTATTATGATTGTATCCGGGTCAACTGCAATTCACAATAGACCATTCTATATTGCACCTATAAACACATCATCACACATATTACAATGATGATAAGAATATATTGTTGTGCCATTGGATAGGATAAGTTTTCATACACATGATTGTTTATATGAAATTGTTGTCTACATGTGCATATTATGTGTCGATAACAGAAGACACGTTAGTGGATCTGTTGCAGCAATAATGAAAGGTAACAAGAAGACCAATGAAGACTAATGCAAGAGACACAAATCAGAATTTATAACAATGGTGGCAACAAAAACAACACGAAGGAACAACGGTCAAGAAACAGATTGCAACGAATGACACGAGTGTATGGTGGTATCTAATTTTAATGTTGATGCTATAACATATAAGCGTATATAGCACATTGATAATTCAAGTCAATGTCACATCTTTTAATTTTTCTTTCAATTTATAACATTGCATGAGTATATCAAATATTTCAATAAGATTTAGTGCTGATAATTTTATTCTCTAATTTACATAGTGCATGGTAGAAATGATTATGCATAGAAATGTAAATACATTTTTATGTCGTATCGCTATTGGTCAACACTATACGGGTTTAAAATATCAACAGAAAGTTAAGAGACGGTATTGTAGGGAAATGAATGAATACGAAGATAGAGAGAAACATTTCACAAGAAACAAGAAGCGTAGTCAAGGCACTGATAAACAACATACAATAAATAACAGAAAGTCCAGGAATATCAACCAGCAATGGTGATAGACTATCAAAGTATTATAAACTTTGACAGAAACAGATGTATTGATAAATGAGTCTACAGCATACATCTATATGAGCAATATAATGAACTTGCGGTTATAAGATGAAAAGACAACACCGTTTACGAAGAAGAAGTAATCACCCTAGACAGACGAAATAGTACAAGTAAATGGCAAACAGCAACTGCTGAGGCAACAACCCCACTTGTGAACATATGAGGTAACTAAGTCAAACGGTAACCCTAATGACAATGAGAATCATAGCGGTATAGAGGTCATGGATATATTGATCATATTCCACTATACCAAATACAAATAATAATACAGAGGGTCATGGCACCTATTAACCACGCATGTTCCCTCATTCGGGCGTAATGGCCTTGATAGGTTTGGGGATGCTTGCATATAGGGCAAATGAGGAACTACTATGGAGAGGCCAAGGGATCTTATGAAGCTCATAGTATGTTAGCCCAGCCCCCCACCCCCACCCCCCATAGGCTGGGCTACACGACTTCTGCAGGGGAAGCAGATAGAAGGGCGTGTATGACTATAATAATAATTTTTTTTCAGTGATTTTGTGCAGTGATTAATGGAATGCCATACTATCATATTATCAGAGAAAATAGGTAGGTGGAAGTACATCAATATACAATATAGTTATGAAATAACAAAAAATAACTACCAATATCGCCACATGTCATAAGAGTGAAAAACCGAAGAGACTGGGAAAATGGCTACACCATTTTCAAAAAACAGTGGTGGGTGGGGCATAATGCATGTACCGATATGAGGTAGACAGCGGTAAACTGATGTATTAAGAACAGGTTTACCATAAAAGAGGAATTGGCGTAGTGAGAGCAGTTCACGCGATCACTAGGAACAAATACGCACGAATAAGTCAAGGAAAGTCTTGCGCAACGGATGATGATGAAGAGCAAAGGGAAACTATTCAAAGAAGTTTCGTATCACGTGACATTAGTTGTGTGGTCCACGGGAAGGAAACGGCTGGACAGAGTTAGTCAAGCCAGGGTCCCGGTTGCGGAAGGACGTGGTACCAGTGTTGAAGTGAAGTAAGATGAATTCGACATTGCTCCAGTATTAGAACGACGCTTTAGCCGGAGGCGAAAGTGTTTCATACAAGCTGGGCGGCTAATTGAATAGCCATTCAAGTTCAGTTACAGTGCGCCGAGTTGACGGCGTTTCAGCAATGGCCCATGCCCGATGTCAAGGGCAAGTGACTGTAAGTGTGACCTTAGTGTAGCTATTGTGTTAGAATTGTGCTTCAGAGTTGTGACCATTGATTAGACATGTTATCTACTTATCGCATGCCATCCCGCACCTTTCGGGAATGACTGACGTTATTTGCTGCGAGAATTGTTTACAATAAACACTGAAGAATGGCAAAGACATTGGGTTGTTCACTGTTTCAATGTGATGAATGTTCCTGCTTAAATCTGTCATTGCGGCTGAACAAACGAGCTAGCAATCAGCTTCATGGCAGTATGCTTCGTACTATAGCTATGTGTCTATCTTTTACATATTGCAGTCAAGCTTTAATGCATTGTATTTACAGGACATCGCAGTCAGCTCCAGCATTCTGTGGATGCACGTGCTTCCTGGGCAAGTTTGCAGTTGTCTTTCTGAACGGCCGGCACCCATGATCTTTTGTAGTGTCTGTCATCAGGATTAACATATGGCCGGTCTATTTAATACATAACCCCTCATTCCTAACGCATAGCATTTTACAGGTCGGTAAAGCGTCAATGCATTTACACGACATCGCAGTCAACCCCAGCATTCTTTATGTGTATGTAAATTCTTCGCAAGATTGCCAGTGTTTTCTGAAGAACCCGGCACTCATACCTTTTCATATCAAGGCGACCTGCTGCCAAATCGATATATGTATTCTTTCTTCTATGTGTCTATGCTGACAAAAGCTTTCTAGCCGCAAGACGCAGTGTTCACATGTACACAAACTCTGCTGGCCAAGTGGTCATATATTCATGTGGCGACGTGGCTGGAGTAGGCGTTCATGTCTCTCCACAAATCTCTGTCTGTTGCGTTGAGTTGAGTTGATTTTAGTTAAGAACCGACGTAATTGCACTCAGGACATTCCCATACCCGTTCCGTCCCCTGGTTCAACAACCAGTGAAGAGTCACACTATTAATAGTTCCCACCGCTGCTTGATTGAAAGTTCTCCTGGTCTTCTCTCTCGTTTTGTGGGTTCTAGAACCCCTGCTGATTCCCCGCAACCTCTTTCCACATACGGGTTCTCACTCTGTTCTCCCGCCTTCTCCACCTGGTCCCACAGGCACACGACTACCTCCGCCGTGTCCATAAGTAATCTGCCACCAAGGGGTGCACTCCCTGCCAGCCTATCAGCCTTTCATTTCTCCGCAATCCCACATGACCAGGGCAAGAAATCCAATCAATTCTAAATCTCTGTGTTTGGTGTTCTGGATCAAGTCTGTTGAAGATATTCTCCCATGCCACCGTCTGAGTCCTTCCAGCATCATTTCTCTTGCTCTGCTCGTGCCTCTCTTCCTCTTGATCTTTCCAGTCGTCACAATGTTCTCCAATGACTATCTTCTCATCACGTGATCGAAGAAAGCTGTTTGCCTTATTCCTATTGATGAATAAATGTTCTAGTTTCATTAGCCATTTTCAGACAGTCGTTATTAGTTATTATTTCAGTCCAAGGAATTCACAACATTCTTCACAGGAACCACATCTCTGTTGCTTCCAAGTTAGTCCTAATTTGTTAATTTACATTCCAAAATTCACTGCCATGCAGCTAAACATGTTACATATTGCATTTCAGCACTCTCTGTCTTACATTCAATGATAGTGACTTATTTCATAAGATATCTTTCGTTTTCTGAAATGCAGCTTGTGCATGCCCTATTCTGTTCTTAATCTCTGTTGTGCATCTTCCATCTGATGTTATAATTGCCTCTGGGTATATACAATTATCCACTTGGTTAAGAACATTCCCTTCTATTTCCATTTCACACGTATATGTATATTTATATTATAAGGAAGACAGTAGACCCCATCAACAGATGGCAACATTACACGAGAGTCGAATATTTGAGGTTGATTCATTACGTTGTGTGACCTCTAGAGGTAGGCAACAATGGCAAGTCTACATGTTTTACGTGGTCCCCTTTTCCAATTTGCTCCGAAGTGTTTGGTGAGTGGTTGCTCTACAGTGTATGGTGAGTGGTTGCTCTACAGTGTATGGTGAGTGGTTGCTCTACAGTGTATGGTGAGTGGTTGCTCTACAGTGTATGGTGAGTGGTTGCTCTACAGTGTATGGTGAGTGGTTGCTCTACAGTGTATGGTGAGTGGTTGCTCTACAGTGTATGGTGAGTGGTTGCTCTACAGTGTATGGTGAGTGGTTGCTCTACAGTGTATGGTGAGTGGTTGCTCTACAGTGTATGGTGAGTGGTTGCTCTACAGTGTATGGTGAGTGGTTGCTCTACAGTGTATGGTGAGTGGTTGCTCTACAGTGTATGGTGAGTGGTTGCTCTACAGTGTATGGTGAGTGGTTGCTCTACAGTGTATGGTGAGTGGTTGCTCTACAGTGTATGGTGAGTGGTTGCTCTACAGTGTATGGTGAGTGGTTGCTCTACAGTGTATGGTGAGTGGTTGCTCTACAGTGTATGGTGAGTGGTTGCTCTACAGTGTATGGTGAGTGGTTGCTCTACAGTGTATGGTGAGTGGTTGCTCTACAGTGTATGGTGAGTGGTTGCTCTACAGTGTATGGTGAGTGGTTGCTCTACAGTGTATGGTGAGTGGTTGCTCTACAGTGTATGGTGAGTGGTTGCTCTACAGTGTATGGTGAGTGGTTGCTCTACAGTGTATGGTGAGTGGTTGCTCTACAGTGTATGGTGAGTGGTTGCTCTACAGTGTATGGTGAGTGGTTGCTCTACAGTGTATGGTGAGTGGTTGCTCTACAGTGTATGGTGAGTGGTTGCTCTACAGTGTATGGTGAGTGGTTGCTCTACAGTGTATGGTGAGTGGTTGCTCTACAGTGTATGGTGAGTGGTTGCTCTACAGTGTATGGTGAGTGGTTGCTCTACAGTGTATGGTGAGTGGTTGCTCTACAGTGTATGGTGAGTGGTTGCTCTACAGTGTATGGTGAGTGGTTGCTCTACAGTGTATGGTGAGTGGTTGCTCTACAGTGTATGGTGAGTGGTTGCTCTACAGTGTATGGTGAGTGGTTGCTCTACAGTGTATGGTGAGTGGTTGCTCTACAGTGTATGGTGAGTGGTTGCTCTACAGTGTATGGTGAGTGGTTGCTCTACAGTGTATGGTGAGTGGTTGCTCTACAGTGTATGGTGAGTGGTTGCTCTACAGTGTATGGTGAGTGGTTGCTCTACAGTGTATGGTGAGTGGTTGCTCTACAGTGTATGGTGAGTGGTTGCTCTACAGTGTATGGTGAGTGGTTGCTCTACAGTGTATGGTGAGTGGTTGCTCTACAGTGTATGGTGAGTGGTTGCTCTACAGTGTATGGTGAGTGGTTGCTCTACAGTGTATGGTGAGTGGTTGCTCTACAGTGTATGGTGAGTGGTTGCTCTACAGTGTATGCTGAGTGGTTGCTCTACAGTGCTTTTAAATTATTTAACAAGAATAGTTATAATAACAATGTATTGAATATCATGTGCATTTTTGTAGTCTTTACAACATGAATCTAATTTCAAACTTTAAACATACACCTAAGATTATGTAAACAGTTATATTAATTTATTCAAAATTAATGTTAGTTGAAATGAAAACGTATTTTCAAGATTTTAAAAATGGTGCTGTCAGAGTCTAGAATAGTCTAGATGCCAATGCAGTGATGCAGTGACATCGTTACGCCCGCCAGGCGACTTAGTCCCCAGCAGGGATGCCGTAACTTCGTTACGCCGCCAGGCGAGTAGTAGTTACCTGCCTGCAGGTTGCTGGCTGACGAGACGGCCAGCGGTCAGGCAAGGACGACGCAAGACGCACGCATGCCTCGTGAAACCACTTCAGGTGGGAGGCAAGTTGCGAGCTATAGGCAGACAGCTTTGGGACGTCGACTCGACTGGACGCATGATAAGAGAAAGGCGTTGTGTGGTTTCTGTACATGAACGTCGAGTGTCTGGACATCTTGAAAGATAGACTGTGAGCTGTATTGTGTATGTAAGTGTATTGAAGTGTCAAGTATATCTTGTTGTGATCATCGTATGGTATTTGATCTGTAAATAAATCCATTGAACGTTGTGTCGTTGAGTCTTAAGTCAAATCACGTTGTACTTGTACTGTCTCACATGTGTTAGGTTAGCGAGCCAAGTTTAAGACCCTGACATGTGTGGACGTGGGGGCTCGTCCGGCTTTGAGATGAACGTGTTTTTGTGATTAACATTTAAAACTAGAGTTTGTGAACTTAGAATTTTTGTCAAACTTTATAGTACATGTAAATGTGATCGTGGAAGGCTCATTTTGATATATTACTACATTGTTTAAATATGGAGACTAGTTGTAAACGGACAGTGCATACATATTGTTTGATCTTGTAAACGTGTAAAACATTTGTGATTGTTGAACTTGTCACCGTTTTGACCTTGTCGACATTGTGATCTTGTCGCCATTGTGACCTTGTCGCCATCTTGTAAACTTGATGTCTATGTCCTTACTGAATGTCATCTTGATGTAAGTGATGTGTCATCAATGTTGTAGAGTGTTGAGATATATGTAGATTGTCTTTGTGAATTAAGTTGTGGAACGCAGAAAGTTTTGGGAAAGAAAGTAACTTGTGTTTGAAAAAAAAAATTGACTGACAAAATTACGACCTACAATTACACTCAACGCCATACAAACCTAATCAATACTTAGTGACAAGCAGGCACACACCATCAAATAGACGCTAATTTATGTCCTCCAAAAACAAAGCAGGTTTCTGTACCATCTGAAACCATTGCGTGTAGAGGTCATTTGTGTTTCGAAGTAGCGACCCTACAGTTCCTAGCCCGATTTCCAACAGTTCTTCACCGCATCCAGGGCACTTGAGTATATTTTTTCTTTTCTTATACTTTAAGGATGCAAGCCTTACATCTTTTCTTATACTTTAAGGATGTAAGCAAGCCTTACATCTTGCCCATGATATACCTCTTGCAGGGCATATGGCATACGCTAAGACCAGATCAAGATTATTAACACAGTTTCATTGGCCCAAATTTTGCAATGACATTAAACAATATTGCAGAAGTGTGACATCTGCCAAAAACTGATAAAAAAGGTAAACACCCACAGGCAAATGTACAAGTCACTGACTTAGCCAGTCGACCGTTTGAAAAATTATCTGTCGACATAGTGGGCCCTCTCAATCATACAACAACTAGAGGGAATAAATATATTCTAACTGTCATTGATCAATGTAGCCGCTGGCCGGAAGCAATTCCTCTAAAGAACATAAACTGCCAATGATATAATGGAAGTTTTCTTCCATATTTTTTCTCGGATAGGATTTCCAGACACTATCCAATCTGATAGGGGCACTCAGTTTATCGCCGCATCTACCCAAGCTTTCACCAAAATGTTGGGAGTGAAGCAGTGTTTCAATTCCCCATACCATCCTCACTCTAGTGGAGTTATAGAAAAATTTAACGGCGATTTAAAGCACATGCTTGCAAAAGTCACGCAAGAGCACCCCCAATAACTGGGATGTATATCTACCAGCTATTCTTTTTGCTTATCGCGAGGTACCACATTCTAGTACCGGTTTCTCTCCTTTTGAACTTATCTATGGTGCCAAACCACGTGGCCCATTAACCATTTACCATCAAATGTTAACTGACTCCACTCCAGTACTTAAACCCATATCATCATACATATGTGTTACATCATTGCGTGAAAGAATCATCAAATCTTGTACAATTGCAAAGAATGCACTAAAATTATCTGGTGCTACTTATAGACAGTATGCTGACAAAGGTAACAGGACAATAACGTTGACACCTGGACAGGACGTCTTCTTCTATTACCTAGTGACAGACACTTATTGACTGATTCTTGGCAGGGACCTTTTAAAGTGACGAGACAGATTTCACCTGTAGACTACGAGATCCAAATAAAAGACAAACACAAAATATTCCACATAAATATGCTAAGACCATACCACAACAGAGACAACGAACAAGACGATACAGCTTGTACAGTGATAATAGATCATGAAGACGACGAGGCTAGTGACGAGATTCCAAAACCTGCATTAGACACGACAAGCTGCTTGAAGGAGATCAAAATCAACCCAAAGTTAACTCAAGCAGAAACAGACAGTTGCAAACATCTTATACAACAGTACAACACCATCTTTTCTAGCAACCCAGGACAAACAGAATTAGTACAGCATCACATCACACTCACGTCAAACACACCCATAAGATGCAGACCATACACCATTCCATTACATTACAAAGAACACCTACATCAGGAGATCATCAACTTAGAGAAAAACAACATCATAAGACGATCCCAATCAGACTTCTCATCTCCAATGGTCATAGTACGCAAAAAGGACAAAAACGATAAGACTGTGTGTCGACTATAGGAAGCTCAATAAAATAACTCTTCTAGATCTTGAGCCAATGGCTAACTCTGACGATCTACTGATAGAACAGACATTTGAACGTATTAGACAGCACGGACTGACGGTAAAGCCTGCGAAAGTAGACATAGCCTACCAGGAAATATCCTGCTTGGGGTACAAAATATCCAATGGCTTTTGTCACGACAGACGATAACATTGTGTCCAAGATACTAAAACTCTCACTTCCGACTACTAAAAAGCAAGTCAGAAGTTTGTTGGGACTGATAAATTATTACCGGCAGTTCATTCCTGATTTTTCAGAACTGACCGAAGTATTTACTAACTTACTAACAACAGATAAACCTGAGAAAATTGTAAGCAATGAATGCCTAAAATTTGCATTCCGTAAAGTACTATCTTGTTTTTCTGATAATAGCTTACACAATCCCATCCTGAAATTGCCCAATCTCCATTTACCTTTCAGATTGCGGACAGACGCGAGCTCCGTGGCGATTGGAGCAGTCTTGTTGCAAGAGCACAATAACATCCTCCATCCCGTGTACTTCGTATCCAGGAAACTAAAACCCAGAGAACGGGCTTGGTCAATACCTCAGTTGGAAGCCCTAGAATTAGTGGTGGGTATAACTAAATTGTCCAGATTCCTTCTAGGACGCCATTTCATCGTGGAATCTGACAGCAGCCCGTTGCGATTTATAAATTCAGGTGTACCTTCAAACCAGATGGTAGCGCGCTGGTCTCTTAACTTCAAGATTACAGCTTCGATGTTCGACATATTCCAGGCAGAACCAACACGATCGCCGATCTGTTGTCCCGTTGTCTGACCGACCCAGTAAGCAACCAATGTCTGAGTGCAGTGTGGTAAATACGCTCAGATCAACACAGCCATCCATCCGTGAATATTTTTTTTCCATTCACAAAAAGCTGTGTAAAGTCTACTATGTGATGTGATAGGGGTTACTCCCAATATATATATAGTGTTTTTATTTACTAATTAATGTAGTGATTGTCGTGTATAATTGTGTAGTGTGTGGTAGAAAGCGAACTTTATTAATTGTATATATTACGAAACCAAGAACAGTGTCACATTCGCTCAAAAACTTACCGTAAGCGAACTATCCAATTTGACAGTGGCATCTCCGTGTGGAACATTCCAGGGATATTTTAAATCCGTGTGTGAAAGTGTGACCTAACATTGACAACTACACCACTGCAGTCAATCGTAATCCAGAAGGTTTTACAGTGAAACATCCAACACATGAACGATTAGAACATGGTACTTTCCGTAACTACATCAGACCGGAACAAGTGTGTTCTACAAGCTTCAACATCAGCTGTTTAGTGTTCGTGTGTACTTCCGGATTAGTTAGGAATTTAGAGCAAAATTAGCAGACGACAAATAAAAGTTTAAAAAGCTATGACGATTCTAAAATCTTTAGGAATCAACAAGTTTGAATACACGAATTGTGTGTTTATATATTTATGTAGTGTAATCTTAGAATCATATCTTGATTAATGTATTCATACTACCGACTTTTTCTCGTTAGTATGAAGAAATATCAAGCGATGACGCTAAGAAATAGAATAATTATTGTAAATTATTATATTTCATAAATTTTGAAATTATTCCCCTTTCATTTATTTGTTATTACATCATTACACAAAGGGCCATAATTTGAAATGTATACTGTAATGTGTTGTATATAAATAGCCATGTTGTTGCCAGATTGTTAACACACCAGGTAACCATCTACTGGGCATGGCAGAGTGTTGCCGACATTGCAGACCAACACAAGAGCTCCTGGCCAAATGAGGTCAGGGTTTGAGCGTTTAATGCGACTTATGTAAAAGCCGTATTTCGGTCTAGCCAGATGGTTTTTGTTTCAAGAACCATATTATTACGTTTTTTTTTTTGGAGGCTGCGAGGTAGATGCGTGAAGCTGGTACTACCGAGCTGACTGGGTCATTAATGCAATTGAGGTAATCAGCCATCGAGAGAATGAAGCCTGACTAGTGTTAAAGGTTGAACACCACATGTCGTTGAATACAACTTCCATTTCTTATATGTTTCTATGGCAAATGTGTATTTCTATGTATTCTGATACCAATGTATATAACAACAGAAGGGTTGACTCTGACAAGGTTAAAATATTAACCCAGTGTGTACATATATGATACATGAAAGATGACATCTTTCATGAAGTTGCCGGGGGAGCATGTCAGAGTCTAGAATAGTCTAGATGCCAATGCAGTGATGCAGTGACATCGTTACGCCCGCCAGGCGACTTAGTCCCCAGCAGGGATGCCGTAACTTCGTTACGCCGCCAGGCGAGTAGTAGTTACCTGCCTGCAGGTTGCTGGCTGACGAGACGGCCAGCGGTCAGGCAAGGACGACGCAAGACGCACGCATGCCTCGTGAAGCCACTTCAGGTGGGAGGCAAGTTGCGAGCTATAGGCAGACAGCTCTGGGACGTCGACTCGACTGGACGCATGATGAGAGAAAGGCGTTGTGTGGTTTCTGTACATGAACGTCGAGTGTCTGGACATCTTGAAAGATAGACTGTGAGCTGTATTGTGTATGTAAGTGTATTGAAGTGTCAAGTATATCTTGTTGTGATCATCGTATGGTATTTGATCTGTAAATAAATCCATTGAACGTTGTGTCGTTGAGTCTTAAGTCAAATCACGTTGTACTTGTACTGTCTCACATGTGTTAGGTTAGCGAGCCAAGTTTAAGACCCTGACATGTGTATTGTAGGATGTTGTAATCAACTGATGCACCTAAGGTTGATTCCCTAAGCAAATTTAATAAGTTCACAAGTACCTAAGAAGTATATTATCAACAAATGGCAAATCAGCAGACGAGATCGAAAATAGATGCTATAAGACAACCCAACTCATTGTACAAATGACACCAATATTAAAGATCAAACATGTATCAATAGCCACTCAGAAAGCACTTTACAACACAATCTTCATACCAACACTATGCTACCAATGCCAAAACTGGACAATGACAGAAAAAGAAAAAAGAAAGATCTCAACAACAGAAATAAGATTCCTGAGAAGAATACTCAATGTATCACGAAGAGAACAAATCAGAAAAGAAGAGATCAGAACTAAAGTTAGGGATATAGCAGCGCTAGATTTTATCAGAAAACAGCAGGTTAAATGGTTTGGCCATGCAAGTAGGTTACCAACTAACAGTATACCACAACAAGAAATGATGTACAGACCAGATGGAAGAAGAGGAAGAGACCGACCACGTAAACGATGGATGGATGGAATAGCAGAGACTATGGGAATACCGATACATGAAGCCCATACACAGGCAATCTCCTGTTGTTTATGCTTCACCTCGACACCGCAAGGTACAAGAGGAACCTGATGAGATGATGAATATTAATTTAATGAATGTAAACTTTTAATTTTAACCTTGCGTTCTTACCTGTGTTCTTTGGCGATATTTGTGAAAACCAAAGAGTTGATACTTTCAAATGCAGTCATGCATTTATGTACTTTTCATTTCACTGAATCTGTCTGTACTTATTGTTTCTGATTAAGTTTAAATATTGTATTTTGAGAAGAAAAATAAATCATGGGTACTTTATTTTTAATTCACCCCAAACAAAAATGCATCCCTTACGGGGCCTCATTTCCATTGGTCCAGCAATCACTTCCATTTAAGTGTTCGGTGGACTGCTGGACCGATCGATGGATGTTTTGTTAGTATTTGGGCCTGTAGAGCCCTCACTGTCGTCGGACTTTTGGGACCCATAAGGCCCTCACTGTCGCCGCACTCCGGTCTTCTCCGCGCCTTTTCTTTACCTCTTGTTTTACTGGCATTTGTCAAGTTCTCTTCAAGAGCTTAACGTTGGTGATTCTGTCACACCATTTTATTACTATTTCTGAATATGTTCTTCTACAATCACCAATTAGTGAATGTGTGTAATTTATTTGTAATCGTTTTCTTTGTTATCCATGTTTATGATCCATACAGTAATAACATTGATTTAACGTTAGAATTGAATATTCGTAGGTTGGTGCCTCATAGCATCTGATGGGAGATGCCTTGAAGAGATTAGAACAAGAATTGCCATTGCGAAGGTAGATTTTCGCAAGATGAAAAACATACTGACCAATAACAAAATATCAATTGAAACGAGAAAAAGAGTGTTGAAGTGCTACATAGAACCTATACTTTTGAAGCGTGAACAATAAGCAGTCAAGCTGAAAAACAGCTGATGGCTGTGGAGATGTGGTTTCTGGTGAAAATGCAAAGAATACCATGGACAGTCAGAAAAACCAATGAACAAGTCCTTCAAGAAAAAATTAAGATCGTAAACTTATTAGAGACATTAGACGTAGACAGTCACAATGTTTTGGGCATGTTATGAGAAGAAATGATTTGGAGAACTTGGTGACGACTGGCAAGATCGAAGGGAACAGACCAAGGGGAAGACCTAGAAGCAAACACCTGGATGACTTGGCCACGTGGCATGGACGAGACAGGTACACGGAGCTGATCCACGACATGATGGATGGAGTTTGGTGCCAGGTGTAATTTATTTTGACTTTCACAAATTTCCTAGTGCCATATAAGCTCCTGTAGCCTTCTGTATTCTTATTCTGATATATGTATTTGAACCATTCCCTTTGTCTGCATTGGTACCTAAGTAGGTGTATGATACCATCGCTTGAAGTGAGGTTCCACTAGACAAATGGGAATTGCACAGATAAAGTGGGACAGTGGCAGGGTCATTTCCTGGTGCCCATTTTAGGCTGGGGGGGGGGGGACCAGGGAGCTTAATGTGATTTAAAGCATTTTAAACTGCTCTAATGCGGATCGAACCCAAGACCACCAGTACGGTAAGCCATCATCTCATCTCATCAGGTTCCTCTTGTACCTTGCGTTGTCGAGGTGAAGCATACACAGCTGGGGAATGCTCGCTATTATTCTGTTATTCCCTCTGTCCATCGTTTACATGGTCGACTTCTTCTTCTGGTTCCATTTGGTCTGTACATCATTACTTGTTGTTGTATACTATTATTTGGTAACCTAGTTATATGGTCAAGCCATTTAACTTGCTGTTTTATGTGAAATCTAGCGCTGTTATAATCCCCACTTTAGTCCTGATTTCTTTATTTCTGAAAATCTCTCTTCTTGATACATTGAGTATTCTTCTCAGGAATCTCATTTTTATTCTTTTAATGTTTCTGTTATCTGTTTTCTGTCATTGTCCAGGCTTGGCATTGGTAGCATAGAGTTGATAAGAAGATTGCGTTGTAGGGTGCTTCTTTTTTTTTTTTTACAACAATCGATTGATTCGTATTTGTTCTTTAGTATTGGTGCCAATTTTTCAATGAGTTGGTTTGCTTTATTGCATCTGTTTCCGATCTCTTATTCTGATTTGCCAGTTGATGATATTATGCTTCCTAAGTACTTGAATAGTACTATTGATCTTACCAACAGTTCAGATGACACCAAATTGAACAGCTACGTTCTTGAAAAAGTCAACAGCTTTACATACCTAGGAAGCAAAATGACATCTACAGGGGACTCAACACCAGAAATATCATCTAGAATCGCACTGGCATCTAGTGCCTTCAATAAGCTGTCAAACATCTGGAAGTCAAAGACACTCAGCAAACACACAAAACTTAAAATCTTCAACTCTTGTGTGATTCCAATGATAACGTATGGATGTGAAAGTTGGAAATCAACGGTAGCTTTAGATAAAAAATTAGACAATTTTGAGAACAAATGTCTTAGAAGACTTCTAAACATCCACTGGACAGACTTCAGAACCAATTCGCAAATAAGACAAGAGACTAAGCAAGATAGAGTATCCAATTTCATAAGAAGACGCCGTTGGAACTACATCGGCCATGTACTCAGAATGGACAAGTCAAGACTCCCCTACCAAGCCCTCATATGGTCACCAGTAGGGAAAAGAAAACTGGGAAGACCAAGAGAGACCCTGCGTAGAACCATCATTAGAGAAGGCTCATTCAATGGCCAAGTACATATCCAAGATCTACAACAGGTAGCAGCGAACCGCCAAGCATGGAGAGACAGGACTTCTGCCCTATGCGCCGCCTTAGGCTCAAGAGGAAAGACTAACTAACTAACTAACTAAGTACTTGAAGCTCTTTACTTGTTTCAGGGGGTGTTCAGTTAGATCAATATTTTTTGGTTTTCCTTCTTTGGTTATAGTCATTACCTCTGTTTTACGGATGTTCATTTTCATGTTATGTTCCTTACATACTTAGTTTAGACTATTTATATAGACGATGTATCTAACATCCATGTTTCCTATTTTAATAAACACACATACATGTGATTAGGAAACTGAACAAACAAACAACAGAATCAAAGAAGTGTTAGTTAGTTAGTCGCGGTTCCTACTTCACAGCTACGGGTCGTCTCCATTATGCTCCATTCCTGTGCCAGTGAATATCACATAAAATGCTCCCCACTGCCCAATGTGAAAAGTGGAAAAGACAGGAGTCTCGACAAACAACAACCCGCACAGATACACTGTGCATAATGCCGCCGCCAGAATGCCAACACAATAGTCCCCCACGAAATACTCAGTTCATCTCTGATGGAATCAGCAGTCATTTTCCTATCTGAATGTTTCCTAGATGTTCACCCAAACAGTCCACGAAATTACAGTACATCGTCGATGGCAGTGGCGGTCAACCAGAAGCCCAGCAGCCACGCATTTCTGCATAAGGCAAACACCGGTCAACTCTGGGACATAGCCAGCTGCCATCGCTCCGAACATGCAGTCACGTTCCAAAAATCCACGGGTAGATTAAAAAGCATTTCACACGAAACTCACAGCTCACAGTGTCGCGCCACGCACTCACTCAGTAGCAGGGCGACAAAGAAGTGTTTGATTGGCTAATTCTTATGCATTCAAGGCCACCAATTATGTTTTCATTTTGTTTTAAATAACACACTAAAGCAATCTGGCTTCCCAGTTGGTCACCCCCAGTGCTCATTTAGCCTCATTGAAAGTCATGCACTCATGATTTGTCAATTGTGTGTGTGTGTGTGTGTGGGGGGGGGGGGGGGGGTGTTTGCTCGCTTTGAACTCAAGCATAGTCCATACACATGCTATTACTTCTAGTACACTGGACTGAATTTTGAGTGTGGATTAGCTTTCCTTATTACCAGTGTCCCTCACCATCAGGCAAACCCACTCCGACTTCTGAGGTACTTTCTATAATGGTTGCTTACTCTTTGAACGTCTACAATAGAACGTTCTGGGCTAACGGCGTCAAACATAATAATTGTCCTTTACTCCCTGCTGGAGCAGAGGCACTCAGCCAATTCATGCCAAGTCGTCCTGTCTTCTGCAGACCCTCAATGTCCTAACCATTTTAGTCATCTCTGTCTCCAATGTCCTAACCATTTTAGTCATCCCTGTCTCCCGTGTTCTAATAATTTTAGTCATATCTATTTCCAATTTCATAATGATTTTAATCATCTCTGTCTCCAATGTACTAACCATGTTAGTCATCTCTGTCTCCAATGTCCTAACCATGTTAATCATCTCTGTCTCCAATGTCCTAACCATGTTAGTCATCTCTGTCTCCATTGTCCTAACCATGTTAGTCATCTCTGTCTCCAATGTCCTAACCATTTTAGTCATCTCTGTCTCCAATGTCCTAATCATTTCAGTCATCTGTGTCTTCAATGCCGTAACTATTACAGTCATCTCTGTCTCCAATAATCTACCCCGTGTTTTCAGGTCTCTTATTATATTTGCTCTGCGGGTTCCTGAGAAGGGACTTTCTAGTTGTAACATTCACAAGTCTGAAACTTCCGGTCCCCAACATGGTGGATAGGCATTTGGACCCTTAAGCCTCTGGAGTGTCTATGCTTCTGGCTACGGTTTGCAGTCGCATTTTCCTCACGTTGGACTCAAATGCAAATAAAAAGTATGCACTACCAGTGCATGGTTCCGTCGCCCTGGTATTGAGTTGAGTGCGTGGCGCGACACTGTGAGTTGTGAATTTCGTTTGGAATGTTTTTACATCTGTCCACGGATGTTGCTGCGTGAACTACATGTTCTGAACGGTGGCGGCCGGCCTGTCACTTGGAACTGACTGGATTGTCTTTTCGGTTCAAGAATGCATTTTTCTCAGAGACTCCTTTGGGTCGGCACTGGAGCTACGGTGTTTGTGCTTTGTGCGATGCTTTCACTGGGCCGCCTTGCCGAAAGGGACCGAGCCATATGGGATAAATCCCGCGGCAATGAAGTCGCTTCTTTAATGCAGTAATGCGTGGCTGCTGGTTTT
The DNA here is from genome assembly GCA_014155875.1 of Cepaea nemoralis. Lineage (NCBI taxonomy): Eukaryota > Metazoa > Mollusca > Gastropoda > Stylommatophora > Helicidae > Cepaea > Cepaea nemoralis. The sequence continues at coordinate 288,615 of JACEFZ010007530.1, forward strand.
GTAGTGACTGCCACTTCCATCGACGATGAACTATATTTTCCGTGGAGGGATATTGTTTTGGCATTCTGATGGCGGCATTATGCACAGTCTACCTGTGCGAGTATTTCGTGTGATATTCACTGGCACAGGAACGGAGCATAACGGGGACGGTTTGTTGCCTTAAGTTGGAACCGCGACTAACTAACTAAACAACCAACCAACCAACTAACTAACTAACTAACTAACTAACTAACTACCTAATATTCACAAGTTTTCACAAGGTGTGTCCTATTGATAGTCAGCATCTTTCCCTCACCCCTTGATTCCCTGGAATATGCCTAGTCCTCTCTCTAAGCTCTGCATTGGTTATTCTATCATTCCAGTTTAGTTCTTCTATTCTGCACAGGCACCACTTGATGACTGTATGTATTTTATTAGCGTCTGCTTTAGTCATTGTTAGTGTTTCTGAGCCATACAACAGTGTTGATTTAACGTTAGAGTTAAATATTCTAAGATTGATAGTAAATTTGATTTTTATTGACTCCCACAAATTTCCTATTGCGATTAAAGCTCTTCTTGTCTTTTGTATTCTTATTATATAATCTCGGTACATGTTTCCTTCTTTGTTTAAATTGTGGCTTTACGGATGTATACTTTTTACTGACACAAAATCACAAGACACAGCAGCATCTTTTACTACATACTATTGTGAAAACAAACCACAATAACAACAACAACAACAACAACAACAACAACAACAACAACAACAACAACAACAAAATAAGATAATTTTCAAATAGTTTTAGATCCTGAAACAATAAAACACATCGGTTGTATACTTTTTATTTGCATTTTCAGATAAACAGCTTAAAGAATGCAACTAATCAAGCAGACAGCAAAAGGTCACAACTGTTAAAATAAGTCGCAAACTGGTAGAAACTGACTGTTAAGCAAATAAATAAATAAAAAAATAAATAGCTAACAAGACTGCCTAGGAAAGCATGCAAAATGTATACAATTGTATAGAAATTAATTGCCCAAAATGTTAAAAATGCTCAGCAAATAAGTAAGTACCAAGCTATGCATGTAAAAAATGAATAAATAAATAAATCATTTGGAAAACAATGAAATCCTAGCTTGCGTAGAACTATTTGTATATACCACAAGCCACATAGCATGGGTTGAAGAGAGGAGAAATCCCCCACATATTTAAAGTCGTATACCACAAGCTACATGGCATGGGTTGAAGAGAGAAGAAATCCTCCACATATTTAAAGTTGTAAACCACAAGCCACATGGCATGGGTTGAAGAGAGAAGACATCCCCCACATATTTAATGTTGTATACCACAAGTCACATGGCATGGGTTGAAGAGAGAAGAAAACCTCCACATATTTAAAGTTGTATACCACAAGCCACATGGCATGGGTTGAAGAGAGAAGAAAGCCTCCACATATTTAAAGTTGTATACCACAAGCCACATGGCATGGGTTGAAGACAAAAGAAAGCCTCCACATATTTAATGTTGTATACCACAAGCCACATGGCATGGTTTGAAGAGAGAATCAATCCTCCACATATTTAATGTTGTATACCACAAGCCACATGGCATGGGTTGAAGAGAGAATCAATCCTCCACATATTTAATGTTGTATATCACAAGCCACATGGCATGGGTTGAAGACAAAAGAAAGCCTCCACATATTTAATGTTGTATACAACAAGCCACATGGCATGGTTTGAAGAGAGACTCAATCCTCCACATATTTAATATTGTATACCACAAGCCACATGGCATGTGTTGAAGAGAGAATCAATCCTCCACATATTTAATGTTGTATACCACAAGCCACATGACATGGGTTGAAGACAGAAGAAAGCCTCCACATATTTAATGTTGTATACCACAAGTCACATGGCATGGGTTGAAGAGAGAATCAATCCTCCACATATTTAATGTTGTATACCACAAGTCACATGACATGGGTTGAAGACAGAAGAAAGCCTCCACATATTTAATGTTGTATACCACAAGTCACATGGCATGGGTTGAAGAGAGAATCAATCCTCCACATATTTAATGTTGTATACCACAAGCCACATGGCATGGGTTGAAGAGAGAATCAATCCTCCACATATTTAATGTTGTATATCACAAGCCACATGGCATGGGTTGAAGACAAAAGAAAGCCTCCACATATTTAATGTTGTATACAACAAGCCACATGGCATGGTTTGAAGAGAGACTCAATCCTCCACATATTTAATATTGTATACCACAAGCCACATGGCATGTGTTGAAGAGAGAATCAATCCTCCACATATTTAATATTGTATTCCACAAGCCACATGACATGGGTTGAAGACAGAAGAAAGCCTCCACATATTTAATGTTGTATACCACAAGTCACATGGCATGGGTTGAAGAGAGAATCAATCCTCCACATATTTAATGTTGTATACCACAAGTCACATGACATGGGTTGAAGACAGAAGAAAGCCCCCACATATTTAATGTTATATACCACAAGTCACATGGCATGGGTTGAAGAGAGAATCAATCCTCCACATATTTAATGTTGTATACCACAAGTCACATGACATGGGTTGAAGACAGAAGAAAGCCTCCACATATTTAATGTTGTATACCACAAGTCACATGGCATGGGTTGAAGAGAGAATCAATCCTCCACATATTTAATGTTGTATATCACAAGCCACATGGCATGGGTTGAAGACAAAAGAAAGCCTCCACATATTTAATGTTGTATACAACAAGCCACATGGCATGGTTTGAAGAGAGACTCAATCCTCCACATATTTAATGTTGTATACCACAAGCCACATGGCATGGGTTGAAGAGAGAATCAATCCTCCACATATTTAATATTGTATACCACAAGCCACATGGCATGGGTTGAAGACAGAAGAAAGCCTCCACATATTTAATGTTGTATACCACAAGCCACATGGCATGGGTTGAAGAGAGAATCAATCCTCCACATATTTAATGTTGTATACCACAAGTCACATGGCATGGGTTGAAGAGAGAATCAATCCTCCACATATTTAATGTTGTATACCACAAGTCACATGACATGGGTTGAAGACAGAAGAAAGCCGCCACATATTTAATGTTGTATACCACAAGTCACATGGCATGGGTTGAAGAGAGAATCAATCCTCCACATATTTAATGTTGTATACCACAAGCCACATGGCATGGGTTGAAGAGAGAATCAATCCTCCACATATTTAATGTTGTATATCACAAGCCACATGGCATGGGTTGAAGACAAAAGAAAGCCTCCACATATTTAATGTTGTATACAACAAGCCACATGGCATGGTTTGAAGAGAGACTCAATCCTCCACATATTTAATATTGTATACCACAAGCCACATGGCATGTGTTGAAGAGAGAATCAATCCTCCACATATTTAATATTGTATTCCACAAGCCACATGACATGGGTTGAAGACAGAAGAAAGCCTCCACATATTTAATGTTGTATACCACAAGTCACATGGCATGGGTTGAAGAGAGAATCAATCCTCCACATATTTAATGTTGTATACCACAAGTCACATGACATGGGTTGAAGACAGAAGAAAGCCCCCACATATTTAATGTTATATACCACAAGTCACATGGCATGGGTTGAAGAGAGAATCAATCCTCCACATATTTAATGTTGTATACCACAAGTCACATGACATGGGTTGAAGACAGAAGAAAGCCTCCACATATTTAATGTTGTATACCACAAGTCACATGGCATGGGTTGAAGAGAGAATCAATCCTCCACATATTTAATGTTGTATATCACAAAGCCACATGGCATGGGTTGAAGACAAAAGAAAGCCTCCACATATTTAATGTTGTATACAACAAGCCACATGGCATGGTTTGAAGAGAGACTCAATCCTCCACATATTTAATGTTGTATACCACAAGCCACATGGCATGGGTTGAAGAGAGAATCAATCCTCCACATATTTAATATTGTATACCACAAGCCACATGGCATGGGTTGAAGACAGAAGAAAGCCTCCACATATTTAATGTTGTATACCACAAGCCACATGGCATGGGTTGAAGAGAGAATCAATCCTCCACATATTTAATGTTGTATACCACAAGTCACATGGCATGGGTTGAAGACAGAAGAAATCCCCCACATATTTAATGTTGCATGTCCTTTGCAGGATGATGAGACCAACACCACGTTGATTTTCAAGGGAACTTTACTCTCCCTGGCCTAGGAGTTAAACGACTTTCTCCTTAATCCCGTTTATCCACGTAGGGTAACGCAGCGGGCGAGAATTGGTAGCGGTTCTCGCCGCGTTGTTGACTTGCGGAATTTATGAGCCGGCTGCTCAGAAAGCAATGGCAAACTATTGAGCGTAATCTTGCCAAGAAATCAACAACAGTGGTAAAATGCTGGTGTTGACAGCGATGTCCTGTAGATATGCGAAACAAAAAATGGCGACAGAAGATAAAAATCCTTAGAAATGTTAATACCACTTCACGCTAGGAATGCCAGAACATCAAACTATATGAGAAGAGAGGTTGCTCATATTATAATGTAAACAACCTCTCTTCCTATATAGTTTTATATCCTGGAATTCCTGGCATGAAGTGGTATTAACATTTCTAAGAAGTTTTATCTTCTGTGCCCATTTGTGTGGGGAGTGAGAGGTGAAGACGTCACAAATGGCCTGAACAAAAAAATAAAGATGGCCTGTGCACAAACAAGTATGCCTGAATCTATATATATAAAACAAAGTGTATGTATGTAAATATATATGTAAATATATATGTATGTCCTTTATTTGTTCGCGAACGGCCCATCCGATTGAGATGAAATTTTCTACACGCCTTCCTTTCATTCCAGAGCTGTCAACTGTCATAGTTTTTTTTTTCTTCTTCCTCCTCCTCCCTCCTCCCCCTCCCAAAATACGTACGTAAATATATGATGATGATGATGAAAGAATCCCCGAACCAAAACGCTAGGGAAAGGGAAGAAAATGACGTGACTACACAGAATCGTCACACGGCAATCATCATCATCAAGTGCCGTGCCGGCTGGCGTAGGCGTTCATGGCTCTCCGTAGATCTCAGTCTTTGGTTTTTTGGATCAACTCTGCTGCTGATATTCCTCCATGCCACGGCAATATCAATAACAATTCATCTTTTTATGTGTAAGGAAGTTATCTACAGTCGTGTAGAAGGGAAGAACTAGACGAGTATGAATTCGGAATGGCGAACTCCCTCCTCCTCTCTTCTCCTCCCCCCACCCTTCTCCTCTTCCTCCTCCCTCTCATCCCTCTCCCTCCTCCCTCCTCCTTCTCCCTCTTCCTTCTCCCTTTTCCTCTCCCCTCCTCCTCCATCCTCCCCCCTCCTACTCCCTCCGCCTCCTCCCCCCTCCTCCCTCATCTTCCCTCCTCCTCCCTCTCCCTCCTCATCCCTCCTCCTCCTGCCTCCCTCCTCCTCCTCCTGCCTCCTTCTCCCTCATCATCCTCCTCCTCCTTCTCCCTTCTTCTCCCTCTTCCCTCTTCCTCCTCCTACCTCCTCCCTCCTCCTCCCTCTACCTCCTCCTCCACCCTCCTCCTCCCTTCTCCTCCTCTTCCTCCTCCCTTTCCTTCCTCCTCCTCCTCCCTCTACCTCCTCCTCCCCCTACCTCTTTCCTCCTCCCTCCTCCTCTTCCACCTCCCTTTTCTTCCTCCCCTCCTCATTCTCCCTCCTTCCTCTCCCTCCTCCCTCCTCCTCCTCCTTCTCCTCCTCCCTCGTTCTCCCTTCTTCTCCTCCTCTCCCCTCCTCCTCCTCCTACCCTCTTCCTCTTCCCCTCCTCCCTCTCCCTCCTCCATCCTCCTCCTCCCTCTTCCTCCTCCTCCCTCTTCTTCCTCCTTCCTCTTCCTCCTCCCTCTTCCTCCCTCTCCCTCCTCCATCCTCCTCCCTCTTCCACCTCCTTCTTCCTCCTCCTTCCTTCTCCTTCCTCCTCCTCCCTCTTCCTCCCCCTCCTACCTCCTCCCTCCTCCCCCTCCTACCTCCTCCCTCCTCCTCCTCTCTCCTCCTCCCTCCTCCCTTTTCCTCCCTCCTCCTCCTCCCTCTATCTCCTCCCTCCTCCTCTCCACTCTTCCTCCTACACTCTTCCTCTTCCCCTCCCCCTCCTCCCTATCCCTCCTCCTCCCTTCACATTCCTCCTCCTCCCTCTTCCTCCTCCTCCCACCTCCTCCTCATCCCTCCTTCTCCCTCCTCCTTCTTCTTCCTCCCTCCTCCTCCTCCTTCCTCCTCCCCCTCCTCCTTCCTCCTCCTCCCTCTCCTCCTCCTCACTCCTCCTCCCTCTCCTCCTCCTCACTCCTCCTCCTCCCTCCTCCTCCCTCCTCCTCCTCCCTCTACCTCCTCCCTCCTCCTCCCTTCACATTCCTCCACCTCCCTCTTCCCCCTCCTCCCTCCTCCTCATCCCTCCTCCTCCCTTCTCCTCCTCCTCCTCCCTCTACCTCCTCCTCCCTTCACATTCCTCCTCCTCCTTCTTCCTCCTCCTCCCTCTTCCTCCTCATCCCTCCTTCTCCCTCCTCCTCCTTCTTCCTCCCTCCTCCTCCTCCCTCCTCCTTCCTCCTCCTCCCTCTCCTCCTCCTCCTCCTCCCTCCTCTACCTCCTCCCTTCACATTCCTCCTCCTCCCTCTTCCTCCTCCTCCCTCCTCCTCATCCCTCCTCCTCCCTCCTCCTCCTCTCTCCTCCTCCATCCTCCTCCTACTTCCTCCTCATCACTCCTTCTCCCTCCTCCTCCTTCTTCCTCCCTCCTCCTCACTCCTCCCCCTCCTCCTCCCTCCTCCTCCCTCTCCGCATCCTCCCTCCTCCTCCTCCCTCTACCTCCTCCTCCTCCCTCCTCCTCCATCTACCTCCTCTCCCTCCTCCCTTAACATTCCTCCTCCTCCCTCTTCCTCCTCCTCCCTCCTCCTCCTCTCTCCGCCTCCCTCCTCCTCCTCCTCCCTCTACCTCCTCCCTCCTCCTCCCTTCACATTCCTCCTCCTCCCTCCTCCTCCTCCTCCCCTCCTCCTCTTCCCTCCTCCTCCTCCTTCTCCCTCCTCCTTCTCCCTCTTCCTCCTCCCTCTTCCTTCTCCCTCCGCCTCCTCCCTCCTCCTACTCTCTCCTCCTCCTCCCTCCTCCTCCTCCTCCCTCCTCCTCCCTCTCCTCCTCCTGCTCCCTTCTCCTCCTGCGTTCTCCTCCTCCCTCCTTCTCCCTCCTCCTCCCTCTTCCTCCTCCCTCCTCCTCGCCTCCTCCTCCACCCTACTCCTCCCTCTTCCTCCTAATCCCTCCTCCTCCCTCCTATTCCTCCCTACTCCTCCTGTCTCCTCCCTCCTCCTCCCTCCTCTTCCCTCCTCCACCTCCCTCTTCCTCCTCCCTCCTACATTTACCCAAGACAGACAGACAGTCAGACAGATAGTCGGGAACGGGATCTTATATGACTACCTATATAATTTAAATGAGATGCTCTCCACCATGGGCTGGGCCGGGTCAGACAGACAGATAGATAGATAGATAGACAGACAGACAGACAGACAGACAGACAGACAGACAGACAGACAGACAGACAGACAGACAGACAGACAGACAGTCGGGAACGGGAACTTATATGACTACTTATATGAATTAAATGAGATGCTCCCCACCAGGAGTTGGGCGATGCCGGGCCGGGTCAGACAGACAGACAGATAGATAGTCGGAACGGGAACTTATATGACTACTTATATGAATTAAATGAGATGCTCCCCACCAGAGTCTGGGCGAAGCCGGGCCGGGTCAGCTAGTATTAAATAATGATAAACAGAACAAATAAAGATGACATGAACACAAATAAAGATGTCATGAATAACAATTAAGGATGGCTGACCTCACGGCCTAAGGTTATGGCCCGTGAATAATAAAGAAGTGTCCACTACTTTCATAAAACAGTATCCCTCATCTTATACAGAAATGTTCCTCATATCATACAACTGTCGTTCTTATCTCATACACAAGTGTCCCTGATTTCATTTCTCCATTACCTCATACAGAAGTCTTCCTCACATCATACAAAAATGTCCCTCATGTCATACATAATGTGTCCCTCACCTAATACAGAAGTGTCCCTCATATCGTTCAACTGTGTCCCTCACATCATACAGATGTGTCCCTCATAGCATACAAATGTGTCCCTTACGTCATAGAGAAATATCACTCATGTCATACAAAAGGAGTCCTTCACCTCAGAAAGAAGTGTCCCTAACCTCATACAGAAACATGATAAAACACATAATTAATTTTATTTCACAATAATCTCCCGTAATCTTCTTCTTCTTACGTTCGCTATCTCCCTTAATATACACGCTTCTCTTATGAATCTCTCTTTAATTAGCAATGCATCACTATTTAATTAGCCATACCTTCTATATATTAAGGATCATTATCGTGAAATAAATTTAGTCATTTGTGTTTATCACGTTTATGTACCCCTACTTTTGCTTCATATATTACTGTAAAACAACTCACGCACAAATAGAAAGATGGTTTCATACTCTTACATAATTCGAACATAAAAACACAGCCAAAGATAGAAGAAAGCTGAGTTCAGCTTGCAAAGAGGCAGATCTCATTGGATAAATTAAGCACTGCAGAGTTAAATAGATTGTTAATGTTGAGAGGCGAAACGATCAATGTCCGTTAGAAGATGTGGTAGACGGTGTTCTAGAGATCAATAATGCAGACACAGTTTTAAGAAATGACGACTTCCTAATAGACACTATTTGTTGGAGTCTTGACGATATTGCGTTTGTGATATGGCAAAGGGACAATGTAAGAAATTATATTGTAGATAGACTTCAAGAAAGCAAGTGTATTCGTGGAAGATGGCACAACGGAAGTTAGTGTACTAGAGAATGTGGAATGAAAAGTTGAAGATATCATCCATGTGAAATGTTACCTTGATAACACACAGCCAGATTATATGGAAGATGTGACAGGTAGAACAGCCGACTGCATTGATATAAATATAACCGCCATTAATGTTTCATTGCTCATCAACCCAACATATAACAGAGAAAAACTACAAGACATTACAGTCAAAGAGAAATTTACAGATGAAATAAAATGTAAACTTGAAACTCTGCAAAACCCTTCGGAGGAAAGCGTTGACCAAACTTGGTTGAACATCAAAAATACAATTCAATCTACCCTCAGAAGAATGTCTCGGTGTGTTAACCACGCATAGAAAGAACAGATGGTTCAATCAAAAATGTGAAGAAGCAGTCATTAGGAAGAAGAATGCCAGACATGTATGGTTAAATGACATCAATAACATCCAAAAGGAAGAGCATTATAGAGATGAATGTAAAGAGGCTACAAAAATAGTCAGACAGCAGAAGCGAGAATATATGAGTAATATAATCAAAGATATGGAAACTAATCACCAGAAAAATGAATCCAGGTAATTTTTTAAAGAACTGAAGTCAATGAAACGAGGGCACCAACAAAACACATATGGTTTAAAAGACAAAAATGGGAATATGATAAATACCAATGAGGAAATGTGCAACACATGGAAAGAATATTTTATTGAATTACTAAATTGTGAAGCTCCAAGTAACATTTTCCCACAGGAAGAGGTTCTAATATGCGAACCACAAATTGAAGAACCTACATTTGAAGAAATCCTATATGTAATCACACGACTTAAAAACAATAAGGCAACTGGGACTGATGGAATTGCTGCTGAATTTATAAAGGCAGGTGGCCATGCATTACATCTAAAGCTATACGAACTAATAATAAAAATCTGGAGGACAAAAGAATTACCCCATGACTGGAAAGAGTCATTATTGATACCTATCTTTAAGAAAGGAGACAAGTTCCAATGTGGAAATTATAGAGGAATATCACTACTGTCCACAAGCTATAAGATACTATCCGCAGTATTACTAAATAGACTAAAACCATATTCAGAAGACATATTAGGTGACTACCAGGCGGGTTTTAGACAAAACAGATCAACAATAGATCAGATATTTATCTTACGACAAATAGCCTAGAAACATTGGGAATATAAAAGAGATTTTATAACATTTTTGTGGATTTTAAAAAGGCTTATGATAGTGTCCATAGGAATAGTCTATGGAATGCTATGCAGGAATTTGGAATACCAAGGAAGTTAATCAACATGACCAGACTATGCATGGAAGATACTTATAATATAGTAACATATAAAGGCAGGCAATCAGACCCCTTCCAAATAACATCTGGCTTGAAACAGGGTGATGCACTATCGCCGCTACTCTTCAATCTGGCTCTAGAGAAAGTTGTAAGGAAGATAAAGGAGGAATGTAATATTGGAGGAACATCCAAGCTGCTTGGTTATGCAGATGATATAGATATTATAGGGCAAAGTGAACAAAAGACTTTGAAAATATTGACTCACTTAAAGGAAAAAGCCCAACAGATGGGGCTGGTTATCAACCAAGATAAGACAGAATATATGGTAATTTCAAGAGACGGAATGGCTAAAAACTCTGGCCACATACAAATAGATAATATGACTGTCAGAGTCCAAGGGGACAGCGATGCAGTGACATCGTTACGACCGCCAGGCGACTTAGCTCCCAGTAACGGATGCAACAACTTCGTTACGCCGCCAGGCGAATAGGAGTTACCGGCCTGCGAGATCGCTGGCTGACCAGCGGTCAGGCTGCCAACGCAAGACGCACGCCTGCCACGTGACGCCACGTCAGGCGGGAGGCAAGTTGCGACCCAACGGAACATGACGGACGTGTGATTGAGAGAAAGGCGTTGTATGGTTTCTGTATTGAAAGGCGAGTGTCTGGACATCTTGCGAGTCAGACTTGTGAACTGTATTGTGGATGTAAGTTGTAAAGTATCCATTATATATTGTGGTGATCATCGTTCTGTATTTGATATGTTAATAAATCCATTGAACGGTGTGTCGTTGAGTATTACGTCAAATCACGTTGTATTTGTGCTGTCTCACACTTGTTAGGCAAGCGAGCCAAGTTTAAGACCCTGACAATGACCATTAAAAGAACAGAAACATACAAATACCTGGGTACAATCTTCAACTGCTCCAACATCATAAGGGAAGAAATACAAACTAGAATCAACTCTGGAAATAAGATATACTATGCACTACAACATCTACTAAAATCAAAGGTGCTATCTCGTAACACCAAAATCACAATATACAAAACACTGATCAGACCAGTTGTGCTGTATGGCTCTGAAACCTGGAGTACAACGAAAGGAGACGAAGCCTTGTTACAAACCTTTGAGAACAAAATTTTAAGACGCATCTTTGGACCCATTAGGGATACACAAAATGGAGAGTGGAAAAGAAGAAGTAACAAAGACATTTATGATCTGTTTAAGTCCCCGCTAATTACTGGTATCATGAAGGCTAATAGACTACAATGGCTGGGGCATATAGAAAGAATGGAAGATAATAGGGAAACAAAACTCGCTTACACGCAGGAAATAAATGACCGTAGACCCCGAGGTAGACCAAGAAGGCGGTGGAGAGATAATACATATACAGACCTACAAGCGCTTGGAATCAACGACTGGCAAGAGAAGGCCACCAGAGAGACGAATGGAGACGGATTGTATTTGCAGCAAAGAACCTCAATGGCTCGGAAAGCTGAAGAAGAAGAAGAAGAATGTTTCATTGGAGATCATGTACAAGTGGCGAAGCTAATAAAAAAGCCGAAGACACATTGTGGCAGAAAACAAATAAGAGTGTATAGATGCCCGAGTAGTCTGTAGAAGTGACTCTTTATCAGACACTCTGGAATGATAAGTTGAAGGTTTTTGTAATGTAAAATGGGAATGTGATAACGCTGATAATGATGTACTGTGAAATGCCTTTTCAGATAAAATTCAAGCGCGCCTAGGCATAGCTGCAGATGGAAGAGCAGATGAAAACGTAACTGAAGATATTGGCGATGTCAGGTGAGAAGTTGATGAAGAAGTAGTATCGCCAGTGGAAGGCATGGCAGACAAAATCACAGTGTTCAGTGATATGAAATATATTTGCAGAAAGTTGTGTTGTTGTTTGTCCATCAAGAATGATGATGACCATTCATTTCATCCAGTGGGGTAATGAAGAATGACTTGCGCGATGACTTGGATTAAAGTGAGGAAGAGTTGCGCAATTCGTCGACCTCACTCTCTCGCCTGAGTCCATCTGAGTCCAGTGGCAAGACAAGTCGAGACGATTGGAGACGAATACAGGTGCAGTGGATGACCAGGGCGCTCTACGTGCCTTGCCGTGCTCATTACGTTCCACAACGCTTTGCAGGTAAACGCCGTCTTGCCCGTTGAATCAGGAATGATTTCTTCCGCGCAGTCTGCCGAATCCTGTCTTCACATGCTGGGTAGGCATACCCTAGTTTACCTCTTGGTTTGACACCAAATCGGATACCCATGCCTGGTTTAGCCAGCCTCTCACAGCTGTTGCCCGGGGGGTGGCCGCTGTCGCATGCTGACAGCTACTAGGAGTCACACGCACGAGCTGGGTGTCAGACTTGGACCAGTGGGGGATGGGTCCTGAAAGGACATGAGAGCCATCCTTACCAAAGGTGCTACCAATGCCTGACACCCCGTACCCCCCCCCCCCCCAGAAAGTATGACTCCCTTGAAGATCATGTGAAATGCACAGTTGAAGATACTAGTGAAGTCAAATTGGAAAGTGATGACAAAGCTGATGGAGAAAACAAATTACTTGCTTCGACGTTCAAATTACAGAAGATACGTACAGAACCTTTATATACCAGAATTGAAGAAAGTATCGAGGTCTGGACGAAGGTTTTGACGATGTAAAATGCAAAATTTACAACAACAACAACAACAACAACAACGACAACGACAACGACGACGACGACGACGACGACAACAACAACAACAACAACACACAAAATAAGAACGAACAATGATGAAAATAAAAATATCAAAATGTTGCTTTATTTAGGTACACGTGGATTCTTTATAATAACAATTCCCACTGTTTTTCTTTTATTCAGACTAAGTCTTTCGTTTTGACTTGCGAGTATATTACATCTTTAATCCATTATTAGGTATTTGCATTTTGATTCTTCTCATATGGTCCCCAGCATCAACCATCTAATGCCAAGTACTCAACAGATCTACCAGCCTAGCACCATATATCCAGTACATCTCAAGGCGAGGACAAGAGGTTTCTCTCTCTCTCTCTCTCTCTCTCTCTCTCTCTCTCTCTCTCTCTCTCTCTCTCTCTCTCTCTCTCACACTGTCTCTCTCTCTCTTTCTCTCTCTCTCTCACTCTCTCTCTCTCTCTCTCTCTCTCTCTCTCTCTCTCTCTCTCTCTCTCTCTCTCTCTCTCAATCTCTCTCTCTCTCTTTCTCTCTAAGTAAACATTCGCAATAAAGTCTTGATAGGTACCTGGCAAAATGTATGTAAAGTACACCCAATAAATGTATTCACGTCCCCACACTTACATTTACATATGGCGAAGATCTTGGAAAGAGAAGAAAAGAAACACCGAGGTATTGACAGTTACTAGGACGAGTGCTGATTAATCTTAGAGCCTATACAAAATATGGGGCTAGCACAATATAACATAAAAGTCTCAAGCAGTGTAAAAACGACATTTAAATGCTTTAATTTTAATGTATATTTCCTCATTTATTGATGAATACCATACTCAGAACAGTAGATAACGATCTTACTGTCTCTGTCCACATGTGGTGTCTGTTGTGGTCTATCCATAATCTGAAGAATGTAACTTGTTTCTTTTGGTTGAGTTGGCAATATACATCATCTTTCTGGTGGCAATACACGTCATTTTCTAGTGGCAATACACATCATCTATCCGGTGACAATACACATCATAATTCTGGTGGCAATACACATCATATTTTTGGTGGCAATACACATAATATTTCTGGTGGCAATACACATCTTATTTCTGGTGGCAATACACATCAATTTTCTGGTGGCAATGCACATCATCTTTCTGGTGATAATGCACATCTTTCAGGTGGCAATACACGCAATCTGACAGACACGATGACTTAATGGCTTGTACGCTCGCCTGCCGGTCTTATAGTCATGGGTTCGAATTCGCATAGAGGAGGGTTTTTAAAACTCAGCGGGACTCCCAGGTCGGACGACCCTAATTTAACAAAAAATATTACAGAACCCTTTTACACACCTAAAGACGCATTGGGTATGTGGTTATAGAGCCATATTTGTATAGAGCTATCGGTACTCGGTGATATGGTCGGTATAAAGTCGGCAGCTTTTACTTTCTATGACATTTCTTGGTGCCCGTTACAGGCAGGGTTGACATTTAAGCCCATGCCAAATTTTAACATTTCAAATCCCACCTAATGTTTCTAAAATTCGAAGCCGACCTAATGTTTCTAAAATTCGAATCCGACCTAATATTTTTAAAATTCGAATCCGACCTAATGTTTTTAAAATTCAAATCCGACCTAATGCTTTTAAAATTCGAATCCGACCTAATGCATTTAAAATTCAAATCCGACCTAATGCTTTTAAAATTCGAATGCGACCTAATTAGGATTGAACAGATGACCATGAAATTACTTGGGAAGTAAAAGCGACAGGTGCGATATTGACCACATCTTGACCCAGCGAGTGCTGATTAGTCTAAGTCTATAAAATAATTAGCTATCACCATGTACCAAACACGTCTCAAGCGGTCTAAAAGAGTCCTTTAAACGTACAGACATCATCAGTGTCATAAAAGCTGTAGGACAAACCGATGACTTTAAGGACGTTTGGGAATCTATTGCCTTATCCAGAGTAAGGGAGATGGGAGTGAAGTGGGGAACCGCCAGACATGAACTTTTTCTCAAGGGCACCTTTGGTTAATCGACACAGAACTGGTGCGACCAGCCAGTAGATATACGCTTGTGAAGATGTTCAGGAGGAGATCTGAGCATCTATGAATCTATCCAGAGTGTGATGATGATCATCTTCACTAATCTCTCTATTATATTAAACGTGATAGTCATTGCACTTCACAGACCACTAGCAAGTTCTGCTTCGGGAAGTTTGTTGTTGTTCTGTTTTGTTTCTACAAGGCACCGGTTAGTCTCACACTGTTTTGTTTATGTTTTAATTACTTGTTTGTAAATATTCATTTTTCCCAATAATATATCGCACATGCATATTATCATCCCAGCTATTCCTGACCCGACCCTCTACAAACACATAACTACCACTACAACCACGACAAGTTGGGGTTGTGTATTTGTACACAGTCTGACCGTTACCCTTGCTATCTACGCTGATGCACTTTCCTATGCTGACTTGCTTACTGCATCCATGTGGATGAGACACTGCAATTGCCAACTCCCCATGTCCGGCATCAGCTGATGAACTTCCACTCGTAAAAATTGTTTCATCAATGAACATTTTGCATTCTAAACTTTTCCGTGCACTTTCCCATTCATGAACAGCTCTCTCTACACTAACGATCACATACGGGTCATGTGTCACATACAGCATTTTGCTGACGTCTTTCTCAGCATCACTCCATACACGTGACATGCCAGAGAGTTGGACAACACCCTCGCAACTGGCAAGAGTATCCCCTTCGTCAAAAAACAAATAGCATGTTGTATGCTTTGCTTCAGAATTATCAAAGACATTATGAGCGGCCGTATGTATTATTATATGAGCAAAGCTGGTTTTGGGTTCACTAGACGTCTTGCATTCTTCACATTGGCACCTTCCTTCTTCTCTGATGACCTTATACACCCAACAGGTTCCGAATAGAGCAGTGCGAGGGTACGGTGTGCTGGTACCATGAAATGTCTCCGGTCTCTCTTTACTGAGCTGCTTGACTGCCACAAGAGCGACAATGTTCCCCAGGGCCTTAATAGGTTCCACAAGATGGCGGCTGCCACGAGGGAGATGATCTTCATTAAATTTATGTATAGGAATAAAGTTTTTGTGGCCTGGGTTTTTATCGCAGATTGTGTATTCACTTTGAAGTTGTGCCTCTGCTAAACATTCCTCGACTTCTGCTGATCCTAGAAAATAGATGAAGACACTACAGTTAACAGATTAATATGTAAAACTGTATAAGCTCCTAGCATAATATATAACCTCCTGCCTATTACAGGAGCCCTAAACGGAAACAAGGGAAAGTAACACTCTAGCCTACCATGAATGTCGTAAGAGGCGACTTGGGAGGTCAGCTGCCTGATCAGGTAAAACATTCTAGCTGCAACCTCAAATGGTCGGTTAAAATATGGGACAGAATGGCTTAGACGTACAACGTCCTCTTCTAATTCAAGTAGATGTGGTAGGAAGCATGGAACCTGAGATAGACTATTTCCGCCTCGTGAGATAAGAATGTGCACACTGAAGGAACGCTACATTGAAATTGTATCTAGTGATACATGTCTATTGAGTGGACATATTAGATGTGTATCAATCAGAGTGCAGCAGAGTTGATCTTTCGTTCCATCACAGGGGATGAAGACCATCCTTCTTTGATCCGTATGAAATGGACGAAGAGGTGACTGCAAGATGAATTGGTTTAAGGTGACGAAGAGTTGAGAAAACGACTTTTTCTCAACTCTTCGTCACCTTAAACCAATTCATCTTGCAGTCACCTCTTCGTCCATTTCATACGGATCAAAGAAGGGATGGTCTTCATCCCCTGTGATGGACCTCAATCTCTCAACTGTATCCATACGAATCTAGTGGAGGACATTAGAGACATCTGGAGATGGAGTCAGGTGAGTGGTTGACCAGAGTGTTCTATGTGACTCACCGTGCTCGTTACACTCCACAGTGCGTCGTTGGTGCTACCCATCACGTCCGTTGAACCAAATAATGATTTCCTCTGCACTTTATGCCGAGTCAGTCTTGCACCCTGGATAGGCAGACCCTAACTCACCGAACGTGAACACTAGCCGGCTACTCTCACATGACCCTCTTCTGGTTTGGCCGGCTTATCAAAGCTGGTGGCAGGGAAGGCCTCTGCCGCATGCTGGCAGCTACGAGAAGCCACAGGTAAAAGCTGCATGCCAGGTTTTGACCAATGATGGGTGAGATAGTTAGCATCCAGTCACAGTGCAATGGGGATGGTTAGTATCTATACACTTCGATGTCTCTTAGGGAAACGGAGTACTTGTATAAGTGTCCTGCGTGATTAACATCGCTTCTATTAACCAACCATATAGCTAGGGGGTCGGACGTAGAATTATATATCGTATGAAGTGAATATATGTATCATATTTTGGCTGAAAAATCATACCACATATAATCACAGATACTATTCAAATGTGGAGCATTTAATATACCCAACTAAACAACCAACTAACCAACTAGCCAGCCAGCCAACCATCCAACCACCCAATCAACCAACCAACTAGCCAACCAACCGGCAAGCCAACCATTTGTATACACCTGTGTACTGTCTGGAAGTTTGTCTTATAAAAAATAATAATAATAATAATAATCAGCGTCATTTACTTCGGAAAACCCCAGTAATTTCGGAGTCAGAAGCATATATGAGAAACTTGTGAGACGCATGATATGCATTGTTTCCCATAGCAATAAAATTATGTAACAAAGGTTTCTTCCTCTTTGCCATGGACCTCAGTTTGTAATCATGCTACTGGCAAGTCAGATCCATGGCGGCATTTTATCTCATGGCGCTATTTCTGTGCCCCGTATTTAATGGCTAACGATCTATGCGCCATAATTTACTATCTTCTGAATACTTTGCTATAAAACATTAATTGCTTGTTCATGTTTGCAGGCCACCCGCTCTCTTCAATTCTCGGGCCAACATCACAAGTTCAACTGAAGGACATAACAGAAGTCCACGCTGTTTTCATCATTTATTTCGCGGCTTCACATTTACGATCAAGTCTTCACTCTCATCTAACCGCACAATTATTCTCAGCTAAAATAAGCACAGAGACTATCACTCGGAAATAAAATATAATGTACAAACGGCACTAGCTTTGTGCCATTCTCGCACTCGTTACAACAGTCCGACCTGGACCGTGTCTTCACTCGTACTCCCAATTTCAGCCGAGAATTATCTTCTCCTGACACTCGCACAAAACGTCTTCCACGCACTAACAAACACTCATGCAGATGTGAGTTCCACTCATACCAAACCCACTTCCTGACACTCTCTTCTTCTGCCTTTTATGACCTGTTTGGGCGTAGGCTCTACACCAACTTACATCACGTCGCCCTATATTTTTCTAGCTTCTGCAACCTCTTTTATGTCCGTACCAAATTATTCATCCCTGTGTCTAATTGGCAATTCCATATTACACTTCTAATGGTATCTTGTACCTATCGGAACTACATACCTCCAATGTCTTCCTCCGGTTCTGAGTTTGCAGGGGATTCTATTCTGTCATTACCTGCCACAATAATCAGAAATATTCCATCAATAGTCAAGCTTAATCAATATAACTGTCTGACTTTATCTTTGTCACAAAATGCGCCTGGAGAATTGCGATCAGGAGATAGGGTCTGACCAGACTCACGAGATCTCACGGCCTACAACACAGTTCACAATATATACACCCACCCAGTAGTCAAAGGGAGATAATCCAAGTAATGTTATCCCTGACGGAGTAGGGGAATTGGCTCCTGGATTCAGGATTGTTCTAGAGAAAGACACCGGAAGTGGTTTCTGAACTTCGCCATTGCAGCAGGCTGGCTGAGAGCGGGGAGAACTGATTGTTGTGTGGTGGCTGGCGAACTCCTGTGTGGCGGCAGTTTATCAGAAGGAAAATGGTTCCCAATGTCAACATGGTTTGAAGACTGTAGACAATGTTCCCAAATGGACTGAGGTTCCATGCTTTTAACTGCATTGCCAAACGAAGAGGCAAGAATGATGTAATTCTTGAATTCAAATACCCGATGTGCACGACTGTTGCACCAGGTCAAGGTCGAGCATGCAAGTTACACCGAAAAACAGGCCTGTTATTTGACCCAATTTCATCATGCCTGTTGTGAAGTCTTTGACGGCTGTGAAAAGTGCTAGTGTTTGCACGACTTGTCCCGCATGCCAAGAAATTGATTGTTTGGGGAGAAAGTGGGATTGGCTTGACGGTGTAAACATTGCAAGTACTGCACTACTGGGCTGCCTTGGAACTCAAACGTAGTCGACAAAACAGGAAGTCGGGGACGGCGTAACTAAAACCCTATCGTGTAATATATCCTCAGACTCGGCCGGTCAAGACGAATCTAATGGGAATGTCCGCGATCAAATTGGGCATTTGAGCGATCCCGCGCGTGTCGAAGTTCGCAATCTTTTGTCAGGGCAACTACTGGTTTCTTTTTTTTGCCTTCCTCATACACATTATGTTCATGGTCTCCTTAAGGGAATACTGTCTTAATTTATAGTGGGTTCCTGTGAGGAGAACAACGGGGAGGGGAAAGAGGGACAAGAGATGCTACTGACATGTATGATGATTGCAGGGGGGATAAATTGGGGAAAGCATGACCACCTGGGAATGGATGGAAGGGGGTTTTACCAACGGCCCTCCTTCAGGGCCATCTTGCCTATGGGGAACTGGGGCACAGACACTCATGACCAATTACCGTGGGTTCACTCTATCCCCATTCCAGGGAAACAGATGTTCTATTCAGCTGCTTTTCAGATCCCAGACCTTATTCTTTCTCTGACCCTGAGGTCTGGCCTGTAATTGAACCACCGCCCATCTTGGGGAGGTGTTTCACACTCTGAGTACCATGATGATGTCTATCCCATATGATGAGTCGTGGTCACGTGATTCTCACCGAGGGTTGCCTGTGTCATTTTGTTCCAGATTCTACCTTCAGGAGAGGAGTGATGGATAGTCAGTAAAACCATCATTCTGTACCAGCATCAGCAGTCTGGACAAACCAGTCAACGTGAGGTGATCATACTGCCCACTATCCAGTCAGTCGTCTATACCCTCAGAGTAGGTCCAGGATGACTAAACAACCAGTTTAAGATAGAAACAACATATGGGCAAGTATACTGTTCGTGTGATTGTCCGGATTTGCCACTCATTACCTATTCGACAACCACTCAACTATCGATGATATCATTCCACACTTCGTTCACGTAGATTATGGTCCTGATTAGGAATACAGCCACAGACTTTAGACAATTGTGACTCTGGCAATGAACAATGTTCAATATATAAATTTAGCACTGGACAGTGTGCTTCGATGAACTTTAACTCAGGAACTGTGTTTCACTCAATATATTGTTGAGTTGGTGCCACTGTTGGTAAAGCAACGAACTTTCAGATTAAGTTATACCTTGTATAGAGGCACCTACATGATCGGATGAGGATGAAACTTCATGGTACTATTTGGACATGCTTTGGTGTTCCACGGCCATTAGCCTGATCTTATGTCGGCTCGGAGGAGGTGCTATCTGGTCGAAGACTGAGGACCTGCTGCGAGAGACACTAGCTAAGTACCATTCATGTGTGGTGTGAGGCGTTGGCATTGTGCTATGAAGACATCTTTATCTGGCTGCCTCAGCTAACTATCGAGTAGCAACTAGCACACCAGACAGATCTGCACTACATCCACATTATCTTCACTTTCCTTTTGTACAATACATTTTTGTTATTGAGTTTGTAGATACCAGAGTTGCATCATTTATTTAGGACGATGTTTGAAAGGGTAACCTCCCTTGGTTGGTTGTGAGAGAGATAGGTATCTGAAGACTGGTGGGGGTCGCAGACTGAAAGTGTCCCAGTCCCAGAACTGAAGTCATCCCGAGATTTATACATATACATATATAAATAAATATAGACATATATGTGTGAATAGATAATCATAATAAATGCGATAGCCTGTTCCCTTCACCCCAGGGAAGCTATATGCCAATCTGCAGATATTCATTTAAGAAATACTATAAATTTATTTGTTAAAAAGTATCAATGGATTGATTTAAATATTGAGCACAACCCACTACTGGCAACGCTGATCGTATTCTGGTATGAACCTAAGTCATATCCACGTCAATGTCGAAGCACTAGACTCGAGTTTCGCAAATCTAGTACTTCCACATTGACGTGAATAAGCCTTAGGTTCATACCAGAATGTGATCAGCGTTGCCAGTAATGGGTTGTACTCAATATTTAAATCTCAAATCCCGAAACAACAAAATAAATCAATGGATTGATTGATTGATCTAGGAACAGACATCACAGCATTCGGGGCATTCCCATCGACGCTCCGTCCCTATTCTCAGCAGCCAGCGAAGAGTTCCAACACCAATAGTACCAGTAGCAATCTGATTATATGTCCATCAAGCCTTTCCTCTGAACGTCGAGCATCGGCCAGATCCCCTCGTCACTCCTCGCTGCCTCATTCTTGCCAGACCATGATGATCCATTTGATCCTTCGAGGTGTACACGTGCTCCCACAAGGCCGCAACCACGTCTACCTTGTCATGCATCAATACTCCACCAAGTTTTGCAGAGCCAGCCAATCTGTCCGCCTGTTCATTCCCCAGCACACCGGCATGACCCGGAGAAAAGATCCAGACCATGCTTGCCACCCGTGACCTTCGAAGCGAAGCAAGCCACTCTGCGCGAAGCATGCCTGTCCTCACCTTCGTCAGCATGCTTTCTGAGTCAGTTACAATCACGATGTGTGTGTATCGTATGCTCGATCTAGCGGAAAGCTGCAGTGACCGCCTCCACCTCCATTCTTAAGCTAGATGTTGTGGTATCATATGCCAGGCTCTCCTGCACCAAACGTCGACCATTAGCTTTTGCTATGAACCCCTAGGCACTTCTCCTACCTCTCGACACCGAATCATCTGTGTAGATTATCACGTCGCCCGAGCGAGCATTATCCTGAATTAGTTGCTGGATTTCCACTTCCGTGGCCCCTTCTGGCCACTCCCTGCACTCCCTGCACAATGTGATTATAACTCAGCATAAGTCTGACTGCTCCGCTGGCACACTGACCCACTCCATTCCTTGCCTAATGTTCTCCAAGATGCACACATGCCTGATCGTATCTTCCGCCTGAGCCATCCATGATATCCCTCTTAGCAGTCGCTGACCCTTAACTGCGTCCCAGCGCCTCATGCTAAGAGTTATCTGTGTCTGCAGCTACTCTGAGGTATGCCTTCGCCTGCATCACAATGAGCCTACCAGCAACAGACAGCAAGCTAAGGATGTAACGCATGCAATGGATCAATGAGTTTTCCAAACCTGTGGATTCATACAAGAATCCAATTCTTTGTGTTTTAACATTTTACAAATGTAACGTAAGGAACCCTTTTCCGCGCATTGAGGTGTAGTTGGTATATGGTGCACTCGCCTTATATATATATATATATATATATATATATATATATATATATATATATATATATATATATATATATATATATATATATATATATATATATATATATATATATATATATATAATGTTGACTGTATAAACTTCGAGCTACGTACGACACTACCACAAGCAGTTGATATTGGAAGCGCTTGTAGCAACAATGACATTTCATTGGCTTGTGTGGCAAACTTCATCCATTCTGGCATACTAAGTGATTCGTTGGGGAAGTTCCGGATAATTGAGTCAGGTTTCGGCAAAGACCTCTGACTGAATTCTAAGAGACATCCTTAATTTGTCATGTTAGTTTTATCTTAGTACCACGATATGTGCCGGATCTGTGGTGGAGGTTTTAAGGACGCAGTTCGTAATTCCGCACACTGCGTTCGAAACACAGCTGCGGGCGATATGGCAGCAGACCGCCTTGCGTCTGTGTTTTATAAAATGGTATGGGCGTTGGTCGTTAAGATAGCAATGATAAAGTACTGAACGTAAAATTGCCAAGAAATCACAAACAGCCAAAAATACCTGGGTTGACTGTGACATCCTGAACTGCATATTCAACTAACTAACCAGGATATGTGAAAAACAGAAGGACGAAAATGTTTCTAGAAATCACCAATGGCGCCCTCGTGGAGAGAACTAGACAAATATTACCGGTGAATCTAGAATAAAGAAAAGACGTTGGCGCGAGATGGGGCATACACAGAACAACCCTGAACATATTACAACTAGACAGGCCTTTGTCTGGGATCTACAGAGCTAAAGAAATGGAGGAAGATCTAACAACACACAGAGAAGAGACGTAGAAACAGCAATGGATAACATGGGGAGGACATAGGCAGATCTACATGGGATAGCTAACGATAGGAAAGCTTGGGGTGAGTTGGTTGAGAGATATGCCCCAACTGAGGGATAAAGTGTAAAAGATGTTGTGGGTAGCGAAATATGGAATAAGCAGGACAGAAGTGCCAGTGGATAGAGACGATATCAGGGATACCCTTAGAGACACACGCCGTATCGAGGACTTTCAACTGAATAAATCCGCATCGATAGTCAGAAAGCGGGTTTTCTGACTTAAAATGGACGTGGCCAGAAAGAAGCAGCAGATTGAGTGTGTGAGGATGCTTGTCAACAACATTAGACGGGCAGTTAGCCACTGTAATCTGACAGATTTACTGCGGAGGTGGTCGAAGCACCCATGGACGTTTCCAGAATGGAAATATGATAATCTTAAGTAAAATCAACATTTAAAATGATGGTGACCAGGCCTAAGTGTTAATGTATCCGTGTCCTGTTAAATTCCCGAGAGAAGACTGGACTCAACAAGCACATCTTTAAACTTATTATATGTTGGGATTATTGACTGACTTTGGTCTACACTCCTCTCTTCTGTCTTCCCTTCCATATATCTATTTCTTTCACTCTCTCTATTATTCCCTCACCACATACTCCGACAACAGTTCCTTTCAACGATAAGATAAAAGATTTATTAATAAAAACTATGTCTGGTGTATGTATGGATATTGTCTATGTAGTTGGTATGTTCTTCTAGTGTGGTTGCCAGTTATGAACTCTGAATGTCTATCAGCGTTGTTGCTTCTCGCCCTTTCATTCTTCAAGATCACAGGACAGCACATCAAACAGGACAGAGCTCACCCGGATGATCCGTATGCTTGCATCTAATGGTAAATCCGTGATTGTTTGAAACAAAACTGTTCACCACAGAGTCAAGGTACCGTAATAAAAGTCCCGTAAGTTTATGAATGCTCCTGAATCTGTTTCATGACGGTAAGTATCCAACATCGAAAAACCACCACATCGCCACAGTTCTTCCTATAGTCTTTGATTACTATTACTGTTTGGCTTGTTTCTTATTTCTTCTTTATTCTTACAATATGTATGTAGTTGTAAGTATCCCTGCTTGCCACAGTTTAACATCCTTTCCTTTTAAGGGTTTTTTGGTATATTCGTTTGAGTATACAGTGTTCTGTATTTTATTTAACTTATTTCTTTCTTCATCGTAAATATGTTCATATTCTGTTTGGTTCCATGTAAGTACTTTATTTGTTCAAGGGTATTCCTCTTCATCTCTTCTCTGCTTTCACTAGGAGAGTGGAACCTGGAAAAGTATAACAAATCCAGTGATAAGCGTCCGCCCCTTACTACTACTTATGCAAGTGTCCTTCTCCAGCCATAATGACAAGGCTTCCGAAGTGAACACCCGCATAAGACATATGAATTCACCAAAGTCTAAACTATCTACTAATAGAAAGCAATGGTAAATGCTATTCATTCACCTCTATATTCCTATGCTAAACTATATCTAATATCTTTATACCTTATTTAGGCATATATGTTCCTGGAATCGAAAAAACACTTAGCGAATAACACACTATTATCCCCTCTTTCCATCATTAGGGATGTGTATTTCTATTCCCACTCAAGAACGTATCTCCTTCAGGTCAGTTTGGAACACACACTAAACTTACACAAAGAATTGACCCTCTTTATATCGGTCATTTTTGCCGCATAGTCCTTGACATTGCTGGACACCTCACATCCAGACTGCATTATCACAGTTAGTGGAAAATTACAGATCTGGAACTTCACATCCATACTGCAATATGCTGTCCAATAATCTCTCTGCTTTAGTCGCAAACCAATTTTTTCCACTCGACCGTTTACCTGTGCGGTTAGCCGGCCCCTTCTGTGTCTTGACCTATAAACACATGCGCCTGGTCACTCCTTTGTTTGTTACCATTTCTGCTTCGCTTGTTAACCCTTCCTCCACCTGGTCAGTCGGTGTATGCAGTCGTCCATCTGGGAATCATTTACTCTTCAGTATTTCACGACAATCCGTAATCCCGTATATCCACGTGAGGAACGTAACCTGCGCGAGAATCTGTAGTGGTTCTCGCCGCGTTGGGAATTTACGGGGTATGTGAGCCGGTTGCTCAGAAAGCAATGGCAAACTACTGAGCGTAATATTGTCTAGTACATCAACAGCAGCTGAAAAATTATGGTGTTCACTGCAACTTCCTGTAAGGGATATGCAACATAGAAACAAATTTTACATAGATGTAAAGTAAATGATTATTACTTATGTTTTAACACAGTATTGGGAGTCTCCGTGGCGAAGTAGTCAAGCCGTCTGAATCGGGCTCCGAAAGTTGTGTGTTGGATTCCGGGCCGCATCCTTCGGTTCACGAGTGCGTATTTTCGGAGACTCCAGAGGGTGGTTGCTGGAACTACGGATTTTGTTCTTTGTTCGACGCTTTCCTCGTTGCGGAAAGAGACTGAGCCATGTGGGATAAAATCCGGCGCAATGAAGTCGACCCTGTCGACTTTTAAGCGACTGTTTTTTTTAACAATAGTGAATTCAAATTTTTGCCTTTACATGATCTGAGCTCCGAGGTCGACCCAGCCTAAAATAAGTACCAGGAGATGGCTGGGGAAGTGAAGGCGTCAGTATGCTACTGACCACGTCATTCACCGAGTCCCGATGAAGTAAAATAAATAAAATACATTGTCCTGACCACGTCATCCACCGAGTCCCGATGAAGTAAAATAAATCATTGTCCTGGAACAGTTTCCCGCCATGGGTCTTTGATGTGATAGTGTCATCGTATTTTGTAGACCCGAGAGCACCGAGGAATAGGTGGTCAGTCTCTATCTCACTTTGACAAGCGACGAGAGTCCAGATTGGTCTATACAAATATGGGTCGAGCACCCTATGCCCAATGTGTCTTACTTCGTATAAAATGGTCTTGTCTTACTATAGTTGACAGATGAGCATGTAGGCGATATCGTGCGTACTAAAAAAGGAATATACTGGTATAGATAACATAGAGAGATATGAAAACCATACCTGCTTGACACTGAATCGGAGAAAGATATCCAATCCCATTACTGCTGCAGTTGATTTTCTGGCGAGAATACAACCATCTGCTATGAGTGTGTTCGAAACCCCAGAGCCTCCAGTCCTTCCATACCACGAATATCTTCCCCCCATTAGACCCGGGGCAAGTTGCCGTGTTATATCTATACGTGATTCTCCCTGCCATGTGTTCCTCTGTACCCCTTTCAAAACCTATACTGACATGTGATGCGCGTCCATGTGGATGAGACACTAGAATCACTAGAAGGTCATGGTCATTGTGTGCTCCTTCCGGTGGATCATATAGAAGACACTTGTTGACGTAGATGTCCTTGAGGTAATCCCGATATAACACCATCCTGTCCAGCGTGGACGCTAGATCCATATTATGGGTCACGTGTATCGCCAAACAAACGATCACTGATCGGGTCGGCAATCACTCGCCACAACCCATATAGTGTGACGACATGACAGCAGCATTTAGGATTGCTACCTTTATGAAAGAAAAGATGACATACGGCATCTTCCCCTTCCGAGTCATCAAAAACCAAATGAGCTGCCGTGTCTATGGCAATAAATGCAAAATGTGGGTTTGGTGTTTTCAGATCTGAGGCATTCTTTACACGGGCATGTTTTGTGTTGAGAGTTGTACTTATCTGGGAATCTGTAAACTGTGTGCACCCACCCACTACCTACTGTTATCCTCTTCTGACCTCTCTCTGAGAAACCAGTGTAAGGTCGGTCAGTACCCGGTATAAATTTTGGTCTGCTCGTACTAACATATCTCACGGTCACCCTGACACATAGATCTATCATAGAAGTGACACAGTTAGCTAGATCAATATCTTGATATCCCAGAGGAAGATCATTGACGTTAAATTGGCTCGAAGGTATGAATGGCTTGTGGCCTGCATTCTTTTTACAGCGGTTAACGTCTCTGTTAAGTTCTGCTTCCATTCTCCAACTGTGTCGTTTCCCAATGGCCTGAAAGATAGATACACAAACTTACTACCCAAACAACACAATATTTGAATAACGCATTGTGTTTACTTATTCCAGTTTTAAGCTTTATGTCTTATTTTCTCTTGATTGTGTGATAAATACTGCATAATTCATATATCTCAATCATCATCATCATCATCATCATCATCATCATCATCATCATCATCATCATCATCATCATCATCATCATCATCATCATCATCATCATCATCATCATCATCATCATCACCAACATGACCATCATTGTCAGGGGTGTCGATAGGATAGAAGATTCTGGGGAGCGTAGAGAGTTCGCATACTTCACATACTCCAAGACTGCCCAAAATACGGAATTTGAAGACAAACCTTCTGGTCTAGAGAAACAACGGTGGAAGTTAAACTATATGGACCACTGAGAAAACTAAACAAGATAGTAAAGTTTATAGCAGAGGCAACATTGCTGACATAGATACCCAAATTTCAAGACAACGAAAGCAGAAGAAGAAGAAGAAGAAGAAGAAGAAGAAGAAGAAGAAGAAGAAGAAGAAGAAGAAGAAGAAGAAGAAGAAGAAGAAGAAGAAGAATGAACTAACGAACGAACTAACGAACGAACTAACGAACGAACTTTATTTTCAAATGGCAACAAATTGGGCAAGCAGGGCCATCTTACATTCGGGCCTTCCAATCAATCATCTCCCGTTCATGAATAGTGCATCATAATTTAACATTGGAGAAAAAGCATTGTCAGATGAATGTTGTAAACAAAAACAATGCATATGATATGAGACGCCTTCCCCGCCCACACACATATCCCCACCCACCCACACATCCCCCCACACACATTCCCCCACCCACACACACACTCTGGTACACATACATCCCCCACCATACCCCATCCACATTCCCCACATGTACACATCTCCCCCAACCACCCACATCCCCCACCTATACACATCTCCGTCACCCACACACACACACACACACACACACACACACACACACACACTCATCCCCCACCCATCCAATAACCCACAGACACTCACTCATCCACATATCATTCGAGACCCCCCACTCACCCCCAACCGCCCAGCCAAACACACATCCCCAACCACACATCCCCCACCCATACACACATCTCCCCACCAACCCACACATCCAGCCCTACCCATAAACATCCCACACCCACCCACCCACACATCCCCACCCACACAATCTCATCGCCCAATCACACATCCCTTAACCACCCCCAACCACACACATATCCCCACCCATACACATATCCCCACCCACACACATATCTCCCCTCCCATACACACATCCACCACCCACACATCCCCACCCTCACAATCTCCCCATTCACCCACACATTCCCCATCTACACACACACACACACACACACACACACACACACACGCCTCGCTCCCATCCACACATGCCTCGCTCTCAGAACACGTGTACTTCGAAACACAACCAACTAGACACTATTAAAATATGTGTCTGCTTTAGCCAGGTATATCATCCACATGAACCCACAAATATGGAATATTGACAGATTCGTATGTTACCATAGCGTCATAGGTCTCAGGATTGTATATTGTATAGGTCATATAACAAACAGAACTGACTGTAATGCTATGTCCAGTTTATTAACGAACATTTAAAGAAGATACATTATTGGTCGGTTCCAACGTTGCACACGTAATACACAGAAATATCAACTGGAGTTAGTCACCTGTTAGATAAAATGAGAAAGTTTGTCTTATGTGAGCGGTAATGTTCGAGAAAGAGAATCACCTCTAATATAAAATTCTTCAGAAACTTAGTCATAAGTGAGATAACATTACAAGAAAGTTAGTCTGATGTTAAATAAAATTCTTCAGAAACTTAGTCACATGCTACATAAAGTGTTAAGAAATTTAGTCACGTGCGACATACAATATTTGATGTAGGTAGTAATCACATGTAAGCTAAATGTTTGAGAAAGGCTGATATTGTTTACTGATTAGACATAATGTGAAACGATGACAGCAGAAATATTTCAGACATAATTTATGGCGCACAACAATAAGACAAACATGCATAGAATTAATCAAGGAACAATATCTCAGAATTATTTCTAAAGGCATCTAGAATTCCCCAACAATTAATATTCTGTGTATTATGAAACATTTTGAACTATGCATTATAAAAGCCGGCTCTGTGGCGAAGTGGTACGAGTGCAGTTCGTAATGTTGCATACCGTGCTTGAAACAGCTGCGGGCGATTTGGAAGCAGGCTGTCTTGCATTGGTTTCTATACAAGGGTATGAGTGCCGGTCGTTCAGAAAGCAATTGTAAAGTACTGAATGTAACTTGTCCATAACTCACAAACCGCTAAAAGATGCTGAATTTTACTAAGACATCCAGCAAAGAATATACAACTAATTTTTTGTATTATGAAAAGTGGAAGGATGGAAAAGAGAAAAGATCATTCGTCATTCCATCTTGTTCCTCGCATACCTTGTATTGTCGATGTGAAGTATAACCAGTGGGAGAGTGCCCGTTTATGGGCTTCATGTATCGAAAATATCATTAATTGTATAAATATTTTCTTAACTTACTTGTTCCTGGTGTTCTCTACTGTTTAAAGAAAGTTTTCTCTTACGGTTGTTTGTTATTCTCACATCGCTTTCCTTGAAACAATCCAAACACTGCTATTGATGACATCATTTTCTGTATGAAAATATAATAAAGACGACTTTCAGGTTGTCTTAAACGTAGACAATAATAAGAATAATTATATCGTAATGTAAAGAACCTCAGACTACAGATAAGAAAACAGCAAGTCCGTTGTCTGCACTTGGGCCCTAAAATTATTGGACGCTTTTCCCGTTAATCACCGAGTTTATGGGTTTTTCCATATTACCTCATATTTTGTGTGTCTGTGTGCGTGCGTGCGTGTGTGTGTGTGTGCGCGCGTGCGTGCGTGCGTGCGAGTGTGTGTGTGTGTGTGTGTGTGTGTGTGTGTGTGTGTGTGAAAAAGTAAAAAAAAAACCTTTTCCACTGCTAAAGGCATATTTGTCATATTTGCTAGATCCATACTTTGTATAGAATAATCGACGCTCCAATCGATGGGTCATCATCATCAATCGCCATACCGGCTGGCGTAAGCGTTGACGACTCTCCACAGATCCGCTGTTGATATTCCCCATGAAACCGTCTAAATCCATCCAGCATCATTTCTCTTGGCCTGCCTCTGTCTCTCTTCCACTCGATCTTTCCAGTTGTCACGATGTTCTTCAATGCCTCTCTTCTTATCAAATGACCAAAAAAAAAAAGCCTCTTTCTTATTTTTGTATATAATGTTCTAGTTTTATTAGCCTATTTCGGGTAGTCGTCGTTAGTTTCTTTGGCAGTCCAAGGAATGTGCAACATTCGCTTCACAAACCACATTTATATAGCTTCCAAGCTCTTTCTAATTTTTTCATTCACATTCCAAGACTCACATCTATATAGCAAAACAGGTTCTATAGAGCACTTCATCAGTCTCTTTCTTACATTCAATGACAGTGACTTATTGCATAAGATATTCTTCATTTTCTTAAATGCAGTCTTTGCTTTCCCTATTTTGCACGTAATCTCTATTGTGCATCTTCCATCCGATGTTATAAATGCCCTTAGTTATTTAAAACTATCCACTTGATGAAGAATGTTCCCTTCTATCTCGATTCACATTGGGTGTCACCTGTTTCATTTATACATATTTGTTACTGTTTTCTTGATAGTCAAGGTGAGTCCTTTCTTTGCACTCTCTGTTACTACTACAATGTCCACCAATTGTTGTAGATCTTTTGCATTATCCGCTATCAATACTGTGTCATCTGCATAGCATATATTGTTTATATTACAACATCCGAATATTATTCATGGCTTCTCTTTGATCTCTCTCATCATTACTTTGCTATAGGAGGGAGAATAGATTCGTGACAAAACACATCCCGTTAGTACTCCCAAGCCTTATTGTTCATAATTTCCTTTTTATTTCCCATTTTAATTGCTGCCTACTTGGGTTCAGTAAATTCTTTTTATTATTTGAGAGATCTTTCGCATCAATTTAACATCTTCCAACATAATATCGGAATCGCCGACATATTAGATCGGTGTTTGCCTTTATAATGAAACAAGAGGATTACAATCATAAAGTTAAACAGAATATCAATGTCCGTTTAAATTCTATGAAACATTTATTTTGTTGCTTTATATTGTTGTTCATCTTGCTACAATGACTTAAAATTTATGAAAGTCAAGTCAGTTTTTAAACATGTCCACGGTCCATTGCTGAAATTTAATTACCGGCTCACAGTTTTATTTGTATTTGACAAATGAATTCTCAAGAGAATAATACTTATTGTGCATTTATGGATGCTGCATCCATTTCTACTATAACAGAGCACCATCTCTGTTAGTAGTTTAGGAGATTTATGGTGTGCAATAGAAAAGGGTTTGGGAAATGAATAGGTGGTGAATGATGCACGCGTGAGCACTATTGGACTAGTTGTTAGGGACGCTCACGCGTGACGTGGGAAGATAAACATAGGAGAGTTCGAACGCAGCCTGCAAACTAACTGGAGGTGTTTTCAATTTGCTGTACATACTTTTATACCTTGACCAATAAACCGACACGTTTACACCTTGGCTGGAGCCTTCACTTCATATAATGCAGTTGCCTTCAGTTATATTCAGACTCATCCGTGATCTGTTACACTACACATAACTAAAGAGATTCTGACAAGATCCGTTGTGAGACCACCTGGTTACAGCTTTACAATCGGGAGACATTCACAATGGCGGCATCCCAGCATTATTATAACACTGGAGATTTAGAATCATAAGATATCATATAATTTATACACATAATGTGTGTTGTTGCTTTAATACTTTTAAATCATATGACTTGTCTGAACGATTCTTTATAGATATACACAACGTAGAATGTAAGAAGTCTGTATGATGGAAAGCTTAAAGTAGTGTGTGATGAGATTGAGAGGTTAAACATTCAAATTTTAGGAATTAGTGAACATCGCTGGAGCGGCAAGGGACAATTTTACAACTGAAAATGGAAGTCTTTGCATTTATTCTGGTAGAGGATGTCGGAGGCCAGAGTGGAGTGACATTTTGTTTAGATAAGACAACTGCAAAAGCTTTAATGGGATATAATCCAGTTAGTGATAGAATCCTCACCATTAGACTTAAAGGCCGTCCAAAAAACACAACTGTCATACAGATATATGCACCTACTTCAACAGCAGAGTGGACGAAATTGAAGATTTTTACAACACACTACAAGACACATTAAATAAGATTGGTCATAATGATATAGCAATAATAATGGGAGATTTTAACGCAAAAGTAGGAGCAGGAAGAGCTGAAAATGAGAGACACGTTTTAGGAAAATGTGGATTAGGAAATAGAAATGATGCAGGTGACAAATTAATTGAATTTTGCACAGAAAATGAGTTAACGATAGCCAACACGCTTTTTAAGCAGCATGCCAAGAAGACTCTCACATGGAAGTCTCCAGACAGTTTTACCAAACATCGGATAGATTATATTTTAATACAAAGAAGATGGAGATCAAGCATAACATCTGAAAAAACCCTACGAAGTGCAGACTGCTACTGAATGAATATATATATATATATATATATATATATTATATATATATATATATATATATATATATATATATATATATATATATATATATATATATCATGGAAATATTCTTCAACAAGTGAATAGGTATAATTATCTTGGAACAGTCATAACATCTGATGAGAGGTCCCTTGAGGAGATTAGAAAAAGACTCGCCATGGCGAAAGCAGCCTTAGCAAGATGAAAAACATTCTGACCAATAAAAAGATGTCAATTGAAACGAGAAAAAGAGTGTTGAGGAGCTACATAGAGCCTGTACTTTTGTATGGATGTGAAGCGTGGACAATGAGCAGTCAGGCTGAAAAACATCTGATGGCTGCAGAAATGTGGTTTCTGAGGAAAATGCAAAGAATACCATGGACAGACAGAAAAACCAATGACCAAGTACTACAGGAGACAAATAAAAATCGTAGATTGATTAGAGAAATTAGACGTAGACAGTCAAAAATTTTTGGACATGTTATGAGAAGAAATGGATTGGAGAACTTGGTGACAACTGGCAAGATCGAAGGGAACAGACCAAGAGGAAGACCGAGAGGAAAATATCTGGATGGCTTGGCCACATGGCATGGTCGAGACAGGAACACTCAGCTGATCCACGACACTGGTGATCGAATGAAATGGCGAGTCATGACCGCTCACGCTTTCCGGCATGGCACATGATTGATTTACTGATATATATATATATATATATATATATATATATATATATATATATATATATATATATATATATATATATATGTGTTTGTGTGTGTGTGTGTTTGTGTGTGTGTGTGTGTGTGTTGTGTGTGTGTGTTTGTGTTTTGAAATCTCCAACCAGTTTAGCTTTTATTCTTTTCTTTCCGATTATACTATTTCTTGGAGAAATTTGTACCTTTGCATTAAATCAAATGTGCTAAAGATCATAAAATTCATTTAATTTTCATTTTTACATTTCGTAAATTTCAAACTACAACCGTTTTTATTTTTATTTATTTGTTTCCTTTTATTTACTATTTCTCATTAGATTTATTCTGGTAAAAGGGAATCTTGATCATCTGAGATCGCATCTGTCAGTGTTTGAGACTTACACATAGTCATGGATGTCTTACCAGCTGTTATCACAACAATGTCGTATATAAGGTCGTATATAATGAACAGATAGGATACGCTCAAGCATACACACAAACACAGCCATTTATACGCTCACATACACAGACAGACACACCATTAGATATCCTAGATACAAAAGACACGAAAACGTAAACACAGATCATGTCTTTACAACTGTTTATTGCCAATCACTAATTAACCATGGACAGCCCACCAACGATTTAATCTTTTATCTTCTGTGAGATTCTTCTTGCCAGGGCATCATAAAATATACATCTTACAATTGTTTAAAGCTAAAATTATGAAGACGCAGGCTAATTAATGAATAATAATTAATTAGTGGCCATTTTTAATTGCTAATTAGGTCACGCCACGTACTATCAAAAGAGTAAAGTGACCATTAGGTCCGTAACATCCTCCCGCTTAATAAAATATACTTCCTGCAATTTTTAAAGCTAAAATTAAGAAGACGCAGCCAAATTTTGAAAATAATTAATTAGCGGCCATTTTCAATGGTTAATTATGTCACGACACATCCATTTGACATTTGATCATAAAGTAGTATCATAATAAAATATACATCTTGCAATTTATTTTAAAGCTAACATTAAGAAGACGCTGGCTAATTAATGAATAATAATTGGCTGCTAATTTAATAAATTGAATTGCAATTGAATAATAATTGGCTGCACAATTAGTGGCCATTTTTAATTGCTAATTAACTCATCACACATCAAATTGAAACAGAAAAGTGACCATACAGACTGTAGCATCATTTCGCATAATAACACATACATCTTGCAATATTTTATAGCTAAACTTAAGAATGCACGGAATATGAATGAATTAGTAGGTAATTAGCAGCCATTTTTAATTATTAATTAGGTCGCAACACATCATATTAAAAAAACAATAGATGACATGAGCAGTTAGGCCTCAAAACCGCGATCACATTGATGTATGGTTGCTAAGATGCTCGTTTAAAAACGAAATAGATACAGTAAAACAAAAAATGCTAAATTTTGATAATTTGAGTCCTCACGTTGACTCGGTCTCACCAATATCAACCCAGACAGCGGAATCTTGAGTGAATTTTTATCAAAGGTCACGAGTCACAGCACTCAAATATGAATAACTCCACTTAGAATTGAGATACACGTATCATTGAGGTAGCGTTAGATTTGGTGATTTCAAAGCCTTTCTATCTGTGGTGGCCTCATTAGTAAATAACCAATTTTACAATCATGACCAGAATAACTAGACATCCTGAATAGTTATAATTATATTACATACACGATAGTGTACTTTTTTCAAGATTTTAAAAATGTTGCATGTCCTTTGTATACCATGCATTGCGATCAACCTCAGGTTGATTTTCTAAGCAATGTTACGTTCAGTAAAGTAAACTTTAAAACTTCAAAACTTTCATGTGTTCTTTGAATATAAGTTTTTTTTTAACACCAAAGAGTTGTTACTTCCAAATGCGAGCATGCATTTATATACTTTTTCATTTCTCGGAACCAGCATATACTTATTGTTTCTGATTAAGCGTTAATATTGTACAAACCAGACTTACATGTCCCAAGTTCTCAAGCAAATAACGCAGATCCCGTTTGGCGTTTCTGTTGTTTCCTCATGAAGGTGCCATTAGTTACTAAAAAAAGAAAGTGACATCAGTTACTAAAATAAGAAGGTGACATCAATTACTAAAAAGAGATGTCAATTTGTTATATGTGATTTTCCTTTTCAGGTCGTGGAGTTTCTTTGAACGTCTGCGCTTTTTCAAGGTACATGGTGTCGTTCAAGTATGTGGAGAGATACGAACGGATTACGCCTACGCTACTTTGCAAGGCACTATGATGATCATCTCGCTTTGGCTGTGGCGATGGTAGGAATCTATCTGTGCAAATGTTGCCCTCCCCCCTCCCCCTCGAGGTGTAAAGCTACTATTTCTTACTGTAACTTCACATTAAGAGATTAAGTCACAGGTATTAATTACGAGTGGTACTCATGGAGGCAAAAAAAATAAATAAATGGAAATTTGAGTACGTACTTCTTCTTTCAACATTTATCCCCAACTGAGCATTGCCTCCCCCGCTCCCTCATCAAATCAAACAAAACCCACCTACCTTTAGCAATCCCGTGCAGCAGCGTCCACGACCTCCCCAAATTATTCATTTGTTTTCACTTTTCTTTTCCGTGTGTTTTTATGGGAATTTTCATTTCCCCTGCGCATTCCAGAAAAAGACCTTTCTATTTATACTATGCTTAGGTTTTCTCAGCGCCTTTTGTTTACTTCTTTGTTTACTGGCATTTGTCTAATTCTCCCCAAGAGCTCCACATTGGTGATTCTGTCAAACCATTTTAGTCCTTCTGTTCTAAATATTTGCTTATCCAATAACCAATTAATGAATGGTGTAATTTATTTGTAATCGTTTTGTGTGTTATACACTGTCTCAGATCCATGCAGCAATAATATTGATTTAACGATAGAATTGAATATTCTAAGTTTGTGCTAGGTGTAATTTCCTTTGACTTCACAATTTTCCCAGTGTTATAACAGCACCTCCAGTCTTCTGTATTCTTATTCTGATGATTTTATTTGCTCCACCTTCTTTGCCTTCAAAGTACTACCTAAGTACGTGTATACCACCCAGTGCAGTGAGGTTCCGCTAGACAACAGTGGGTCAGTGAGGGGGGGGGGGGAGGTATGGTAGGGTGCAACTGCACTTTCAGTGAGGCGACCATTGAGGTGCACAAGACGCACTCCACTCGAAAGGAAGAAATATTTCTGGGACAAATAGGATGGCTGGCATGAGAACTCCATCACAGTTCTTTGAGCACTGAATTGTTCCTAAATGATTGTTCATTCCTATACCTGCTGTTTGTTACAAATATGTCTTTGTTATTATTCTCAGATCAGCGCTACTTAATTTGTAATTGTCCTAGTAGTTTGATTATTTCCTTTTATTTCACAAAGTCAAAAGCTTTTGTGTAGTCTCTAAAGTATAAGCAGAAATATGATACGTCAATTACATTTTGTTAATTTCTTTAGCGATATTATTAAATTCCACCCATCCATCCATCACGTGCCATTCCGGAAAGCGTGGGCGGTCATTTCACTCGATCACCAGAGTCGTGGATCAGCTCAGTGTTCCTGTCTCGACCATGCCATGTGGCCAAGCCATCCAGGTATTCACTTCTCGGTCATTCCCTTGGTTTCTTTCCTTCGATCTTGCCAGTTGTCACTAAGTTCTCCAATTCATTCCCACTCATAACATGTCCAAAACATTTTGACTGTTTGACATTTATTTACATGCTGCCCACGACATGTTTGTCATTTATTTAGATTTCTGAGAATTCAACCTTTCTGTCTTGGGTGATTATTATAAAGTGCCGTTTCCACACAGATTGGTTTCAATGGAATCACCAGCACTTTTTATCTCTGGTCCTGGTTGTGAGTGAGTGGCACCTTGCAGTCTTGACAGACCAAAGTATGTGAGTTGGAATGTGGCCAAATATTCCATCACTATGACTGGGCAGAGCTTCAGAGAAACATGTGGTGCCCAAACGACATGTTCCCTCTCTCGGTCTTGTCCTGTGTTTTCCAGAGGAATGGGTAACCAATAAGTCTGGCACAGGGTAGGCTGCAGACGCTGACTGAATAAGTAAAGAAACGATAAAAGTAGTGGTATTTCAATTGCGCTTGCGCTCCCACCTATGCTACACCCTTTATGTGTCTTCACAAAGTCGGACTTGAGTCAAACTCAACAGGGATGTCTTTCCCCGCTGATTCTACCAAGTCTGTTCCCTTGGCTGTGGTTTCGCTAGATAGTAGATAGGGACAGTGGGAATCTCGTTAATCCATTCACTCGCGTTACTAATTAGATGGTCCTGGTTGTACACTTTGACATATTACTGTTCGCCAATTAATTGTGACACTTCATGAGCTGCCTGCGCTTGCTCACAGATCAGCAGCGTTATTTAGCATAATTGTATTTGGATTACTTTTCTAAGAACTGATTGGCACTTTGCGTATTGATACACAATTAATTGTTAACATGAAATTATACCTCTCCATAGCACAAAGCCTGGACTGAATTAAAGATACTATGTGTTGCCCATGCAGCATGTTCCCTCCCTCGGCCTGCATAGCTTACTCTAGAGGAAAGGTAAGCCAATACATCAGGAACAAGACAATCTGCATAAGCTGCCGGATAACAACTGATTCTTTTCTTTTGTACCTGATCAATAAAGCAATGCTCTATCTGTTAGGCTGTCGCAACTTCCATTCTAGACCACTTGACGGTCATTGCTTAGGGAGCTTAAGGTAGAGAGTTGAGTTGAGTTGAGTTGAATTAAGAACTTACGTCACTGCACTCAGAACATTCCCATATGCGCTGCGCTCCCTCGTTCAACACCCAGCGAAGAGTCACACTACTAAAAGATCCCACTGCTATCTGATTGAACGTTCTCCCGGTCTTCTCTCTCATTTTTGAGATTCAACCAGAACCGCTGCCAATCTCCCGGAATCTGATCCTTTCCAAATACAGGTTTTCAGTCTGTTCCGTCACCTTCTCTACCTGTTCCCCCAGGCGCACGACCACCTCTCCCTTGTCCAAAGTAATCTACCACCAAGAGATGCATTGCTTGCCAGCCTATCACCTCTTCATTCCCCCGCACTCCCTCATGGCCAGAGCAAAAACTCCATACAATTTTCACAATCTGTGACCTATGAAGCGATGTGAGCCATTCCACACGAACATTCCTTTCTCCACCTTACTAAGCATACACCTTGAGTCCATAATGAATACAATGTGTTTTCCAGTGCGTTGCATTAACTGGCGCTACCAACAAAGGAGGGGTCTTTCAAGCCAAATGGTACCTGAGAGTTGCTGCAGCTGGGATCACCCCCCTGCATGAGGCCATGAATATCGTCAAGGGTCATAGACTAAGACGTGGCAGGTCCTGGATGGCACAAGCAGAAATATCTATAAGTCAGGCGTGTGATCCAGAGATCATTAATCGTGAAAAAGAGGGGGCTGAAGTACGGGAAGACATGACGGACTGGCACAATGTAATAGTACGGGCAGCGGGCTGCACAGAGTTTGAGGTGCAACAACTGATCCAGTGTAACACACATCAAGGTGACGCAGTGATCTGCACCGATGGGTCAGTGGTGAGAAACAGACGGAGTGTTTGGGGTTTCATTGCGAAGACTTAAAGGGTAGAGAAAGATTGGGAGGTGACCAATGTCACCAATTAAACAGGAAATGGGCTTTAGCGCTATTCGATTATCATAAATATGCCACTCAGATATCAGGAATTTGCGTAGTAATAATGTTAAATTCCACGATTATGTCAAGATCGCGATAAAACAGAAACCGATTACTGGGAATTGTGTCTCCCTCCTTTGCAACATAAACTACACTTCCCAACTTAAAATATTGTACTTCTACCCGGAGAAATGTGTTTTTTTCTTCTTCTAAGAAGTAAGTAGACTAATCAATCCCGCTTTATAGAGAAGTTGTACATTGTTCTACGACGTATTATTCAATTTAGCATCCATTTTTACGTGTATATTGCAGATTTCGACTATAATGCTTGGAAATGACATCCTAAATAGAAATTATGAAAATAGTATGGTGTAATGTGATATTTCAATGCATGACTGCATTTGGAAGTATCAACTTTTGGCTTTAACAATATACTAAGTAACCCAGGTAAGATCCCCTACGTTTCCCGTGAAACGCCAAGCTCACTGACTAGAGCTACCAGTTTATCTCTTCAATTGTTTTCTCCAAACTAACACTTGTTAACTCCTTCTCTCTAATCGTATTTGTGTACTAACCCTGATTAACTCTTTCTGTGCATGACAATATATATATATATATATATATATATATATATATATATATATATATATATATATATATATATATATATATATATATATATATATATATATTGACAGACGGGATTGACAGACCAACAGGACTGACATACTGACAGACAGACAGGACTGACTAAGAGATATAATGAACAGACATGACTGACAGGACAGACAGGCATACAGAAAAAAACAAAACAAATAAACAATCATACCAGTCAGGCAGACAAAGTCAGAGAGAGAGAGAGAGAGAGAGAGAGAGAGAGAGAGAGAGAGAGAGAGAGAGAGAGAGAGAGAGAGAGAGAGAGAGAGAGAGAGAGAATAAGCCGACACAGAGGCAGACAGACTTGTTAAACAGACATGGAGACTGACATATATAAAGATGAGACTTACAGACAGAACTGACATACTAGCATTTGACAGGCATGATATATGGTTGTTAAGGTATTTGGTCACAAATAAAAGAGTTACATTGTGGTAAGTTTTGAAAAACAGTGATTTAAGTGTTAGGCCACATTTGATCAATGTACTCAAACAGTATTTACCTATTGTTTTCACATTAAATGATATAACTGAATAATAAACATTAATATATCGGCTTAGAATTGACCTACGGACATGAATAAGGTACCGTTGGATTTGATTTTTTTTTATTCAAGAGATATCCAGCTATACATGTTGCATAAGTAAAAAGTAATTTAGAAAATGTTACTAAAATGGCTAGGTAAAATCGCTTGGTGTTACGATCCATACTTTTATTTACTCACCTGGATACAAACAAGCATTTCTTACTGACTTGGATTTAGAGACTAAACACATTTCTTATATTCACCTGTTGTGCGTGACGCAGATAAGTAACAGTATATCGGGAAAAATCAGTCTGATACCCTGACGTCAGGCCAACTTAGAAAGTCACAGCAGGAGTTTCTATGAGGTATGTAACAATACTTTTATGATATGATGAATGTAATAATACTTTTATGATATGAGGAATGTAATAATACTTTTATTTACTCACCTGGATACAAACAAGCATTTCTTACTGACTTGGATTTAGAGACTACATACATTTCCTATATTCACCTGTTGTGCGTGACGCAGATAAGTAACAGAATATCGGGAAAAATCAGTCTGAAACCCTGACGTCAGGCCAATTTAGAAAGTCACAGCAGGAGTTTCTATGAGATATGTTATAATACTTTTATGATATGAGGAATGTAATAATACTTTTATGATATGAGGAATGTAATAATACTTTTATGATATGAGGAATGTAATAATACTTTTATTTACTCACCTGGATACAAACAAGCATTTCACACTGGCTTGAATTTTGAGACTACATACATTTCCTATATTCACCTGTTGTCCGTGACGCAGATAAGTAACAGTATATCGGGGAAAATCAGTCTGACACCCTGACGTCAGGCCAATTTAGAAAGTCATAGCAGGATTTTCTAATATGAGAAATGTAATAAACGGATATTCCTTCTTGTAAAATGGTCATGAGAATAAACGGTTCAGCACCCGACCGGTGGCACTGAATAGTGTCATTCCGTGTGATTGATTTTTTATGTCATCAATCCATTTTCTTCTCGGGCGTCCTCTAGCTATTGTATCAGAACCTCTGTTGTGCAGCGCAAGTCCTGGGATCTGATATTGTTGCATTCTAATGAGGTGGCCGAACCGTTTGATCTTTTGTCTTTCAGCATATATGGATAACAAAGTGTTAATTCCATTGTCTGTCTGATAACATAATTTCTTACTCGGGATCGAAGAGTTAAATTATCAGATCATCTCAAGCGACTCATCTCGTAGATAATGATTTTACGAAATTGTGATTTGGATAATCACAAAGTAAGACACTGGCAGCATAGGATTGGTGTGACTATGTTATTTATTAGCTGTTGCTTTTGCGGACATTTACTAAGTCACAGAAAGTAAAACAGTAAAGAACCCGTTTTATATAGAACATTGAACATTTATGTGGAACATACAGAACCTTTATATACCACATTGTTCTATTGTGAATTATTGAATTTAGCATCCATCTTTACGTGTATTTTGCAGTTTTCGATATTAACGTTGCCAATCACATCTCAAACTGAAATTATGAAAATCGCATGCTGTAATGAGATATTTCAATGGCGGGAAATAGCCGTTTTCCTTGTGCGATGACCATTTAATATTTTAAGGTATATTCCCGGTGACTGCAATACCAAGGAATGCATGTTTGCATTCAGTTGAGTTGAATTGAGGTAAGAATCGACATAACTGCACTCAGGACATTCCCATACGTGCTCCGTCCCCTCTTTCAACAGCCAGCGAATAGTCATACTACGAATCGATCCCACCGCTATCTGATTTAAAGTTCTCCTGGTTTTCCCCCTCAGTTTTGATATTCTTCCAAAACTCTTGCCGATCGCTCGCAATCTCTTTCTTTCCACATAGGGATTCTCAATATGTTCCCCCACGTTCTCCACCTGGTCCCACAAGCACACGACCACCTGCCCCTTGTCCATAGGCAATCTACATCCAAGAGGTGCATTTCTTGCCAGTCTATCAGCCTATTCACCCCCCCCCCCCCTCTCTTGGATGGCCAAGGCAAAATATCCATACAAATCTCAGAATCTGTGACCCCTGAAGCGACGATAGCCATTCAATACGAAACATTCCTTTCTCCACCTTACTAAGCATACTCTTTTAATCCGCAATTAATATAATGTGTTTTGCAGTTTTGCAGTAGTCGCCTCTAGCCAAAGGAATTAGCCTTTGCAATAAAACCCCACTCTTACGTCTGTTTCTTACCACTGACCCATCGGTGTAGATGACTATGTCACCTTGATGTTTGTTACTCTGGATCCGTTATTGCATTACAAATTCAGTGCGGCCCGCTGCCCATACTCTGCACGCACGACCCAGTGTTACTATTACATTGTACCAGTCAGTCATGTCTTCCGGAACTTCAACCCAGTCTTTTTCACGATTGATGTTTTCCAGATCACACACTTGACGTATAAATGTTTCTGTCTGTGCCATCCAGGACCTGCCTCGTCTTAGTCTTTGTGATATAATAAAACGTCCTTACCCTTCCCTATTTATTGACTCCCTTAAAAATAAACAACCCCTTTCAATTACTGTTTAAGTAACTTACTTAATGTAGGAGAAAATAAAACAGCGATAGACTGACCATGGCAGCTTAATTTATTTGGCTTTATTTTGGCCTAAGCACCTGGCCAACAGTCGTCGACTGATTAAACAAAGACTAAAGTAGCCATTTTAGTTCAGGCTAAGAAATGAAACAGACGTGCGTTCCCCGTGTGGGGAAAGGTATTTTTGCCTTTTAAAATCATCATTCTTGTCGTGAAATACTGAGAGTTAACGATTCCCTGATGGACGACTGTATACACCGACTAACCAGGTAGAAGAAGGGTTAACCAACGAGGCAGTAAGAGTGAACAACAACGGAGTGACCAGGCGCATGTGTTTGTGGGTCAAGACACAGAAGGAGCCGGCTAACCGCACAGGTAAACGGTCGAGTGGAAAATTGGTTTGCGACAAAAGCAGAGAGTATTATTGGATAGCATATTGCAGTCTGAACGTATGAATAACGGAAAAGTTTCAGATCTGTAATTTTCCACTAAC
This sequence comes from Cepaea nemoralis, assembly GCA_014155875.1. Lineage (NCBI taxonomy): Eukaryota > Metazoa > Mollusca > Gastropoda > Stylommatophora > Helicidae > Cepaea > Cepaea nemoralis. The sequence continues at coordinate 332,180 of JACEFZ010007530.1, forward strand.
TGTGATAATGAAGTCTGGATGTGAGGTGTCCAGCAATGTCAAGGACTATGCGGCAAAGATGACCTATAAAAGAGTGGCTACGTCTTTGTGTAAGTTTAGTGTGTGTTCCAAACTGAACTGAAGGAGATATGTTCTTGAGTGGGAATAGAAATACACGTCCCTAATGATGGAAAGAGGGGATACTAGTGTGTTATTCGCTAAGTGTTTTTCGATTCCAGGAACATAGATGCCTAAATAAGGTATATTAGAGTATAGTAGCATATGAATATAGATGTGCGTGAAGTGCATTTAACATTGCTTTCTATTAGTAGGAATAGTATAGACGATTAGGTGAATCTTCTATCCTATGTCAGAGTGGGTTTTTTTCGGAAGCCTTTTCATTTCGGCTGGAGGAAAAGACAATCACATAGGAGGGAAGAGGAAGCAGACACAGATCTCATTATTAACTGTATATCACACAGGTTTCCATACCAGTGCGGGACTTATCAACTAAGAGATAAAACAGATGGCTGTGGTCAAGATCACTCAGTGTTGATAACCCACAAGAAAGCACTTTAAAGTAATAAAGCACGACACTTGTGCATAAGAAAGGAAGGAAAAGAAGTGGCATCTTAATAAGTCAGGAGGACAGAGAATGGAAAATAGAGATCATACAAACTAAAGAAAAAAGACTCCAATTACTCAGTATCGAAGAGTTACAAGGTGCATACAAAGTGCCTATATCAATTAAGAACTATCCAGTGTAGAACTGTTACAGGACAAAAATAGAGAACACTAGAAACTCGATGTGTTTTTCCAGGATGGAATTAAGAACGCTATAAGATAATAAGCATATGGTGATCGGGTTAAATACATTCATACAGTGGTGAACATTTTTTTCATTACAAAAAACGGATATATCTACAGACTCAAGCAGACGGAGCTGTCAGGGTGAGACCGTTCTGTTGTATCTATGTCATGTCCTGTACTCTAGCTGAGAGAAGAGACGAGAGAAACCACGGAGACTATCTATCAACATCTTATCTGGCAGCCACACTAGAAGAACATACCAACTACATAGACAATATCCATACATACACCAGACATAGTTTTTATTAATAAATCTTTTATCTTATCGTTGAAAGGAACTGTTGTCGGAGTATGTGTTGAGGGAAAAATATAGAGAGTTAAAGAAATAGATATATGGAAGGGAAGACAGAAGAGAGGAGTGTAGACCAAAGTCAGTCAATAATCCCAACAGATAATAAGTTTAAAGATGTGGTTGTTGAGTCCAGTCTCCTCTCGGGAATTTAACAGGACATAATTGGTGGAGCAGCGCGGTACGTACATACAGAATACCCATATGACCGGAAGGCATAACATGGCATATGAATAAAGGGGTACTTGCATATTGGCACAGGCATAGCGGAGTACCTGCATGTTGGGACATACTGATTGGAATAAAAAAGAAGTATATATTGATGACTTTTAATGGAAGGACGTCCATTGGATATATGGTGCCATTACATTTATGGTGGAAACATGTCATTAACGCTGGTGACTTTACAGTGAGAGAGTTCCAGACAGAGTGAATGTGGATAGGTGGTAAGACACATTACATACCTAGTCACACGGTCACACGTCTACATAAGTCTTTATCCTATATCTCCTCTTGTGGATGAGAGAGTGGTTGTGATTTACTGTGTGGTGTTGTAGATTAATAATATTTAATAGACATCGATAATGATATAGGTTCTAGGTAGATTATCGGTTTATAGTGAGTATTCTTTACTGCCTTGAGGTGTCTTTACTCAACGTGCTGACTTATCTGCTGTAACTATGGCAACTCCTAAAGTAACTACAGCCGAACTGAGGGCCAACGGGGAGGCAATTGGTTTAGCTGGTTCCGAGCTAACGGATTACATACAAGAAAGAGAGCGAGAGTTTCGTCAAGCGGAAAGAGAGGAGCGGAAGACCCAGTTGGAAGCAGAAGAAGCCCACAAGATAAGGGAACATGAATACCGCATGCGAGAACTGGAGCTCAAGACACAAACTAAGGGAGAAATAGATGGAGTGGAAGGAAATTCTTCTTCACCTGGTGCAACCCATATGAGTGGACATGGTTACCATGCCATGAAGTTTCCCTTAGCTGTCTACGATCAGTCTAAGGAACGCTTTGACCAGTACGCATCTCGTTTCGAAGCAATGTCAGTCGCTATGGGGCTGGATCGGAGCAGATGGGCTCTTAAATTATCCCAGGGATTAATCGGTTCGGGATTTGACGTGTACACACGCTTACCACCAGGACAGGAAAATAATTACCAGGAATTAAAAGCCGCTTTGATGAAACATTTTGACATAACTGCACAAACTTATAGGAAGAAGTTTAGATCGTCTAGACGAGAGCCGGGAGAACTATTCGCCGCCTACAGTCTGAGGCTGAAATCCTATCTACAGAAATGGATGGACTTGGCAGAATTCAAGAGGGATTATGAGAGTCTCGAAGAGATGATGGTGGTAGACCAAATGCGAAAGCAAATGTCGAAACCTCTCAGAACCTTCTTGGGAGAACAAGGGGCGGAACGGATTGATGTTGTGAATAAGCTGGCTGAACGATTCGTGGAAGTACATGGTGAAACTGAGGAACTAAGTACACAAACCAAAGGTCAGGAGAAACCAGAGAAAAAGAAACCTAAAAACTGGGAAGGAGAAAAGGGGAACCTTATATAAAGCACACAGAGGAGAGTTCAGAGAAGGTGAAGGTAGGAAACCAGAGCACCTCGAATTCTCAAGCGAAACGACAGTGGTCTGAGAAGTGGTGTTCATTTTGCAAGGCGGCCTCTCACAACACCAAAGACTGCAGATCGAAACCTAAAAGTTCTTACTTCGCAGCATGCAAGGTGATTCCTACATCGGTGATCACAGACAAGGCTGAGGTCGGCGAAGGAGAAAGGAACAAAAAGGACACACGGAAACCTAGGAAGGGAACAGAGTGCACACACTGCCAGTCGATAACACATAATACTGTGGACTGCAGATGCAAGGCCAAACACGCCAATTGCATAACCAACCTCGAGGAATCAAAAGAGGAAGGCAAGGAAACGGTCAAGGAGATGAAAGGCACTCAGGACCAAGAGAGACCACATGTGGTGGAACTGATTGAAGTAAATGGCCAACAGGTTGCTTGTCTCTACGATACCGGTTTGGATGGGGAAGCGGTGGTGGACGCCAGCTTGGTAAGCCCAGACCAATTTACAGGGGAGACCATAGAAATACAGCCGGCAATGAGGAGTGCTGTTACCATGACGCTGCCAATCGCCAAGGTGGAGATTAAATCCAGGTACGTCACGGGCATTATTCCAGCTGCTGTATTATCTGACTCCTTATTTCCAATGATCATTGGCACGAAATATGTCTTTTTGGGGATGCCCAAACAGCCAGCCCAAAAGGGAACAGTAGTCAGTGGATCTCAAGGGAAGGAAAAAGAGGCAGAGACACTATGCGACAACTCAGGGAAAGGAGAATTGCATACTGCCCAGAGGCAGGATACTACGTTGCATCCTTGCTACAGGAAGCTGCAAAGAAGTGCTAAGCCACCAGAACGGGGACAGTACTTTCTGAAGAATCAACTACTCTATCGGAGAGCTGGGAGGGGAGATAACCTGCATGAGCAGTGGGTGGTTCCAGAGACCCACCGTCCTCACATTCTTCAGAGTGGACACATCATAGGCGAGAATCGATATATGGGTGTCAGAGAGACCTTGCAGCAAATATCCGGCCATTATTGCTGGCCAGGAATGACCGGAGATGTACGCCGGTGGGTGAAGTCTTGTTCGGAGTGCCAGAGAGCACCACCCAACAAGCGAATTAAGAGGAAACTAGCTCTTAAAGTGGAAGACAAAGTGGAAGTGTGGGGTCCAGCAGAGACCAATATACTCCAAGTAGGATGGAAAGGACCTTATCCTGTGGAAAAGGTGGTGTCCAAAAACATCTACAAAATACGGATCGGGGAAGAGAATAAAAATCTCCCTAAACATCTCATTAGGAAATATGAAGAGAGATCCGGGAGCAAAGCTTCGCACTTTATGGTGATGACAGCCATTGGGACAAAGGTTACCAGTCCAGACGAAGACCAGAGATCGCCAGTACAACATAGGAGGGCCTATGGGACAGTACGTGATAGGTCAGATTTACCCAACGACAGGAGGAGGGAAATCACAAGTCAGGGAAAGGACAAGAGTGAAAGTTTCACAGGTAACCAAGTTCAGAAGGGGTGGGTAACGTCGGGAAAAGCGAGAATTACCCAGGACTCCAACCAAAGATTGGCTGACCAGATACAATATCGCCCAAGATGGTCCTGGAAGCAAAAGCCCAGGAGGTTTGGGAAAGACGACTCGGTCCGACGAGGACGAGGCGGAACATCCCCAGAGGCAAAGCCGGGGGAAACCAAGAGGACATGGAAGCAGTGTTACAATCAGGATGGGACAATCCGTCTGTATTGTGAGCCGTCGCTGACGCAAGTCGAAAGTAGGTCGACCGGACGTACAGGAGCGAGGAGCCAACACTAGTTTCAGTCGTGAGTAGTATAGTAGGGTGTCAATTAGAGCGCCTACTGAATAATGAGATGAGCCATGTGAGGATCCAATCATATCATCAACACGTGATGTTAATAGCTACTTCGCAGAAGCTCAACGCACGGTGGATGTGATGGACGTTGTTGCTGCAACTGGACTTCACAGTGGAATACATCCTTGGTAAGGAGAATGTAAAGGCAGATTTGTTATCCAGACATTCAGATCCGGAGGAAGAAGACTAGGATTGTGGATCATGGGAATCAAACCTACAGTGAGAAAGATTCGACGCGGTCTAATCTCTTAAGAGGGGGCCTATGTCGTGAAATACTGAGAGTTAACGATTCCCTGATGGACGACTGTATACACCGACTAACCAGGTAGAAGAAGGGTTAACCAACGAGGCAGTAAGAGTGAACAACAATGGAGTGACCAGGCGCATGTGTTTGTGGGTCAAGACACAGAAGGAGCCGGCTAACCGCACAGGTAAACGGTCGAGTGGAAAAATTGGTTTGCGACAAAAGCAGAGAGTATTATTGGATAGCATATTGCAGTCTGAACTTATGAATAACGGAAAAGTTTCAGATCTGTAATTTTCCACTAACTGTGATAATGAAGTCTGGATGTGAGGTGTCCAGCAATGTCAAGGACTATGCGGCAAAGATGACCTATAAAAGAGTGGCTACGTCTTTGTGTAAGTTTAGTGTGTGTTCCAAACTGAACTGAAGGAGATATGTTCTTGAGTGGGAATAGAAATACACGTCCCTAATGATGGAAAGAGGGGATACTAGTGTGTTATTCGCTAAGTGTTTTTCGATTCCAGGAACATAGATGCCTAAATAAGGTATATTAGAGTATAGTAGCATATGAATATAGATGTGCGTGAAGTGCATTTAACATTGCTTTCTATTAGTAGGAATAGTATAGACGATTAGGTGAATCTTCTATCCTATGTCAGAGTGGGTTTTTTCGGAAGCCTTTTCATTTCGGCTGGAGGAAAAGACAATCACATAGGAGGGAAGAGGAAGCAGACACAGATCTCATTATTAACTGTATATCACACAGGTTTCCATACCAGTGCGGGACTTATCAACTAAGAGATAAAACAGATGGCTGTGGTCAAGATCACTCAGTGTTGATAACCCACAAGAAAGCACTTTAAAGTAATAAAGCACGACACTTGTGCATAAGAAAGGAAGCAAAAGAAGTGGCATCTTAATAAGTCAGGAGGACAGAGAATGGAAAATAGAGATCATACAAACTAAAGAAAAAAGACTCCAATTACTCAGTATCGAAGAGTTACAAGGTGCATACAAAGTGCCTATATCAATTAAGAACTATCCAGTGTAGAACTGTTACAGGACAAAAATAGAGAACACTAGAAACTCGATGTGTTTTTCCAGGATGGAATTAAGAACGCTATAAGATAATAAGCATATGGTGATCGGGTTAAATACATTCATACAGTGGTGAACATTTTTTTCATTACAAAAAACGGATATATCTACAGACTCAAGCAGACGGAGCTGTCAGGGTGAGACCGTTCTGTTGTATCTATGTCATGTCCTGTACTCTAGCTGAGAGAAGAGACGAGAGAAACCACGGAGACTATCTATCAACATCTTATCTGGCAGCCACACTAGAAGAACATACCAACTACATAGACAATATCCATACATACACCAGACATAGTTTTTATTAATAAATCTTTTATCTTATCGTTGAAAGGAACTGTTGTCGGAGTATGTGTTGAGGGAAAAATATAGAGAGTGAAAGAAATAGATATATGGAAGGGAAGACAGAAGAGAGGAGTGTAGACCAAAGTCAGTCAATAATCCCAACAGATAATAAGTTTAAAGATATGCTTGTTGAGTCCAGTCTCCTCTCGGGAATTTAACAGGACAATTATCTGCAAGCCAATTGGTATGTTATATCTACATTATTAAGATGTATTTATGTATTACATAGACCAGTATGTTTAATTAAGAATTAGTTAGAATAATAAGTCAACAATTCTCTTAAACCAGGCTGGATGATGTTTACCAATGAAACACATGTGGACGCCACGCTGTAATTTTTCCAATGTCTTACAATTTCAAATCCCTATGTTAAAATATTTTATAGGCATTATGAACTTATAGTGCTTATAACCTATAAATATGTGTACTATAGAGTATCAACTCTCATGTCCGAAACACATTCTATAGATTTTCTCAATGTAGGAGCAGACTCAGGATTCATACTTCAGTAGAGAACTCGTGTCTGTCAATTTCATATTCCCTTGTTAAAACTTCTATGCATTGTGAACTATATCTCACTATCTATGCTTAGAAATCTGCAAATAATCTATGTACTATAGAAAGGAAATTGTATCCATGCGGAGACATACACATGAGTACGCATATCATGGACTCAGTTCATTTTGGATAAATTGTTTTCCTAATTCATAATCTGTAACTTGGAACTATAGTGCTAAGTTTTAGTACCATCCTCTTGTTAACAGATTAGTAACCACTCCATATGAGGAGGGACATGTAATCATTTAATAAAATATTGCTAGAGGACATGCCATGTTTGAGAATATAAATTCATGAACAATTAAATTAAACGCGTGATGTAAATGCATGTTCGGATAGGATTTAATCCGCATCACCTCACTAGTAGGAACAGAAGCGAAGATTGATGTGAATAAATTGCTTGCAATATTCAGAAGGCTGGACTGTGCGGCATAAGTTATTCTAATAAATACACTCCGAATAATAGCAGTCATTGACAAAATATATCACAGCGATTACTATCCTCATGTGCTGTGCGCAGTGGAGGAAAACAATGGATGTTTTAGTTTATGGATTAACCCCTGAAGAAAATTCAAAAACCTAGGCTCCCTGCATCATCATTATGATTAATTATTATGTATGATTATCATGTACTTAATATCAGAGAAATGTACATGTATGTTTTTTTCTGGTATGAGAATTTTTCTCTGTAATGATTGTTACTTTTTCCTGTGGGAATATACAATTTAATGTTGCCCCTGGGGATTAGAGGATGTTGATGTAAGAAACCTTGAGCATATCAGTACACAAAAGGTGAACCGTATGGTCATTAGTCTTGGCCTAATGCTGATCATAGCGAAGGAATGAAGACGTGGCATTAGAAACCACAGAGATTCTGTATAGGCTATTCTCTTCAAGAATGAGAGAGACAATATCAACATGTTGGATGGAGAGAATGACTTCACTCATCTAATAGTCCCAGTAACAACAGAACAACATATAAGTGAGAAAATACCTTATTCACTATTAAGAGTCAGAATGACTCTACTCAGCAATGAGGGACAGTGGAACGTGGACACCCACTCCTTTTCCCTTCTCCTCTTGTTGTTTTGTATTTTTGTTTGTAATTGTGTTGTAACGAGGTTAATGCTCGTGTTGTATTCTTGTCATCCCTTTTCTATAGAAGAGAAGCGAGTGGTGGTTTTGGAGGAACTGCATTTCATAACTATCATCAGGATCCTGGGTTAAAAGCCTGGTGAAGGTGAGTCAGGACTAAATGGCTTAACAATGTTCTGGATCTAGAAATACATTGACTGCTGCAATCATTAGCTGCCATAGCAAGCGAAAGACACATTCGAATCGAAGATGATAGCCACTCAGCGTTTGATATTCTGACTCCTGTCCGAATACCCAGGATGGAAGTTAATAGTGATATGCCTAGTACACAGATACCACAAAAGGATAACCTGTTTTACTTCTGGGAGGTACCGCCTGAGGAACCATCAATCGTCTATGTCAACTAAACTATGGGAGTTATACTACGTGTAATAAAACTAACAGCAGTAAGAACCCTCCATCTGTCTGTTGGACTACCAAGTTCAATGGATGCCTCCAAGTATCCTCCTTCGAAAGAAAAGTCACAAAGCAGCAAAAGTCAACATAAGGTTCCAGACACTCAAACGCAAAGTTCTAGAATACTAGACACCAACTCAAACAAATGGGAAGAGACACTGAAACAACTTTATAAGCCAATACAAGCAACTTCAGAACCTCTGAACCATAACTACACCAGATTACCTCAAGGTTCCAAAACCTGAACACATAAAAAAAGACCATATGAAAGCAGCTAGCGGAGTAAATGCCTTTACGCCTGCAACCACAGGAATCACCTGATGGCTTGCAACCCTGGATATGTGGTGGAATAATATTCTTCAGTCTCATGCCTGCAGCAGAATCCTGGAATTAATTCCAGATGAACCAAATGAATAACAAGCAGAATTGAATGTCTACACTGAAAGTAAATAATGAATCAGAACTCTATGCTGGTCCCATGTCGGCCTAACTGCCCCATCATCAAGTGTGGGATGGCCTATCAACATGAACCGAGTATGTGACAAAACCTCTTGAACTAAATTGGGAAACGGTTAACGTAAACCGAGCTGTTGGACAGTCGTCATCTTTTCATCGATAAGATGATATAGGGAAGAACCTTCTGCAAGAGCTTAAGTTGCATCTCCTGAAAGTATGACAGACCTAGGCACCAATTTCATTTGGAACACAACTCAATGGCAACAGAGTATTCTTGAATTCAGCTCCATGGAGGAGATATGTATATGTGGTGAATTTATTTCCTAATAGGGATTATAAGTCGTTCCGCAACAAATTGCAGTGGACATTAACACATGACTGTGAGTATTTATTGCTGTCCAGGATAATTATGGACATTAACAGCTTAGCACTGGAGAGGAATATCCACCCGCAATGGCAAAATGAACACTATAATTAATTAATTTAATTATTAGTATCAACTGCTTTTATGTGGGTGTTGTTTTTTTATGCCATGTATAAAGAGTGTTTTATTTGGTAATGGTGTACAACTAAAGGGTTATGTTATGGTATATATGTATAGTATTTTGACACCAACTCATTATTGTTTAAAATGAGAGAATGGTAAAAGGTGTCAGAAACAAATTTTGATATGTTTGGTTCTATTTAATCAGATCATTATTTGCCTTAATTATTAGGGGAAATGAAAGTAGACCCAATTTGTGGTTGTTGTGTTGTTTCTAATAACCTTGTTTTTTCTGGGGTCACTGGGTACTATATTGTAACAATGCAAATAATTCCCAAGCCTGTCTGAAAATGCATAGTGTTCATTACACATATATGTAACTACATATTTTGATTTAATACTTGAACTGTTTGTCCAAAAAGTTGTTGATGTGTACATCAAGTAAATTTGGTGTTCATCAGTGGTGGTATATATGTTGTGAACAATCAATGTCTTCTAGCACTATAGTAAATTTTAAAGGGTCATAAGTGGGAATGGAGAAGTACTCATAAATACAGCTGTGAACAGGAGTGAACTATTTTCCTCCTTGTGTTTATAGTAGAATTCCATGATCACCTCAAGTGGCTAAATAATAGAGAATCAATTTAAATCCCCCTAGACAACTTAACATAATATTCTCATACATTAAAATTCACATCCCACAGTCTTTGACCCTTGACCATATCCATGGCTCCATTGAGTGGGGGGGGGGGGGGGGGGGTTTGATCCCTATCTGCAGCAACACTCTCAGGTATTATTGGCCTCAAGGACCCTATGCTATCCATCAATGGTAGTAGCACCAGGATATGCTTCATGCATATAATTGGTGTGTTCTTTGTGCACCCAGGCTTACCCGCATGGCAGCATTCCGTATGCTCTCCAACCTTTCAAGCTGGCTCTTTGATACTGTCAGCAGCCCAAAACCATACTACATGACAGAAAGTATAAACTGCTGAAAGAGCCATTAAAGTATCCTCTAATCTACCCCGATTGCTGTCATCGCCCTCAATGAAATAAGTCCCCTACCAGCCTTCACCATCGAAGAGTCCACATGATCCTTAAAAGACAAACATCTGACGGACTAAGGTGATACGCAAGTTACTTTAATTTACTCTTTCTACTAAGAGTCGATCTATTCAACATAATACATGGGACATCTGCCGTGACAATCAGGTTATCCAGGCAGTACCACAAAACCGATGCCTTGTCTGGGTTTATAACGGTCCCTGCGTCCCTGCAACCCTCTGCCATCTGTAAGTCTTTCGCCATACTGGCTCTGTCTCTGCCCTGTCTGTGCATCAGCACATCATCTGCAAATTTCAAGATTCTACACCTGGTGTATCAATAACTGCGATTTTGCTGGTGTAGACATTACAGTGCACTGGGGAAATGGCAGATCCCTGTGGCAACCCAAGTGCAATAGTACAGGGGTCAGACGTCCAGGAACCCATTTGTAGTGCAACCTTATGCGCATAAAAGACAACCCATTTAACAAGGCAAGGGCAGACCTCCATGTCCATCAGAGTGTATATAAACCGGTCACACTTCACCCTGTTATACGCATCCTCCAAGGCAAGAGCTACCGCCTTTGTCTCTTGTTTATCCTGGATGCTCTCGTATCAAATGCAAAAGTTGCAGCATTGGCTCGGGTGTCCTTCTCAGGCCGGTAATCAGCAAGTCCTTTGGGAAGCAGATTTACAACTTTCCAAATGTCGCTGCAGCCTGCGTGCTACTATCTTCTCGATGACTTTGTCATACGTGTTTTCCAGTGTTATCATTCAGCATCCATTAAGCCTGGAATGATCCTTACCTGGCTTTGGGAGTGGGACCAGGTAGCTATGCAGCCAATCGTGGAATATTTCGGCCGTACTGATGCTTAAGTTGAAACAAAGAGCTATCTCCTCCAAGTCCCCATCATTCATGTTACTCATATGGATGTACCTCACCCCCTACGGGCCTGGCGCTATGTATTTAGCCCGCTTCAGTACCCGTCTAATATCCTCCACCTTAATCCCACAGTCCTCCTTCCTAGTGACCCGTGACAAGGCTTCTCTGACCATATCTCTAATAGCTCTGTCTTGCTGACCCGTCTGTGTTAAAAATCCCCGTAAAGAAAGATAATTATTAAACAGGCTACCAACGCACCTGTAAAGCAACGTTATACAATAATACCCTGTACATAATAATGCCATAATACAGCTTAAAGTCATGAGCATTGCACTCATTGTGCCTATTGTTGTCTCACTTGACACAAACCATAGCACCGCACAAACCATAGCACTGCAGAAACCATAGCACCGCACAAACCATAGCACCGCACAAACCATAGCACCGCACAAACCATAGCACTGCAGAAACCATAGCACCGCACAAACCATAGCACCGCACAAACCATAGCACCGCACAAACCATAGCATCGCACAAACTATAGCACCGCACAAACCATAGCACCGCACAAACCATAGCACCGCACAAACCATTGCACCGCACAAACCATGAACCCAGTAACACCAGTAGTGACCCCGCGTGTCTCCGGAAAATTGCGCCCCTGCTCTGAACGAAACGTCCAAGAAAATAAACGCTGACCTTCAGAGCACGAGACAGATGGCTTGGCTACTTCGTGGCGAGATCATCAATGAGAGTAGTAAAGCAGAGAGAGTCGCATGAGTGTCACTTGTGGCGGGTTCCAATCCAGCACGCTTTGATACTTGACAAACTACAAATTGAAAGTTATAGCTAGTGCGCCCTCTAGTCTCTACTTCTTTCTTCTACTTCCATGAGCGCCAAAAATGTGTATTTATTTACGTCCTATCTATTGCCATCTCCTTCGGTTCCCTGCGTGGTCTGCCAGTATTATGCATCTCTGTCTTTAATTCACTTCTCCCCGGGAAAGTTAGCCCGTTCAACAAACACCCGAGAAGTCGGATGTGTCGGACGAAAAGCGCAAATAGGGAAGCTCTGCTGTAAACAGGCACGGTGAATTTACTTCCAAATCAAACATTTCGGACGAACGAAGAAGAAGAGGAATTATCTTCTCCATGTGTCTTTAGATCTGCCGCTATTTCTTTCGCCCTGTGGGTTTCAGACACGAGAGTCTTTAGTTATACTGTCCTCAGGTTTTCTCAGTGTGTGTCCTATCCAATACCAGCGTCTGTTCCTTACCTCTTGAGTCACTGAAATGTGTTTAGTTCTCCCCATCAGCTCTGCATTGTTGATTTAGTCATACAATTTAAGTTCTGCGCATGCACCATATAGTGAATATTTGCTGTTTTTTTAGCAATTCTATGCGTCGTTCTCCATGTTTCTGACCCCAGACAGTAGTACCGGTTAAGCATTGGAGTTTGAAATTATAATTTTTGGTTTTGGTATTACGGTGGGGGGGGGGGGAAGAGGGGTAGGGGGAGGGGCTGAGTGGTCTCGAGGTATGGTGTCCTTCTTGAGTGCTGCAGGTCCCGGGTTCAAGGACCGGAATTATTTCTCGTGGACTTCTAGTAATAGAATTGTCCCTAGTCTCTGGGTAGTAAGATCGGACGCCCGTGTGTATTGTTGCACACGTACAACATCCCTTGGCAGTTGGAAATCGAAAAAGAGTAGAACAACGGCTCTGCTCGGGCACAATTTCGAGTTAAAAATCTAACCAAAGTATTTCAGGATCCTCGCCTGTGCTACAGAGTTCGTGCACTGAGCTGAGTTTCTCCAGACTCAGTGTCAACATCTCGCACGCACACAGGTATTCTAACTCCTTCATACGCACTCAAGAAAAAATCAGTCGTGCATATGGTTCTTCTTGCACTTTATTCAGGCGAACCTGATCATAGTTAAAATGTGTACACAGGCGGAGACTTCATTACATACATATACAAATGTCGCCTTACATACGCTTATAGCACACAGTCAATTACACAAGTCCTTCCCTCGCTATCTTCATACTAGCACTCTCGCAAAGCTATGCACTCGCTCTAGTAAACACAACGTCCTTCCCCTGAAACGGTCTGCGTCCCGTCTGACGTTTTCAACTGGTCGGCTAGACCCGTGGTACTGGACCCCGTGCCGCTCGTGACCACCGTGCTGTCTTAGCAGACACGCAGTACTACAGTCCGTCCGTGTTAGGTTAGGTTATTCAGTGTACTGAGGTCTAGTCCGTTCAGGGCAGTGTACCGTGAACTTATGTCTCCTCTGATCACTCGCTCGTGTCCTGTAGGCATCCTGTCTATGACACATTTGTGTCCCCACCTAAGTCCTGTTTCTACTCTATCTACTGTCCTGTAGATGTCCTTTCTTATGACTACTCTGTGTCCTGACTTATGTCCTGTCTCTATTCTATCGACTGTACTTTAGATGTCCTTACCTATGTCGTTCTGACTCTATTCTGTCCCTTGTCCTCTCTATGTCCTGTACGTACACTCCCAACACCCTGACACTCAGGTTTGAGTTAGGAGGAGAACGGAGCACTTATGAGTTACACCCGTGTGATATTGATCCATCGACTAAAACTAAACTAAACTAAGTTTTGGTGCGGCCAACAAATGTCCTGGTGCTAAGAAAGTTCATATATCTTTTGGTATTCTTATTTTAATATATTTATCCTTTTCTCCTTTAAAAATGAGAATACTCATATGTTATATGCGTTCAACACAACTATAAGGCGTAGAAGCGTGAACAATGAACAAACAATTAGAAAGTCGAATATCCTGGAGATGTCGATATATAGAAGATTATTTTGTATTTCATAGAAACAAAAGCAATCAAATACAGCTGTTCTAAATGAACTGAGAATGAAAAGAGAGTTAATGATAGAAATAAAAAGAGAGGCAAGTGAACTATTTCAGCCACGTTAAAAGACATAACAGTCTTATATAAACCATACTGGAGCGTAAGGCTGAAGGCAAGCGAGCAAGTGGTAGACAACGATAGAGTTGGGAAGATAACATCAATAGATGGACAACCGGCATTCTGACAGAATATACTATCAGGTGATAAACAAACAGTGTTGGGGATCCATTGCGGTCAACAATCATTGTGAAGACGGCACCTGATTCATTGGTCGATCTTTTTTCTCCATCTATGTTTACATTGCTACCAAACTAGGTGTTGATTCAGCCTCTGACTTGAATATATACATGCAGATATACTTGTAGATATATTGAACAACAACAACACTTTATTTTCAAAGGGTTAAGAATTGGGCAGGGAGGGTAGGGAGACTCCATGGCGAAGTGGTCAAGCCGATTGACTCGGGCTCCGAAGGTTGTGGGTTCGATTCCGGGCCGCGTCCTTCGGTTGACGAGTGAAATTTTTCGGAGACTCCTGTGGGTCGTCGCTAGAGCTACGGAATTCGTGCATTGTGCGACACTTTCCGCGCTGCGGAAAGAGACAAAGCCATATAGGATAAAACCCTGTGCAATGAAGTAGACCCTGTCGACTTTTAAGCACTATTTTTTAAGAATTTGGCACGCAGGCCCGTCTTATATTCTACCCTTCTATCACTCTCTTTCATACATTATATCGTTCACACATCATTCAAGGCTAACTGAAAACGGCAACAATATAAAATATATGCATTATAAAGGCATGGGAAAAATGAAACATCAATACTACACGACTCAGTAATAGTAGTGACTGGTGTGGCACTTGTTATTAGCTATGATGATTATTTATACTGGCCTACTAAAAGGGGATGGCTGTTACGCTAGGTTTATTATTATTATTATTATTATTATTATTATTATTATTATTATTATTATTATTATTATTATTATTATTATTATTATTATTATTTCTTTTATTAAGGGGGCAGGCAATCCGTACTGAGATAATGTTCTAGTAATTTGCGATTATATGTATAGGGATTTGTGATGTCTTTGATTTCTTGTGGAAGATTGTTCCACAGCTGAGCTGCAGAGTATGTTAAGCTTGCTTTATATAAGTCTATCCTAGGCTTCGGAATGTGTAACATATTTAAACGTTTACTGTTTCTAGCATTATATTTAAACAATGGCCCATTGTAATCTGGGGCATTCCGATTAAGGATTTTGTGAATTAGTTTGGCCTTATTGAAAAGCAGGCGTTTGCGGAGTGGTAGTAACTGAAGGCTTTTATGCAGGCTAGGATTGTCAGTTAAATATTTGCTATTAATTAAACTCATGGTCCGTTCCTGGAATGAGTAAAGTCGCTTGGTGCTTGAATAGGAACAACCGTCCCGGATTGTAGAGCTGTAGTCAAAATGTGCCTGTATGTGAGAAGTATAGAATATTTTCCTTGTGTTCTCATCAAGAAAATATTTTGGTAGACTTTTTTTTCGCTGTTTGTTTAGTGAGCGCTTGAATGTGAGGATTAAAGGTTAGGTTTCTATCAATGATGAAGCCTAATGTTTTGTGCTCAATTACACTTTCTACTGGCATGTTGTCGATGTGAAGTTGAAGTGATATGTGTGAATTTATAATTTGAAGTCTTTGTTTGGTTGTTAATAACATAGATTTTGTTTTAGTAATGTTAATTTGCATACCGTTTGCATAGCTCCACCTAACTACATTATTTAATCCTTGCTGCAAAGTCGCCTCCAGCAAATTACTGCTTTCAGCGTTTGTATACATTGTACAGTCGTCTGCAAATAGATTGCAGGACGACGACAGATGCAAAGGTAGATCGTTAATATATATGGCAAATAATAGAGGGCCAAGAATAGAGCCTTGCGGTACTCAAGTATTGAAGGTAGTGGTTTGGAACAGCGATTTATTGTATGATACTACTTGCTTTCTGTTTGATAGAAAAGATGTTATTAGCTTCACCACATTAGGACCAATGTTCATTGCCTCTAGTATTTTTTAAATTACAATGAAATGGCCTATCATAACAAATGCTTTTTTGAAATCGATAAACACAGCTCCACATAGATTGTTATTTATATTATGGTGTCAATTTTCTGTCATGTTTGTTAGGGCCGTATGCAAGAATATTATAGACGAAATCCTGATTGACTGTCAGATATAAGAATGTTGCGATCTAAATACTGTAATGTTACTTTATGGATATGTTTTTCTAGTGGATTAGATAATGATGATAGTAAAGAAATGGGTCTATAATTGTTCGGGAGACCATTGCCCATTGAACCAGATTCAAGAATAGGATACACTTTAGCGACTTTGAGAGCTGATGGAAAGTGACCTTTGGTGAGACACTGATTATAGACATAGGTTAGTGATACACAGATCACTGGCACATCGCAGCGGAGAATATGGTTGAAGATTCCATCTAACCCAGATGAGGCTTGTTTTTTTAGGTTACTGAGGTAAGTGAATACTTCAGTGACTGTCATTAGCGGTATGTCGGAAAGAATATCCTGGGACCATCTATTCTCGCAAAATGATGACAATAAAGAAAGGTGGCAAGGAGAATCTGGTATCGATGCCTTCAACTGATCTATATCAGTTTGAAAAAAAATTACTGAATTGGTCGCATGAAATAGGATTTGATGGTAATGAATTTGAGATGTTATACTGTTTGTCAAGGTGTTAAATGCCTTCCATATATCCTTACTGTTTGTCTTATCCATTACTAAATTCTTAAAGTAATTTCTCTTCGTAGGGTATATTGAACTTTATTTCTAAGAGTACGGTATGTGCTGAGATCCCGCTTTTATGTGCTATATCTCTGTCTCTCATAATTTCAAGTATTTCCTGGGTGATCCAACGTGGTTTGACGTGATGTTTTACTCGAACTTCCTTGATTGGCTCATGTCTATCAAACACATCAATAAAGGTATTCATCCAGGAATCCAGAGCAACATCCGGATTTGGAAGTTGATAAACATTGTATAGTTGTGAACCGAGCAAGTCCTGTAAAAATGCGTTTTGTTTGAAATGTATGTAGCTTCTATGTTTTACAGCTATGTGTTTATGTTTAGGAGTTTTAATTCCTTTTTAGACCATGTGCAGCATATTGGGTAGTGATCGCTCATTATTGCACAATTGGGTACGGTGCATTCTATGATATTGTCTGTGCAAGTTACATAAATGTGATCAAAAATGTTGAAGATGATTTTGTTACTCTAGTATATTGTTATATTATTTGTTGGAAGTTGTATGATGCAATTATATTTCCCCATATTATGTGGGATTTGTTGGTGTCAATGTTAAAGTCTCCGAGTAGTATGATTTCCTTCCTGGAAGTGAAAACCACATCCATCATGGTAGTGAAGTTTTCGTACCAGAGGTATCCAGTACTGGAAATTCGATAGAGGAAGACAACTATGTGTGCGGTTTTGAAGTTTTAACTCTAACCAAATACATTCTATTTCGCAAGTTTCAAAGTCTAGCCTACGGTGAACATTTTGTAAATTAGAAGCATAGGTTACTATGTCTCTCTCTTGTTTCCTATAGGAATCTCTTCTAAAAACTTTGTACCCTGTAATAGAGATGTCCTCATCTGAAATGTTTTAATTTAGTCTACTTTCACTAAGGCTGAATAATTGAAAGTTTGAGTAAGAATAGAAGATAACTCTGGTAGCTTGTTAAATAAGTTGCAAATGTTTAAGTGTCCAAGGCGTATTCCTGACTTATTGAGCCAGTGTTGCCACTTCTCAGACATTTCACCTGTGAAGTAAGTGTTAATTAGTCAAAATTAAGCAAAAATACAAGATCATAATGTAACAGGAATCAGAATATAAAGAACAGGAACATGTAATTTCCTATACTTAGGTGCTCAAGGACAGAGAAGAGCAACAATCACGGTTAGTGGGCCTGAGAAGAAAAGGATAATAAGTAGAAGAAGAGAAAAAAAGCACAACTCCTATTAACAAGGACAATTGATACTTCACATCACATTCAACATTATATAGGCAGACTGCCGCATACAGCCAGACCTCTGCCCGTTGTGGCCGAGCCCACAGTGTGCTCTTAAAACCCTGCTACGATACCTATACAGCCGGCTGATCAGGACTGGACAACAGAGAGACCATCACTTCAGCAACAATAAGAACACAACTCTAAATATGAGTATGAGCCTTACAGTGCGGAGACGGGATTCACCATCATGAGACACACAACACAACACTATGGATCCATGTAGTACACAGCGGAAAATCAGTAGATTGGGCTCCAGATATTACCGAACACCTGTGCCTCAACCAAATCCAATACTGTGCCTAATGCCACCAGAGAAAGTCACATCCCGGAACCGACTGGGACACATTACTATGAACAGACTACCACTTATTAAATATAAATCTTTTCTTGAGCACGACAAGCTCAAAAAAATCAAACTAGAGATTGTAGCCTTAACCATGAAGTAACAAACTAATATATGAAAAACTCAACTATTGGATCAGCTGGGAGGGGAGGGGGAAAATGTGGGGTGGGGTGAATGTGAGGTGAGGAAAATGTGGATGAACAACAATAGAGGTAAGGAAAAATGGGGGTAAATAAGGAACCAGGGTTGTTCCTGTTCCCTTCTATGACAGGAATTACATCCTGCAACAAAAGTAAACAACCAAAAAATATTTAACAATTGTTAAATATTACTACTATATTAACAACAACTTAAATACTATAAAACAACTGCATATGAATTAATAATATACATATACACTCTCCTGCTGTTCATTCAGACACAGTCTGTCACATTATTCACACTGGCCAAGTTAAGCCCTGCACCAGTAACATACATGGGGACAGCTGAACATCACATTTCAGTAATGACCACCATCAAGTGACACAACAACATCATGATACATGTGACAGCCAGGACACAACAGCCAGTCGCATACCTTATACACAGCTTCAACAGGACAACAAAACCACCAGTGCTACATTTGCACCGACAGTAAGTCAAACATGTGCTGTGCCTGACTCAATAGGATTACAAACACAACACAAGTTTCCCATTAACACAGATTAAAATAGCAGCACCAAACTAAACCCACCGATCACACACAGAAATGTAAAGCACTCCTCTGGATGCTCATAATGTGCTATCTACCTAGCACCAATGCTGCTATCATTCAGGGGTGCCAGTGCGACTTACATGATGAATTACATGATGTGGGCAACAAATGGCATTTGAAATGCAATCACAACAACAATACAGTCCATTATCTATGTGCCCACAACAATGCTGCTTCTTCTGGCAGCATAACCACCCGATTTACCCCATTTTAAGGGAACCCAGCTGACCACTAATTATTAAACTACACCAACACATATTCCTGTACCTACAGATGTTACTTACACCTAACAGGAACTTCTTAATTTAGCTAAAACACTCATCTTGGCCTTTGTTTACATTCTCTTTCCTGTCGTCTGCTTAATTTATGCAGCAGTAAAAAAAGGCGATCTATTAATAGGTATGGCCTATTCGATGTTTCCCGTTTTATTCGGGGGAGGTCTCATTTACATCCTACACAAAGCCTTAAGCATTATTCTAACACTTAATCCCTAACTTCAGCAATAATTCTAATTATTTGTTACTAAACCTTAGGCAATTAATAAATGTTGGGCTAGTTATGGCACAAATCTCTTATGTTGTTTAATAAAAGCAAGCGAGTCGATTTGCCAACATACCTCCAGAGTCGTGCATCAGTGTTCCAGCAGGGCATATTTTGTGAGTTCAGCAGAATTGGTTTCACTTTGCAGATATTGGCATCTGTTGGTGGGGAATACATAGATTCATCCATGTCATGCCGGAGGCATTCAGGCTTCTCCATGGGTGGGGATGAGATGAGGGACCAGCTCGGTTCCTTTCCTCTTGAGACTACCCGCCCGCCTGTATCGGTGGTTGTTTCCGAACTGAATCGCCGGGGCAAAATGCGCGCTCAATTTTCCGCCGGGTCTATTACCCAGCATGCACCAGCTATGGGGGAAGGGTTCTAGTCGTTGCATCAGCCGGAAATGTTGTGGAGCCGTGTCGTGTCACGCGGCTTCAATAAGAATTCACAATTACATTAATTTACAAAATATCAGTTATTTAAATCGATATATAATTGACAATATTATAATGATATAACTAATGAGACCAACAAATATAGTGCAAACACAGAATAAAATGAATTAAAACGTATGAACAGTACAACAATTAATTAACTCGAACTACTTCGCAAGCTAGGTAACCAGCTGCTATCCAAAAGAATGAATAAATGACCATACAAGTCAATGTTCCTGTTTAAAGTTGGGTATCCCACACTGAGAAATAAAACGTTAAACAGTAATTAATTAAAGTTCGAGGAGGAAACTCTTTTTCTGGTATCTTACGTATAGGGCTAAGTTTTTAATACATGTCATATCTTAAAGGTCTGTATTGTAGGGACATCATAAAGGCATAATTCAGAGCCGCCGAACTAAATTGCATCAAGTAATAGAAGTTCTGGACTCCAATGATATGGAACCTGTTGTCTGCTAGGTGGTCCATTGCTGGCGTGAAGTTCTGGACTCCAATGATGCGGAAACTGTTATTGTCTGCTAGGTGGCCCATTGCTGGCGTGAAGTTCTGGACTCCAATGATGCGGAACCTGCAGCTGTCGGCTAGGTGGTCTATTGTTGGAGTGAGGATGGTGTGTCAAAGTGGTACTACTGCCGTGTGTGTGTGCAAATGTTTGCAGCAATGGTTCCTTGCAGGGGAGGGCAGGAAAACTATTTTGGTAGTAATCTCCTTCCTGTGTGAAGGTGGGGTAGGAAGGAGGGGTTGACTTACTCTTGGTAGCATGGGTAATCCTTGAGTGGCAGGAGGTCGTGGGTCAGACGCCAGCAGACGTTTACCTCTTGTAATGGGGGAGATTCGTTCTTCAGATATCAATGTCCGTCGTGTGTGTGCTTGTCGGTCGTGTTTTGGGCCCTTTATGGTTATTTTATATTTTTAGCCAGCAAACTACTACCTAATGTGGATGTGTGGATTTGGTCTCTATACAGTCGTTTCTTTCACGTGCATTTTTGCGATGTGAAGAATTGTGTGTTATTGATGAATTGAACATTATACTGATTACTGATTTTCTCTAGGGTGCTGTTGTTTATGTCTACTAGTCTACGTTGGGAGCCATAGCTTGGTGGTATGATGGAGGAGAAAAACACTTTAGAATATGGGAAATTATAACGTAATAAATCTAATAGTTTTCGTAATTGATAAATGGTGATATTTTGGTTTCTCATAGTGTCGTTTATCCCTATGTGAATCGTTAGTCATTCTAATGTTCCTATTAACTTCCATTCTACGTATGCTGCCTGTAAATCTGTGTACCCCTGCACCTGGATATTGAATTGTTGCGGCTATGTCGGTGTCTGATAAGGACATACGGTCACTGTATATGCCTCCGATCAAAGAGTCGCCAATTATTATATGGGTGCAGTCTTTCAGTATGTTATGTATGTGTTGGGATCTGACACGACTTGCACTCAGTTTATGCCATTGATGACTGCACAGCTGTAGTATGTCTTCTTGCAGGTTATAAGATGTTTCCTGAATGTAGTCGTTGTCTGTTGGCAGTGTTCCGTCGGCCTGTTTTTTAACAGTTGTTCTTGTATTGCTTCAAATCTATTGCTGACCTTCACTTCGATAGGATATTTTGAGTGTTGTTGAGTAACTTTTTCTATCTGCTGATGTGTCCTTCAAGAAACAAATGAAGATCGTAAACTGACTAGAGACAGTAGACGTACACAGTCACAATTTTTTGGGCATGCTATGAGAAGAAATGATTTGGAGAACTTGGTGACAACTGGTAAGATTGAGGGGAACAGACCAAGGGGAAGACATAGAAGCAAGTATCTGGATGGCTTTAGCCTTGTGGCATGGTCGAGACAGAAACAAGGAACTGATCCACGACTCTGGTGATCGAGTGGGATGGCAGAACATGACCGCCCACGCTTACTGGCATGGCACATGATGGATGGATGGATGTGTTTTGATTGGCTGAGTAATTGATGCGCCTACGGCTGGTTCTGTTACTTCTAAACTGCCTGCGTGTGTTGCCAGATCAATAGTGGGCGAGCGATGTAAAGTTTCAATGGTGTGTTTTAGTTTAACATTTTCTTCTCTCAGGAGAGTCACCTCTGACGTGAGGTTGATGTAGTCACTAATGATCCTGGCGATCTAGACTGTGTTGTCAGAGGCGGCGTCTCTAAGTACTTTCAAACCTGACTCTTTTCAGTATGCTGCTGGAAAGCGCACGAGTGGTGGTTTGTAGCTGGCCTCTCATTTACTACTGATGGTGCAAATTCTATTTGATGTGAATTTATTTCGTTTTGTTGTACACTGTCCTCTAAATATTCCATCGGGTACTCAATGGCTAGCAACACTGGTCGGTTAGTAGAAGTTGCATTCGTTTTGTTGCTGTGCTGAGTCATGGTTTGTTCGACTATCTTGCTATTATGGCCTGATGCTGTGATGGCAACAGCTGCTGGTTGTGTTGGTTCTATAGTCTCTTCAGACACTAGCATGCTGAGATCGGCAGGTGTGTTTAGCGAGTCACCTATCAGTTTATGTGCTGTCTGCTGAATTTCAACGAATTGTTTTGCGAGCCACTCAGACATGACGTCAGCTGCTCCCTGAGCAAGCAAACTGTTTTTAGTGTGGTAGAGATGCAATGTGTGTAACGAAGCTGATATTTTGATTTCGACCTGAGCGCCGTGTCGGTCCATTCTGTAATCGACTTGGTCGCCCTGATAATGTTTGATCAGACATGTTCAAAATGCCTCGTAATGTAGTGTATTACTGAATGTATTTGAAATGCATTTACCCTGGTTCATACGTTTAACGGAAAGTGATGGAGAGCCAAAGCAGTTCTTTAACTTGCTTTTCACTGCTTTCTCTTTGTTGAGTGTATAGTTCTTAGTTCTCGCAGACCTTAACCTTAATCCACATCGCCCTCGTTCTGCAGCTATCTCTAGCACAGAGCCTCATTCCTTCGTTATGCATGGCTGTATGGTATTGTGTTACCGCCAGCAAATACACATTGTAGCAGCGCCCGCACTGCGGTTTAAATTCTAGTGCAGTGATTGGCTAGTTCAAGCTGTCACTGTCGTTTCGCGGCTCCGTGAATAATTTATCCATAGTCTTGAATACAACATTATTAGCATTCATATCCAACACTGCACATTTATCAACTTTAAAAGAATTTCAACAATTGAACGGCATTATTATGGTCACAACCATATTACATCCATTGCGCATGAAAGAAGATAAACAGGAAAAATAATCCAAACAGGAGGCGAACACACAAACACGTCTTTCCCGAACCAGGTCATTGAGGAAAAATTGAATGGAATACAAGCCGTATGTGTTACTTAATCTGTAAATAAAGAGTCTTAACTACTGCAGCCACAATAACTAAGTTCACGTATTGCAAGTCCTGTGCAGGACGGCGCAATCAACCCCAGCATTTTGTGTGTTGCTAGTTGTGAATTACAAAGCAAATTATCATTCATTAGTTGACCATTGCTTTCTGAACGACCCACTTTGATATCTGGGTGAAAAATCAACATAAGTGGGTCTGCTTCCAAATCGCTTGCAGCTGAATTTGAACGCAGTGTGTTGGATTGCGATTCGCGTTCGCCACTCCCTCGCTACAGCCTCCATGCAATTATAATTAGTGTCTGAAATTTTGGGGCGTATGTTTTTAGCAATTTCAAGTGGCCTACAGCATAAGAAGAGGTAACATTCCATATCTCTAGGAACGTTTACAGGGTGTGCAGTTGTCCCGGTGTTCTGGGACAGTCCAGATTGTTGATATTTTGTCACGGTTTCCTGTAAGACTTTCTTTGCGGGGGGGGGGGGGGGGGGTAAATAAATAAACTTTCAGACTATTCAAATTCGATAAACTGTTCATGATAAGAGGTAGTTCAAATGGTTTAATGTCTGTCGAAGTTACATCAGTTAGTTATCAGTTATCAGTTGGGGTATCTTCATTGCACTCCGGACATGTCCATAGGTGCTCAGATCCTCCCCCCCAGCATATGCATCAGCGTCCGGTGGCTAATAGTGCCAGTTCTGTGTTGGTTGACGAGGCGCTTTGTTTTCCCGATGTACCCCTCGCGTCTGGCTGTGCCGATTTTTACTCCCAAGTCTTTCATCCTGAACAGCGATGTGGATTCACTGACGTCAAAGTCCTCTGTTCTCGCCATATCTTTAAGGACGTTAATAACATCGGCACGATCCATGGGCTGGCCATCTACAGGGGGTGCAGAGCCAGCCAGTTTATCAGCTCGTTCATTTCCCTCGACTCCCGCATGTCCCGGGACGAAGATGAAGGTGACTTTACGAACAACAGACTTCCGCAGCGACTCAGTCCACTGTCTACGTACAGATCCAGCTTCGATCTTCTGAATCATGCTCATTGAATCACTTAGTACACACACGTTGGTATAATGCTGTGATTCCAGCCATATGAAAGCCTGTGTAACTGCCATCACCTCCATCGTCATGCTGCTCGTGGTCATAGAGTGGGCACCACTGGATTCTTGAACGGTTCGGCCAGCTGAACGGACTGTAAATGCCCACGCACTTCTCTGCTGCTTTACAACAGATCCATCTGTATAGATGAGCACTTCGGGGCTATCTGAGTGTTCATAGGTGAGCGCGTTGACCTTCTGCATTGACAGCGGCAGGGTTCTGCTCTCTGCACCGTCTGTCGAGTGTGATAATGCAGGAGAAAGTGCACTTAAAAGCTGGAGGCACCGGCACCCATTCCTTGCCGGGGTTGATACTGGTAAGACTGCAGACCTGTCTGACGACATCTTCCGCCCGACCCATCCATGATTTGCCCCTCTTTAGCCTGTCACCCTTTTCTCTGAATATAGCGTCATGCAGAGGGTGCTGCTCATCTGCACTTATTTTTAAGTATGCACGAGCTCTCCTGATCTTGATCCTGTGTTCCATTGTCGGGAAGTCAAGGAGGTATCTCATTGCTACACAGCTGGTGTCATTCGTGCAGCCCAAAATGATGCGCATGGCTTCGTTTTGTACCTTTTCAAGTCTTCCAATCTGTGTAGGGCTGACAGTGAGGATGGCCAGGGCATACTCGATGCGTGAAAGCACCAGTCCTTGGAACAGAAGTATTAGCAGTCTTTGCTCGATATTGGCAGCCGCCATGACTCTCATTGCTGACAAACCTTTTCGAGCTTTCATTATAACATAATCGACATGATCTCTGAAGGACAGGCTTCGATTAAGCCTCACGCCAAGATATGTCATTGACTGGGTTCTACTCAAAAGGCTGCCATCCATTCTTACTGCCGGCAGGTCTGTGTTCACAATATGGTTGTTTAGGGAGAACCATGTAACCGATGCCTTTGCAGGGTTGACAAGGGCACCGGCATCAGCGCACCATGAAGAAATTCGGTCTAGTTCGCCCTGCATATCATTGGTAACCACCTGTCTATCTCGACCCTGTCGGTAAACGAGAATGTCGTCAGCAAATGTTAGAGTCCTACCTCTCCCGTCCAACTGTTGTTCAGTGATCGGCACCGTATACGCGTTGAATAGTATTGGTGACAGTGGTGAACCCTGCGGCAATCCTGGACATATCGTTATTGGCTCAGACGGCCAACTCCCGCATCTTAGCAGCACCTTCGAAGTTACATATGTGTACAAACTTCTATGAAAAGTCAACACGTCTAGATTAATAAGATGAAGTTAAAATGTTCTTACACGATGAAAGGAATTGGGCTTCACATAATTTAGTTAAGGAGTTTTGATTGTGGTAACATCTAATCTTTCTTGTGTGAATGTTGATGCCTTGATCTCAAATAAAAAACTACTGTTGTTACTAATATATGGTTCTGAGAAGTAGATAACATAACATGTTGATGGATGCAGTCTTGTGATGTAAGTAAATACAATAACATGCTATTTTAGTCTATAATTAATGATTATGATGATAATGATGATGATGATGATAATAATAATAATAATAATAATAATAATAATAACAACAACAACAACAACATCGCTATGATGACTTTGAAAACAAAAATTAAACAACAGTAAAAGAAGGAGGCGTAAAAGAAAGAAAACTGTAGCTGCAATAGCAGCAGTGATAGCAGCAGGAGACGGATGAGAAGAAGAAGAAGAAGAAGAAGAAGAAGAAGAAGAAGAAGAAGAAGAAGAAGAAGAAGAAGAAGAAGAAGAAGAAGAAGAAGAAAAAGAAGAAGAAGAAGAAGAAGAAGAAGAAGAAGAAGAAGAAGAAGAAGAAGAAGAAGAAGAAGTAGAAGAAGAAGAAGAAGAAGAAGGAAGAAAGAAAGAAGAAGAAAAAGAAGAAAAAGCAGAAGAAGCAAAAAGAGGGTGCCATGCACATGTACCGTGTGTAATACTTGTTCATGATGTATTTGAAGACGATTTCATCAGTTCTAACGCTAAAACGGGTTATCCTATATTCCCTTACAGTAGACAAGTAGAGATGATAGGGACATAGAACGTGCCGCGGGGTCTCTGATTGACAGTTCATCACCGTCAACCTGCAAACTGCACGAGGGATCCTCGAGGGTCGCCTGCGCCTATCTAACAGAAAAGTCGTAGCGGCGCCGTGAAGAACAAAAAAAAATGTTTTGCATATCCTTTACAGGACATCCCTGTCAACATCAGCATCATTCAGCTGTTTGTTGATTTCTTGGCAAGATTACGCTCAGTAGTTTGCCATTGCTTTCTGAGCGACCGTCTCCATACTCTCATAAGTCACTGGCATGACTCGAACCGCTTCCAATTCTCGTGCGCTCACGTCAACCACGAAAGTATTCAGGGTTACGGAGAAAGCTGCTAACCCCTCGGCCAGGGAGACGGCATGAAGAACAAACCATGTAGAAAATCTAGGCTAACACCATATACCCTGCCTGATATAAAGAAACTACCGATATCTCCCGTACCAATTTCGTATCTAGCAGGAGGGGACCACGCAAGCAACGAGGGACAATGAGTATCAAACCCAGCTCTCCATGGGAAAAGCCTCGCCATTAGACGTGCAGAAAATACTGCCTATAACATCGACAGATAAACAGATGGAGAACGTCAAAGACTCAAGAACACCCACCCCGAAACGCAGAAAACACACCAAGAGAATACATATCAAAGGTCGAAAAGTCGAAATCACAGCGTTATTTGTGCAGAGTCCCTGAACCACGTCATCCAGCATCTTCGGAACATTCTAGACACACTGTGTGACGATTCCATCCCTTTGGAGGGAGGATCGTTACCACATGCTATTAATTGGTATAACTCTCCAGCAGCCAATGTTATTAGGCGGATGTATACACCTAGTAGATATTCCCCTCTTTATGACAATACCACGTTGGTCTGCAGCACGCAGTGCTCTCTCTGTTCCTTAGTATCTAATTCACTGGAGTATGCAAAAGGCACCGGCAACCCGGAGAAAAATCGGGCTCTGAAAATGGAGGTCACGGATGAAGGTAAGCAGAGAGAGGGATGCCTTGTACACAACGGCCAAGCGGATTCACAGACAGAAATCAAACGCTCGCCAGGGGAGATAAACCTGCATTTAGGAAACTATGTCAAGGGTGACAAGATGACGTCTCCACAACAAAGAAAATATTATAAAGAGATGCCCGAAAGCTCTGTACTGTCGAAAGATGAAGCTGACAGCTGTCCCGAATCTCCGACAAATGTGCAGGACAGATACAGAGACCGACTGTCACCAAAATGGAGGTCATCAAAAAGCTCTCCCAGGAAAAGACGATTTTCCGATCGTGTGAATTCCTATTCAAATCGAATAACTCCAGACAATCGAGTAGAAAGTAATAAATATGCCAGAAGAAGTCCGCAGCTGACATTTTCAACTGGCGAATCTGAGTCGGATTCGGTGTACAGAGACAAATCTGGAGGTCCTGACGCGAGCTACAGACAATGTATGATCAGTAAGGAAGTCAACACCACTGTCCAGAGACTCCTGTTTGATACGGAGAAGAGCTCCTC
The DNA here is from genome assembly GCA_014155875.1 of Cepaea nemoralis. Lineage (NCBI taxonomy): Eukaryota > Metazoa > Mollusca > Gastropoda > Stylommatophora > Helicidae > Cepaea > Cepaea nemoralis. Next base: position 360,457 of record JACEFZ010007530.1, read on the forward strand.
CTCCCACAGCCCATCAAGCAGATCTAAAATTCAGTTTCCAGACGTTAATACTGATGACTATTCTAATAAAGTTGCGAAACGAGACACCAACAACACCCCCAACATGGCACATTTGAGGGAAAGTTGCACCCTGATTAGCATTTCCAGGGATTCCCCGCCGAATCTTCAAGCAGACACCCAAGGAGGCAAGCAGGAGCCTGGCAATGATAAACATAGTTCTTGTTCCCGCGAAGAGCAGCTGCTTGAGGTCAAGTACCCGACGACATCTGTCAATTCCTCCGAGTCGCAGACGTGCTGCACGTGTCCAAAGACACAGAAGCTGACTAACATTTATGCTCGAGATTATTATCTGGGGAAGAGAGTGACCCTGAAGAAGCAACTGCAAGCCAAAGCCAGCGTCCATTCCTCAAAATGGAAGAAATTGGATATAGCATGGTGCACAAATGCACCGTATCGCTCTCGTTCATACCAAAACAAATCTAGACTAACGCCATCCAGACGTGACTATGGCGGTTCTTCGCGAGAACCTCTCAAGCGGAAACCGGGTGTAAAATTAATGACGTATGCCTCACGCCACACCCAAAGATTCCGCGCTTCGGTTGGTTGTCAAGTTACTCAAGCATCGTCGGCAACAGCAGCAGAGAACATTGCTAAAGATACTTTTCTGTCAGGAGCAAAGGATGACAAAGAATTGAATCAAAATAGTTGCAAGTGTCTGCAGGCGAATAACAGCAGAACTCAGCTCTTCTCAGGCTACAAAAAATGTAACAAAACAAAGGTCGGTTTCTGTGACATGCACGATAAGAAGTCTACTTTCAGAAAGATGTCTTCTCAGAGTGATAAGTCCATGCTACATGAAAGTTCAACAGTGTTCCCTAGCAACAAGTCTTATGTCTTATCACGGTCTGTTGCTCCTCTGCATCGCTGTAAAAAAGAAGAAGGCGCACAAACCGATACCTCCACGATTCTAGCAACAGCTTCCACCAACAACTCTTCGAGCAATTTGTCATACAGCAGCGACAAGTCCACCAGCTCCGAGAAACCAAATATCTTCGATAAAGCTGCCCAATTTTATTTTGTGACGCGAACCAAACAGAGCCCGGAAAATATCTACCAACACAGAGACAGGTTCGGATACTTTAAACTTGCAAAAGACGCCCATATGGACATGTTTCAGAATTCTCAGATATCGGACCCAGCACAGAAGTTAAGTATAGCTCTGGAACCTATCTCGGGGATACATTCTGAGATAATAAATAATGATGACCATGCCCATAAAGATAAAGAAACTGCACAAAATGTTTGCAAGACAAATTCAGTTGCGCCTGAAGGTGTGGGAGATCACAGGCCCCAAGTCACAGATGACAGATGTATGTGGGATAGCCAGCCAGGTACAAGCAGTCTTGGTCAACACGTGATGTACCCGACTGAGAGATGGAACGCCAAATCTCAAGAAGTCGCGTCTGGTGGAATGCATTACTCTTTTTGGAACCAGGATGTATCAACGCTCTTAGGGCATTGCTTCACCATCGGCGGAGACACCCCACACGACGGCAGAGTTCTAGTTCGAGAAGAAGGCTGCACTTCAAACTCTGAAGTGCTGAAACAGTTTGAGGCGGACACAGTTGTTGACGCTGACCGGAGCAATTTCGTCACTCCCGTCACAGCGTCGGCAGTCAAGCAGAGCTCTAACCCAGATTCTGGCTACGACGAGTCCTTATCAGAAAAAGCTAACGGCGACAGCAGTTTCCAAATGTCTGTTGCCGCCGCTGTTGATTTGTCCAAAGCTGGCTCCAGTCCGCACTGGCTCAAAGTGCAGATGGGCAACTGGGAGCAACATGACACAAAATCCAGGTCCCTATCTCCTGTGTCTGACGGATCACGCAACTCAGATCATGCGCACAGAAGCCAGATATCCAACGACTGCGATTCAGAGCAAGATACCTTGCCATCTCTCTCTGACGACACATTTCAGACTTCTAGTAACTTCGATCCATTAATGCACCGGTCTCCCGATACACCCAGAGGTGCACTAAATGCCCATACAGTCTCGTGTATGAAGGACGCGACCAGGCAGGACATTTGTCAACGGTCGTCTTTTAACAGATTAAACGGGAGCAATTCTTCACAAGGTCTAGGGAAAGACGTTAGAACAATAAACGCAGATGATGATTGGACATCGCATCACAACATTGACAACGAAACTAGAAATGCACTAAATAAACGAAAATTATTATCTGATAGCAACCAGTTACATGTCAAGAAATCATGCCGGAATGCAACCGCAAGGATGGCCGGGTGTCAGACAGCTACGATTCCCTTGCCACCCGCGTCTATTGAAAACGAATACACTGACCAGTGTCAAGGAATGATTCCTGTACCAAAGAAATCATCAGAAGGGTGTTCTCACAACGCCCAGCTTGACAAGATTAAAAACACAAGCCCCGACTATTTTATTGCTCAGGTGCCCACCGTTTTTCACTTTCAATCAAATTCTTCTGAAACCTCCACTCCGAAAAAGGACTCCGCGGAGGTATTCACTCAGGCCAAGAGTAAACAGACATGGCCAAATGTGATAGAACGCCCTCTGGAATTACAAGCAACCGAAATATCAAATCCTCTGTACAAGTCGACGTGTGATCGCAACTCGTTCGAATCCAGAGCTTCAAATTTGGCACAATCTGATAAAGGCATTGTGCGTGATTGGTCAACTGTTTTACAGAATGAACGGGCGTGTGTTACACCTTTACTCGCGTTAAACTCGCAGGACTCGCAAGAAAGAGGCCTAACATCCAGAATAATACACCCGCAGACAGGGAACAAGGCTCTCGATGGGCCACCTTTAGAGAAATGTAAATCCGATGACATCAGATGGGGTCAACTGGGTGACGATCTTGAATCTAATCACTCAGACAATACCCGTAGAACTGCAAGACACAGTCAGGTGAAGACAATGTTAAACCCGTGTTGCACCACCTTGGGCCTACTGAGTGAACACCTTAAAGCTAATCAATCAGATAATGCCAGTAAAACTGCAGGACACAGTCAGGCGAAGACAATGTTAAACCCACATGGTGCAACCCTGGGTTCACTGGGTGTACATCTTCAAGATGAACAACCTGACAATGCCGGCAGTTCTGCAGGAAACAGTCATGCGAAGACAACATTAAACCCATGTCCTACCAGTCTGGGTCTACTGGCTGAAGATGTTCAATCTCATCAACAAACTAATGCCAACAGCACTGCAGGAAACAGTCATGCCAAGACAACAGTAAACCCTTGTCGGTTAACAGTCTGTGCAGAAGAGACACCTGATTTACCTGAATCTGTCACCTTGCCTCCAACATCATCTGACGAAGAAGATGCTGCAGGAGGCTGTGCCCAGGCCACACATGTCCGTACATCAGACAAGGAAACAATCGACAATTGCGCAGCCGACTACTTGACGAGAAAAGGGAGCATCGCTCCTTTATCAGAAATTGGAGTATCTGACCCGCAGAGGCGTGGTAAAACAGATAATATTCATACAATCCTCACCAATAAACCACACCAGAACAATTGTAAACAACATACGGATATACGGTTTTCAAATCAGGCAAAAAATAAGGTGTTTATTTCAGACAGGAGTATAGCTTTTTCTGATATACTGAAACGGTTTTGATGTTATTGCATACTTTTTTTTATGCTCTTGAGTACAGCATTTTTTTTTGGTTGGACAAATAAGGAAAGCGTTAGGTTTACGCCGAACGTAGATATTTCTGCTTTATGCCAATTGTAGAAGAGTGCTTTAGTCTGAACGGAGAAGTGTTTGATTTATGCCAAACATAAAAGTGTCTGAGTGATGCCAAACATAGAAATGTCTGATGTATACTAAACCTAGAAGTGTTTAATTTTTACCAAACATAGAAGTGTCTGATTTATGCCAAATATTGAAGTGTTTGGTTTATTCCAATCGTAGAAATGTCTGACTTTTTGCTGCACGAAGAAGTGTCTGATTTTAATGTTAAATGTAGAAGTGTCCTATTTGTGCCAAACGTGGAGTTTTTGATTTTTGCCAATCTAGGAAGTGTCTGTTTTATGCCAAGCGTCCACGTGTCTACTTTATGTCAAACATAGAAGACAGCAATGTCTTATTTTACTCAACAGCCTTGAGAAGATGAGTGCCAGCAACAACAAAATGTGTCTAATTACTAATGTTTGCTAAGGATAAACTAAAATATTTTGGTCACTTGAAGCGTCATGGAAGTTTGGAGAGAACAGTCATGGAGGGGTATATGCTCGGGAAGAGAGGAAGAGGAAGGTCAAAGAGAAGATTGGTGTACGGTGTGGTGGATGATCTCTAGACTGGTGTATCGGGCGCGGGACATCTTGCTTATGGCCGAACAGTTTTCCGGAAGGTTGTTATGGGAGCGAGGTTCTGTTAGGGACATGCTACTGAATGAATGAATGAATGAATGAATGAATGAATGAAGGATAAAACTGTAGTCCATATGCTCACACTTTCTTTCACGTATGCCATAAATTAACATATCTCTATAAATATAGCTGTGTGAAATAAGTACATACACATTACAGGTACAACAATCAATTATCTGCCCAGGTAAAGCGGGAATGCAGGGAGGGGGGGGCATGATGAATAGGCTGATGGGCCGGCAGGGAATGCGCCTCTCGGTGGTAGATTACCTATGCACAAGGGGAAGGTGGTCGGGCGCCTGTGGGAACAGGTGGATAAGACAGCGAAATAGACTGAGAACCCTCATGTGGAGAGAATGATATAGCGGGGGAAAGGTAGAGGCTTGGACGAATCTGTAAATTAAGAGGGAAGACCAGGGGAAACTTTCAATCAGATGACGGATGGAAATATTAACAGCATGACCCTTCGCTGGCTGTTGAACGAGGGGACGGAGCACGCTATGGGAATGTCCTGAGTGCAATGATGTACGGTTTTTAGCTCAACTCAACTCAACTCAACGACAGTCCGGTTACTGAAAAGTTGTCTAAAGCCTGTTCTTCTATATGGATGCGAAGTATGGACAATAAGTAATGAAATGGTGGGAAAATTGGAGACAATGGAAATGTAGCTTGTAAGCAAAATGTTTGGAATATCATGGACAGAGGAGAGACCTGCGTGTGGTGCGAGTTCACTCTTCAGTGCTTTAAGGAAAAGACAAATGACATGTACGGGGCATAAAATGACAAGATGAAGACAAGAGAAATGCGCCTTATTTTAATGAAAAGCTGAAACAGCTGTTCTAGAAATTATAATATAAGCAGCACGGACTTCAACAAAAAAGGAGTTGACAGAGAAGATTTGAGAGTCGTGATCGCCGATGCTGCTCCAGACCAAGAAGAAGAAGATTAAGAGTAAGAAGAAGAAGAAGAAGAAGAAGAAGAAGAAGAAGAAGAAGAAGAAGAAGAAGAAGAAGAAGAAAGAAGAAGAAGAGAAGAGAGAGAAGGGGGAGTGTTTACTATCACTTCATGACAACAGGCAAACATGACGAAAAAAAGCAAGAGGGAGATAAATACAGAGATAAATACCTAGATAGGTTAGCCAAATACAGAAACACAGACTTCATCCGAGTCTCTGGTGATTGTGTGAGGTAGCCAACCACGATGCCAAGGCATGACCAGTGATGATAATGATTGGGACAGCTATCCTGAAAGTGATATTTCATGTTTTGAATAGCACATTCTCTTTATCTTTCTGTTGAAGGCGAGTAATATGGAAGAAGTTATTCATGGCACCAGTGTTTTCATAATTCTCTGCTTTACTAAAAGCAATGGCAAACTACTGAACGTAAACTTGCCAAGAGATTACAACAGCAAAAAGAAATAAAAAAAATGCTGGTGTTGACTGCAACTTTCTGTAAAGGATATGCAACTAGCTTTTTAAAAAAAAACATCTGTTTTACTAGTAGGTCGCTGATTAGAGATAATATGTGCACTTGAGAATTTAACAGGCCTTTGACAATTCAAACGTTTTTCGTAGTGATAGTATATACTGTGCGTGTTTTAAAATATGTTTCAACTAATTCTGTACAAAACAAATCACTGTCATATTCTTGAACTTAAGGTAGGAAATTTTCCGAATAAACAGGATACCGTCTAGAAGTGTATAGACTCGGCAATGACAATGTACTGGTTAACTCTCGATGGAATGAGTCTGACAATTATCATGTACTAGTTAACTCTCGATGGAATGAGTCTGACAATAATCAGTGTGTTGGTCATACAGAAGGGGTCAGTGACTGTAAAGTCCTTCAAAGAACAAGCAACTGAAAGGGAATGTACTTGCAGCTATGACAACTAAATGTGTTTTAAGCGTATAGTGGGCATATATTGATAGACGCAAGACGAGTTCTGCAGTATAGAATAAATTACTGTCAAAACAAATCTTATAGCGTTTGAGTACAGTGATTTGATTATGTAAAACATACAGATATAACGCCATGAGTTGATTGATTTAAAGTGAGTAACCACGAAATAAGTAATGAAGCTAACTTTGCGATTATAGCGAGACAGACACAAAAGATACACTTATTTAACAGTCAGATTAATGTACTCATTGTGTATTAATTTAGGAAAGACTCATAATACAGTCATATAACACACAAATGTTCTATAAAGAATTAGAGACAACATTATCTAAGTATGATGCTAACGGAGCTGTTGATAATAGACATGGAAATGAAATTTGATCTCGGTACAATATACAACTATTGACTTTTGACAGTTTTACTACTCAATGTTTCTATGTTTTCCCTCAATGTCATTTCTTATACAGTAAAATACGTGCGTAAAACATAATGAATATATATGTGTTGCTTTCTTTATTTGACAAAAACACTGAACTAACCATTATAGACAGTCAGTTTATTGTATTTGTCTATTCCTACATAATCGTTTATTTACACAATAAAGATATGTGTATTTTCCTCCCAAATTCGCCTCGTCTGTTGTGTTTGGTTGTCCTCGGCTATATGAGGGAGTTTCAAACAAAACAATAAATTTGTGTGCGTGTGTGTGTATGTGTGTGTGTGTGTTTTTTTGTTTATTAATTAATTATTTTTTTTTGGGGGGGGGGGGGGGGGAAGGGGTGAATATATTCTGAAAAAGTAAGGGAAAAGTATATTATTTTTCGATGTAGTCACCACTACAAGTCCCGCAGCACTGATAAAGTGCTTGCATTCTTGTAGGAAAAAAATTAAATCCTCTTGGTTGTGTGTGTAATCACTCTGGGGTCTCTACTCGGCGTGCCTGACAAAGTCACGCCGTTTTGAAACTTCCTACTCCACTCATGCACTTGCTGGACTGATAGGCATGTATGGCCATACTGGACCTTCATTCATACACTTGCTGGACTGATAGGCATGTATGGCCATACTGGACCTTCATTCATACACTTGCTGGACTGATAGGTATGCATGGCCATACTGGACCTTCATTCATACACTTGCTGGACTGATAGGCTATGTATGGCCATACTGGACCTTCATTCATACACTTGCTGGACTGATAGGCATGTATGCCATACTGGACCTTCATTCATACACTTGCTGGACTGATAGGCATGTATGGCCATACTGGACCTTCATTCATACACTTGCTGGACTGATAGGCATGTATGGCCATACTGGACCTTCATTCATACACTTGCTGGACTGATAGGCATGCATGACCATACTGGACCTTCATTCATACATTTGCTGGACTGATAGGCATGCATGGCCATACTGAACCTTCATTCGCCGATGAATTTCTGTAGGTTTCAATGGGGTGATCAGTGAGTGGACGGTGGCTCGAAGCATCGGTTCCATGAGCTGAAGCAATGACTTGTAAATAAAACCCTGGGTATGTCATGTTCTAAAGTCTTCTAGAGTGATCTGGTGGGGGAGATGGCCGAGCTTTTGGGTGTATCACAGTGCTGCCAAGATAGTCATAGAAATGAATCACTCAATCAATCACTCAATCAATCAATCATCCACCCATCCATCCATCTTTGAACCCATCAGTCATTCAAACAAGCAATCACAAACAACTTAATCTATCGATAGACCAATCATCCAATCAATCAGTCAACACATCATTCAACCTACCAATCAACTAATCAACATTTATTAATAAATCAATCTGTCATCATCACGATGTGCCATGCCGATAAGCGTGGGCGGTCATGATTCGCCATTTCACTCTATCACCAGAGTCGTGGTTCAGCTTCTCTGCCTTCCCACTGTTCTCTTCTCCTCGATCTTGCCAGCTGTCACCAAGTTCTCAAATTTATTTCTTCTCATAACGTGACCAAAATATTTTTGACTGTCTACGTCTAATCAGTTTACGATTTTTATTTGTTTCTTGTAGGACATAGTGATTGGTTTTTATGTCTGTCCGTGGTATTCTTTGTGTTTTTCTCAGAAACCACATGTTCAAAGCTATCAGATGTTATTCAGCTTGTCTGCTTGTTGTCCACGCTTCACATCCATACAAAGCACAGGTTCTATGTAACACTTCAACACTATTCTCTCTCGTTACATATAACATATTTTTATTGTCAGTATGTATCAATCTGTCATCAACAAATCAATCAATCACTCAGTCACAAGGTTAATCAATAAACCAACTTCCAATCAATAAATCATCAAACACATCCTTAAATCATCAATAATCAACCAGGTAAAATGTCGCATCTTCAACACCCTCGAAACGCCAACAATCAGTCAGTCGCACGGTTAATTCAATAAACCAACTTCCAATCAATAAATCAACACATCCATCAATCATCAATACATCAATCAGGTAAAATGTCGCATCTACAACACCATCCAAACCCCACCAATCAGTCAGACATTATACCTAGATCCCAAGAATATCTCTCAGTCACGAACCTCACTTGAAGAAAAACACATCCCCAGTCCAGTTTGACAACCTGAAATCCCACAAGTGATACACCCCATCGATATAAACACTAGCAGTATAGTTGAAATGGCTCATGAAGTTGCCAATCCAATTGGCTATCGCCGGTGGCTTCCTGTCCCACTTGATTTGCACAACCCCCACGTTGATCCGACTGAGGAACTCCTGTCCACAAACCAGAACGTTGTGTTCTGTGTTGGCCAGGTCTATTCTCATGAAGACGGCTGGAGATGTCACCAGTGGGATGAGGTCATCCAGACACACCGACTGGATTGTATCTGTTTCTTTGGAGTTTTCTACAATGTACGACCTGGCACTGTTGTCTCTGTGGGGGATGGAAAAAACGAATAACGGATTTAATGTCAAAGAAAAGTAGGTTTGTGCGAAACAAACAAGTAGGTCTAAACAAAACTGGATGGCGGAAAATGGAAGTGGGGTGTGTCACAGTTATGACTTACAAGTTGTTAATATGGTAGGAGACATGTTATATATAACGAAATGGCAACATGTCGTGGATATATAAGACCATGGCAGATACGGGAAGTCGCCTACGACGATTAATCATCCCATGACATTTAATCAGTTAAAACGTGGTCTAAAAGGGATTTATAATAATTTTTGTTATAGGGTATTATAAATATAATATTTAAGAAGTAGGGTCGGCTGAGATCACGTATATTTTGTTATAGGGTATTATAAATATAATATGTAGAAGTAGGACGGCTGAGATCACGTATATTTTGTTATAGGGTATTATAAATATAATATGTAAGAAGTAGGGTCGCTGAGATCACGTATATTTTGTTATAGGGTATTATAAATATAATATGTAAGAAGTAGGGACGGCTGAGATCACGTATATTTTGTTATAGGGTATTATAAATATAATATGTAAGAAGTAGGGACGGCTGAGATCACGTATATTTTGTTATAGGGTATTATAAATATAATATGTAAGAAGTAGGGACGGCTGAGATCACGTATATTTTGTTATAGGGTATTATAAATATAATATGTAAGAAGTAGGGACGGCTGAGATCACGTATATTTTGTTATAGGGTATTATAAATATATATGTAAGAAGTAGGGACGGCTGAGATCACGTATATTTTGTTATAGGTATTATAAATATAATATGTAAGAAGTAGGGACGGCTTAGATCACGTATATTTTGTTATAGGGTATTATAAATATAATATGTAAGAAGTAGGGACGGCTGAGATCACGTATATTTTGTTATAGGGTATTATAAATATAATATGTAAGAAGTAGGGACGGCTGAGATCACGTATATTTTGTTATAGGGTATTATAAATATAATATGTAAGAAGTAGGGACGACTGAGATCACGTATATTTTGTTATAGGGTATTATAAATATAATATGTAAGAAGTAGGGACGGCTGAGATCACGTATATTTTGTTATAGGGTATTATAAATATAATATGTAAGAAGTAGGGACGGCTGAGATCACGTATATTTTGTTATAGGGTATTATAAATATAATATGTAAGAAGTAGGGACGGCTGAGATCACGTATATTTTGTTATAGGGTATTATAAATATAATATGTAAGAAGTAGGGACGGCTGAGATCACGTATATTTTGTTATAGGGTATTATAAATATAATGTGTAAGAAGTAGGGACGGCTGAGATCACGTATATTTTGTTATAGGGTCTTATAAATATAATATGTAAGAAGTAGGGTCGGCTGAGATCACGTATATTTTGTTATAGGGTATTATAAATATAATATGTAAGAAGTAGGGACGGCTGAGATCACGTATATTTTGTTATAGGGTATTATAATATAATATGTAAGAAGTAGGGTCGGCTGAGATCACGTATATTTTGTTATAGGGTATTATAAATATAATATGTAAGAAGTAGGGACGGCTGAGATCACGTATATTTTGTTATAGGGTATTATAAATATAATATGTAAGAAGTAGGGACGGCTGAGATCACGTATAGTTTGTTATAGGGTATTATAAATATAATATGTAAGAAGTAGGGTCGGCTGAGATCACGTATATTTTGTTATAGGGTATTATAAATATAATATGTAAGAAGTAGGGTCGGCTGAGATCACGTATAGTTTGTTATAGGATATTATAAATATAATATGTAAGAAGTAGGGACGGCTGAGATCACGTATATGTTGTTATGGTGTATTATAAATATAATATGTAACTAGTAGGCTGAGATCACGTATATTTTGTTATAGGGTATTATAAATATAATATGTAAGAAGTAGGGACGGCTGAGATCACGTATATTTTGTTATAGGGTATTATAAATATAATATGTAAGAAGTAGGGACGGCTGAGATCACGTATATTTTGTTATAGGGTATTATAAATATAATATGTAAGAAGTAGGGACGGCTGAGATCACGTATATTTTGTTATAGGGTATTATAAATAATATGTAAGAAGTAGGGACGGCTGAGATCACGTATATTTTGTATAGGGTATTATAAATATAATATGTAAGAAGTAGGGACGACTGAGATCACGTATATTTTGTTATAGGGTATTATAAATATAATATGTAAGAAGTAGGGACGGCTGAGATCACGTATATTTTGTTATAGGGTATTATAAATATAATATGTAAGAAGTAGGGACGGCTGAGATCACGTATATTTTGTTATAGGGTATTATAAATATAATATGTAAGAAGTAGGGACGGCTGAGATCACGTATATTTTGTTATAGGGTATTATAAATATAATATGTAAGAAGTAGGGACGGCTGAGATCACGTATATTTTGTTATAGGGTATTATAAATATAATGTGTAAGAAGTAGGGACGGCTGAGATCACGTATATTTTGTTATAGGGTATTATAAATATAATATGTAAGAAGTAGGGTCGGCTGAGATCACGTATATTTTGTTATAGGGTATTATAAATATAATATGTAAGAAGTAGGGACGGCTGAGATCACGTATATTTTGTTATAGGGTATTATAAATATAATATGTAAGAAGTAGGGTCGGCTGAGATCACGTATATTTTGTTATAGGGTATTATAAATATAATATGTAAGAAGTAGGGACGGCTGAGATCACGTATAGTTTGTTATAGGGTATTATAAATATAATATGTAAGAAGTAGGGTCGGCTGAGATCACGTATATTTTGTTATAGGGTATTATAAATATAATATGTAAGAAGTAGGGTCGGCTGAGATCACGTATAGTTTGTTATAGGGTATTATAAATATAATATGTAAGAAGTAGGGACGGCTGAGATCACGTATATGTTGTTATGGTGTATTATAAATATAATATGTAACTAGTAGGCTGAGATCACGTATATTTTGTTATAGGGTATTATAAATATAATATGTAAGAAGTAGGGACGGCTGAGATCACGTATTTTGTTATAGGGTATTATAAATATAATATGTAAGAAGTAGGGACGGCTGAGATCACGTATATTTTGTTATAGGGTATTATAAATATAATATGTAAGAAGTAGGGACGGCTGAGATCACGTATATTTTGTTATAGGGTATTATAAATATAATATGTAAGAAGTAGGGACGGCTGAGATCACGTATATTTTGTTATAGGGTATTATAAATATAATATGTAAGCAGTAAGAAGTAGGGACGGCTGAGATCACGTATATGTTGTTATGGTGTATTATAAATATAATATGTAACTAGTAGGCTGAGATCACGTATATTTTGTTATAGGGTATTATAAATATAATATGTAAGAAGTAGGGACGGCTGAGATCACGTATATTTTGTTATAGGGTATTATAAATATAATATGTAAGAAGTAGGGACGGCTGAGATCACGTATATTTTGTTATAGGGTATTATAAATATAATATGTAAGAAGTAGGGACGGCTGAGATCACGTATATTTTGTTATAGGGTATTATAAATATAATATGTAAGAAGTAGGGACGGCTGAGATCACGTATAGTTTGTTATAGGGTATTATAAATATAATATGTAAGAAGTAGGGTCGGCTGAGATCACGTATATTTTGTTATAGGGTATTATAAGTATAATATGTAAGAAGTAGGGTCGGCTGAGATCACGTATATCTGATATGATTATTTTAACTTTCGTTCACTAGCTTTGAACTCAAAGGTAGTCCATACACGTGCTACTGCTTCTAGTGCATTCGACTGATTTTTGAGTGTGGGCTCATCATCATCATAATCATCATGTGCCATGTCGGTCATGTTTTGCCAATTACACTATCACCAGAGTCGTAGATCAGCTGTGTTCTTGCCCCTATCATGTTAATTTTCTCTGTTACCAGTGTCCCTCAACATCATGCGAACCAACTCCAATTTCTGTGATACATGTAATTTACGTCCCCAAGTCAAGGACGAGAAGTCAACATTTTACTCCAACTGACCGGTGTAGGGGTTGAACCACTACCTGCACATCAACTCGAGATCTCAATCACGCAGTCTGAAAACTAATTACGGCCTTCAGAGTTCTTGGCAATCAGTGAGACCAGAATTCCATGAAACAACCATCCATCCATCATGTGCCATGCCGATAAGCGTGTTCGGTCATGTTCAGCTAGCTCACTCGATCACTAGAGTCGTGGATCAGCTCCGTGTTCCTGTCTCGACCATGCCACGTGGCCAAGCGATCCAGGTATTTACTTCTCGGTCTTCCCCTTGGTCTCTTCCCTTCGAGCTTGCCAGTGTCACCAAGTTCTCCAATTAATTTCTTCTCATAATATGCCCACACAATTTTGATGTCTACGTCTAATGACTCTAATCATTTTACGATCTTCATTTGTTTCTTGAAGGACTTGTTCATTGGTTTTTCTGTCTGTCCATGGTATTCTTTGCATTTTCCTCAGAAACCACATTTCCACAGCCATCAACTGTTTTTCAGCCTGACTGCTTATTGTCCATGCTTCACATCCATACAAAAGTATAGGTTCTATGTAGCACTTCAACACTCTGTTTCTCGTTTCAATTGGCATCTTCTTATTGGTCAGTATGTTTTTCATCTTGCAAAAGGCTATCTTCGCAGTGGCAATTCTTGTTCTAATGTCTTCAAGACATCTCCCATCAGATGTCATTTGACATCATCTGTCATTGAAGTTGGTCTTGATAGCTTCTGGTTAACTTGTTCAAAGCTGGGTTGTCCTGAGGTTGACCTGGAGGAATGAGAGGCATGTAGTTGCCTTCCTGTAAATTACCTGGCCAAACGTGGCCTTGTCCTTCAAAATGCAGTATAATCTACACTGCTATATGCTTGTTAAACTTGGACTATCTACCAGCGACACGCTAGGAAATTAAAAAAAAAACACAAAGTCTGCCTTAGTAAGCTATTGAACATAATATGGCAAGACAAGGTCCCAGACACTGAAGTCTTAGAAAGAGAGCCCATGCCCAGCATCCACACTCTACTAATGAAGAATCAGATTCGCTAGGCTGGTCACTTGACTCGCATGCCAAATCACAGGCTCCCTAAACTAATTTTCTACGGTGAGCTGCGTTGTGGTAAAGCTCCCAATCCGGGCAAAAAACACTGAAGATATCGATCAAAGCTTTGGAATTCCATCACGACACTTGGAAGACTGCTTCGAACGACCGAAGTTCATGGTGTACATCATTACGCAAGGATGTAGTCACTTGCGAAGCTAGCAGAACTGCAAGAGTTGTGAAAAAAAAAATAACACACACACACAGCAGATCCTCCTCCTAGAAAGTCAAGTATTCTTTGCCCACATTGTCGAAGAACATTTCAAGCCAAACTAGGCCTCATCAGCCATCTTAGAACTCATGGCTCCAAACTTTCAACCCCACTGAATAACATGAATGGTCATCATACTTGACGGACAAACAACAACATGGGACTTCCATGTGACAACACAGGGATGACAAGAACAGAACGATCTCAACCGAGTCAACATCAATAAGAACCAGTTGAGCTCGCTTGGACTCAAGGAATTCAGTTACGGTGTTGATGCCAGACCTCACGACTGGAGGTCGTTTTGATGACTTGTCAGCTCTGCCAGCAGCCCTGTCTTCATACATCGTGAACACTTCTCTTTAACAGATTCAATGTAAAACAAAAAGTAGGTGTGGACCAAATAAAAATGGATGGCAGAAAATGGGAAGTAGGGGTGTGTCATAGTTATGACATAAAACTTGTTAACATGGTATAAGACATGCTGTATTATTTATACAATTAAAGGGGGTAGCATAAGGAAAGCTACTGCATATAAACACATGGCAGATACGTAAAGTAGCTTAAGACGATTAATTATCCCATGGCATTTAATCAGTTAAAGATGCCAACAAGGAGAAACTTACACATAAGTTCTGTAGCTGAGCCGTGAATTGTGATCTTTGTACACCGCGTTCTTGAGAATGACCACCTGTAGACATGAATGAGACAAGCATTACATGTAGTTAGACATGTGTAGCGACATTTATAGCGACATTTTTAGAGATATGTAGAGAAATTTGTAGCGAAAGTTGAAATTTTTCTATTGTGTCATCGAACCATTGCAGATTAGAAAAACTCGACCGTCAGTCCCTATGGTATTTGTAAGTGATTCAGCTAATGCAGTGGTGTCTCAACCGTGGGAAGCTCCCCCCTCCAGTGGTTGGGTGGTGGGGGTGGGGGATTGTTAGGGTTTTCAGCGAGAGGGGGGGGGAGGGTAAGATTATTTCCAAGAATCGCGTTAATACAAGAACCGATTACTTGATATTATTTTACCCTCCATACTTTACGATTCTGTACTTCTCGCCATTCTGACATTCGTTTTATAACGACGTAAGTAGACCCACAAATCACGTTTTCTGTAGACGTGTAGACTTGTTCTAGCATGTGTTATTAGATTTAGCTTCCGATTTATTACGTATACTGTGTAGTGCGGGTGGGGATTTATAGGGAGTAAATACGAAAGGTGGGAATAACCTTCTGAACCTATTATGAAGAAGTGCATGGGCCAAAAAAGGTTGAGAACCACTGAGCTAACTATTTTATGGTTGCGTTGGCTCTCTTTGAACTCAAGCGTTGTCCATACACGTCCTACTACTTCTAGTAGTTGCCATTACTGGAGAGTGCACTGGACTGATAGGGAGTAAATACGAAAGTGGGGAATAACCTTCTGAACCTATGATGAAGAAGTGCATGGGCCAAAAAAGGTTGAGAACCACTGAGCTAAAGTATTTTATTGGTTGCGTGGCTCTCTTTGAACTCAAGCGTTGTCCATACACGTCCTACTACTTCTAGTAGTTGCCATTACTGGAGAGTGCACTAGACTGATTTTGATCGTGGATTAAATTTCCGTATTACGAGTGAACCCACTCCGACTTCAGAGGTACTTGTAATTTACGTTCCCAAGTCAAGGACAAGAAGTCAACATTTTAGTCCAGCTGACTGGTTGAACACGCCACCTCGGCATCAGCACACAGGATGTTTAAAAGTCAACATTATTATCCATTCAGCCATGCTGACCTCCGGTTAAAGTATAATTTATCTATTTAATTCATACGATATATAACTTTACATCATGCGTCTGACAAAATGCTGCGAAATACGCCGGGCATTAAACCCTGCAAAAATGTGTTTGTGGCTTCTGTGTTTAAACTCACTAAGGGAATAGATTGTTCTGAGCGTTTTATGTATGTATGCCAATATTTATACCAATTACATTTTATTTTATGTATGTATGCCAATATTTATACCAATTACATTTTATTTATGTATGTATGCCAATATTTATACCAATTACATTTATTTTATGTATGTATGCCAATATTTATACCAATTACATTTTATTTTATGTATGTATGCCAATATTTATACCAATTACATTTTATTTTATGTATGTATGCCAATATTTATACCAATTACATTTTATTTTATGTATGTATGCCAATATTTATACCAATTACATTTTATTTTATGTATGTATGCCAATATTTATACCAATTACATTTATTTTATGTATGTATGCCAATATTTATACCAATACATTTATTTTATGTATGTATGCCAATATTTATACCAATTACATTTTATTTTATGTATGTATGCCAATATTTATACCAATTACATTTATTTTATGTATGTATGCCAATATTTATACCAATTACATTTATTTTATTTTATGTTTTGATTTCGCTAGATTTTAACTTACACGTAGTCCCCACACGTGCTACTACTTCAAGTGCATGGACTGATATTTGCGTGTGTAGGTTTCCCTATTACCAGTGTCCCTCTCCATCAGGCGAACCCACTCTGACTTCAGAGTTACGTGTAATTTACGTCCCAAGTCAAGGACGTGAAGTCAACATTTTAGTCCAACTGACCCGTGTAGAGGTTGAACCAGCTTCCTCGGCGTCAGCACACCGGATATGTAAGAGCTAGCTCTCTTATCAACTCCGCCATGCTGACCTGAACTATAAATAAGATGTGAGTACTAAGCTTGCTAAGTTTATCCTAGAAGTGATCTGCCGGTACTTACCCGTGATGACAGATTGCTCAGCTGCAGCGACTGCTGTAGATGAAGGATGTTGGCTTCCTGCATCTCCACGGCCAAGACATTCCTGCCACCAGCAGCAGCCGCCAGAGTGTAGACGCCGATGTTGGCGCCTATATCCACGAGACCCATGTCTGCATAAGCCTAGTGCCCAGAGAAAAATGGAATTCAACTATTATCTCAAACTTACATCCTTTTGCTTATAGATAACTTCTTCAAGTGACTTTAGTTTCTGCTGCAGAACTTGTTCTGCGTGGTCCTTTTCTTGTTACAGCAGAAGATTCTTTCGCAGCTGCTGACGAAGTTGTTCAAAGGCTCGCGTCTCCAGATCCGAAAGGTGATAACATGGGATATGGTTTTTTGTGCCATTTTGTGTGTATCGTACAATTATTTGATTTGTTGAGCTATTTCAGTGAATGTAGGTGTTTCCACTGCCTCCATCAACTAACAACCAGAGCAAGTATACCAATGCCCAAGCCTGCACATTCCTGGTAGACTAGGATGTTCCTGTTGTCTTCTCACACATGTTTCCTTTGCATCTTGGAGAGCAGCTTTCGGCAAGAAATCGTCACAAAACTACAAACAAAAAATAGCGAGGGTAAAACTGCATGGCACAAAACTAAAAAACAGAAGATATACGGGGTAAGATCCCATGACACAAAACTACAAAACAGAAGATATACGGGGTAAGATCCCATGTCACAAAACTACAAAAACAGAAGATATGCGGGGTAAGATCCCATGTAACAAAACTACAAAACAGAAGATATACGGGGTAAGATCCCATGCCACAAAACTACAAACAAAAGATAGCGAGGATAAAACTGCATGCCACAAAACTACAAAACAGAAGATATACGGGGTAAGATCCCATGCCACAAAACTACAAAACAGAAGATATACGGGGTAAGATCCCATGCCACAAACTACAAAACAGAAGATATACGGGGTAAGATCCCATGTAACAAAACTACAAACAGAAGATATACGGGGTAAGATCCCATGCCACAAAACTACAAACAAAAGATAGCGAGGATAAAACTGCATGCCACAAAACTACAAAACAGAAGATATACGGGGTAAGATCCCATGCCACAAAACTACAAAACAGAAGATATACGGGGTAAGATCCCATGCACAAAACTACAAAAACAGAAGATATGCGGGGTAAGATCCCATGTCACAAAACTACAAAACAGAAGATATACGGGGTAAGATCCCATGCCACAAAACTACAAACAAAGATAGCGAGGATAAAACTGCATGTCACAAAACTACAAAGCGGAAGATATCCGGGGTAAGATCCCATGTCACAAAACTACAAAAACAGAAGATATACGGGGTAAGTTCCCATGTCACAAAACTACAAAACAGAAGATATGCGGGGTAAGATCCCATGTCACAAAACTACAAAACAGAAGATATACGGGGTAAGATCCCATGTCACAAAACTACAAAACAGAAGATATGAGGGGTAAGATCCCATGTCACAAAACTACAAAACATGTAGAAGATATACACATAAAAAATATTCAAGATAAGAATCCACGCGTCAAAACTACGAAATACAAGTGTGGGGTGGTGTCACACGACGTTCTTTATGATCAGTGCTCGATGTTGTTGACGATAAGTTTCGTGTGATGGTCGTTGTCTAGGTAACGATACTCCTGGTGTGTCAATTTAGCTATCTAAATGTCTTACAATATAACTCACCCCGGCAGTGCCCGTTCACCAGTCATGAAACAAGATTGAGTTGGCGCCACATAATCCTTTATTACAGAAAGAACACGGACAAACGGAACATGTTTATAAATCCAGAACACAATGTAATCTACCGAAGAGATATATATATTCCTCACAACTCTACACGCACACATCAATGCCTTCTCACGGCCTGCTGAATCTCAAATTCACAATACAGGTAATCCAGCTACTATCCCCGGCTGGACTTCACACAATACAACCCATCCACTGGGTCTAGCCTCCATTAACTCTCCAAACCCCACTGGGTGTTTAGGCCTTCATCAACACTTGGAGAACCACACAACACAAGACCTGACCGCAGACCGTCTAAACTCCCATGTCCTCGACAACCGATCCCTTAGGTACCAAGACCTCAACTCCCTGAAGTCTCCTGACTTCAACACACAAGTACACTATCTCTCGCCCCATCCACCCTAGGGGTTTTTCTCTACCCTCACTATTTTATTTCTCAGGACTGGCTGTTTTTTTTCCATAGCCAGGTCAGTCACTTTACTGTCTCCCACTTTCACTCATTCTTTCTCACGCCCGGTTACTCAACTCATTGTCAATGACCCAGGCTTATGTCATCACCCCCCTCTTAAAAGACAACTTTGTTTTCAAATATTGGGAGACTAAAACTTACTAAACATGTGACCCAGACATATTGCCTGGGTAGCCCTAAGTATGGCTGCACCCTACTCTAGCCACCACACTACATAATACATCAAATGCTCATAGTACACTCCTATATTCCCCACACATACATACAACCATCTTTCTATCTTGTGTACCAATGCATGAACTAATACATCACATATAATAATACATCATAGGAAAGCATTATACTTATGTACACACAGGTCTCTTACTACTTCACGACCACACAATACTATTTGTGTACGACCCTATATCAGGTGGTTCTGTTCTTGCATTAACCCTCCTCTGATTCCTGTCGATGCCGTGTCTACCTTTCATGTACCCATGACTCATGGTACCTCTACAATTACAACATCTGTTGCTATCCCTAGCCCTGGGGTCAGTAATGTCGCGATCACTCTTTTGACCTGACTCAACTTTCCTATCTGCATATTGCACCGTTACACTTGAGTCTCTGTTTAATCTGAACTCTTTATTCAATCTTGGTCCATGTATCTGGCACCTTGCTTTCTGCTGCATACGCCTTATGCCTATGTGCCCTGCACATGCACTATCCTGAGCTGTTCTAGTATATCGGTCTCTATGTGCTAAAGGTACTGCTCCTTGCCCACGTGCATTTCCACTATCTGAAAACCTGCGAGTGAGAACATTGTTCTTCCTCTCGAAGCACCATCTACCTTTCTTTGACTGCCTATGTTCTACTCTCCTACACCCTTGGGAACATTTCAGAGTAGTATCTTGTCTCTGGGAGTCACTAGCACTATATTTGGGATCCATTCTCATCTGCTCAACTGTACTACCCTTGTCTTTAGTCCCTATGTTTACTTCAAGTGCCTCTTCTACCTCAGCTATACTCTCTAATTTAGGTTCTCTTGTGGTAACTACCTCATTACTGCTTACACTATATTTTCGGTCCCAATAAACTACTTCCTCTTCTGTACAATCTTTAACTCCTATAACATTTCCTATGATCAAATCAGCCACTGGTGAGTCTAAAACACATGCTGTCACTCTTCCTGTTATGTATGGTGTTTTTACTGTTATTATGGCTAATGGGTAGAACTCTACTGTGCCGTTGAATGTTATGCATCTAATCTTTTCCCCTGTGTAATCCGAGGGATCTATTAAACTTTTCCTCACTCCGATAGACGTACATCCGGAATCCCTAATTGTTAACGCTGGTCTATCATTGACAAATCCCTGATGCAGCTTCAGACTGCCTCCTTCATGCACTGCTGATCCTGCTTCACTGTAGGACCACATATTAGGACTGGCTGACTGTCTTTTCAAAAAGAGGTTTGCACCCACTACAATCTTCATTGTTCAGCGTCTCAATTACTTGCGCTGCATTTGAGTGCTCTGTTTCTCTCATGCTACATTGATGGCTGACATGCCCCTTCTTTCCACATTTGAAACAGATGATCTCCTTCCTTGCGTTACTTGTTGGCTCACTGGCTGGCTTCACGTCACACTCCGCTGCCTTGTGTCTCCAGCTCCCACAATTCCAACATCCGGCATAATTTTGACGTCTCTGGAAATTCCCTCTTCTATATGGGTACCGTCCTACTCTACCAACATTGTTTCTCGGAAACCATATCTTGAAGTTCTTGCTGCTCACCTTTCTGTGCTGAATCCACACTTTTAGATCTTGGTCTAATAACTGGATTCTGGTCCTGTTTAGTGTACGCTGCACAGACTATTTCCTCACTCATCTGTCTGCCTATAGTACTATTAGGATGTGCAGTCATATAGTTTTGCCCTAACTGAGACATTGTGTCTATGTCCTTTGGCTTACGTTCTCAAAGAAAGCCACTAAATTGGTATTACATGAAGCTAATACTTTGTCTCTTAACAATAAATCTACTAATTTGTTAAAATCTTCCCTACTTCTGCGAGCTCCATCCATTGTTAAATGTGTTCTTTACTGTGTTAACAAAGTCTGCGAAATCTGATGGTCTCTGGCACTAACTGTCTAAACTTTGTTCTATATCCATGTTCAGATAGTTGAAACTTTGTCAGCAAACGTTGACGTAAGATAGTGTAGTTTGTTCTTTCTTCTACAGGTAAATTGAACATGGTGTCTAGTGCCTTACCCGTAAGAAACTCGCCCAGCCGCATCGCATACACCGCTTCTGGAATGCCTAGAATTTTCACAGATGATTCGAATCTTGAAAGATAAGATTCAAGGCAATCCCGGTCCGTAAAATATGGCAGTTTTAGTCTCTGTGACGACTGCGAAGGTCTTCTGTTTTCCTCACTTTTACCCTTCGAAGATAGTTCTAGTTTTTTCAACTCGATTTCAGTTTGCATCTGACACTTGATCTTCTCTTTCTCAATTTCCATTTTCATTTGTGTCTCTTTCTCTTCCTGTAGACGCTTGGCTTCCATTTCAGCTAACTTTACTTGTGTCTCTCTCTCGTCCTGTAGACGCTTGGCTTCAGCTACCTTTTCTTTCTGTAGGCGTTTTGCCTCGCGTTCATTATGCCTCTCCTCTCTTTTCCAGTGCTGAACTTCTTTCAATTTTGCTTCTGCAAACTCCTGTAACTCTTTACCTTTCAGGCCTATTCGTTCACCTGCTTCAATATATTCCATTAAAGTAGGCATCTTGTACTTGTGGACACGTTGCTGTCTGTCAGCCAACTATAAATGTGACGACTCTGCTGTTAGTCTTTGTGTCACTTCTCTAAGTACACCACAACTCCCTGTGTACGTAAATTCGTAGTGCCAAAATATTACTCTGTACTCACCCAGTCACTCTATAAGCACTAGGTAGTGAGGGGGGAAGTATCACCTATCCATCCATCCATCCATCATGTGCCATGCCGGTAAGCGTGGGCGGTCATGTTCTGCCATCTCACTCGATCACCAGAGTCGTGGATCAGTTCCGTGTTTCTGTCTCAACCATGCCACAAGGCCAAGCCATCCAGATACTTGTTTCTAGGTCTTCCCCTTGGTCTGTTTCCCTCGATCTTACCAGTTGTCACCAAGTTCTCCAAATCATTTCTTCTCATAACATGTCCAAAAAATTGTGACTGTCTACGTCTAATGTCTCTGATCAGTTTACGATCTTCATTTGTTTCTTGAAGGACTTGTTCATTGGTCTTTCTGGCTGTCCATGGTATTCTTTGCATTTTCCTCAGAAACCACATATACTCCCTCACCCATACTCCCTCGCATAAATATCTATGACCACAAGTTCATAAAGTCCCTGGAAATATTTGTTAAACATACATATAAATACATATACAACCAATAAACGATAACAGTAAGTGGTGCCTATCAAACGCTAGACGCATAGGCTAGTGACACGCATACAGATGATTACATAGAAATAAAAACCACTAACATTGACATGCCCATGTAAAAACACAACTGTGCGCGTAATATATAAATATAAACTGACACCGACCACTAGACAGTAGAAATGACGAAGATCACAATAATAACATATATCCGACCACAACAAATATCATATGTAAATATAACGAAAAGAAGAAAGAGAAGAAAAAAAAATTATAGCATCAATTTATACACAGATCTGACGTTAAACACAAACTGGCACGTTATATAAATCAGGACCGTCCCTGCAGAACCAAATAAACCGACCTTTCGATTTTCTTCCCAGAAATTATATATGGTGCACCTCAGAAAATAACTTTTCGCCCTGTCTCCCGGCCTTCGAGAAACAATACCAAAAATCCCCTACTCTTGACAAACACTGGACCACATAAAAATAATTGCGTAACACCCGACAACAATAAATATGACGATGGTAGCAAAAAAAAATAAATAATGTGCCAATGGTTGGTTGACAAATATGTATGCTTATTTATACGTCGCCAAAAGTTCTTATTAATCAGTCACAAAGTTTTTGTTCGTTTAATAGTTATCGCAACCCGCTGGAAAAATCTGTGTTAAATTCTCCGAAATGTCTACAACGCTAGATTGCAAGCGACTTGTTGTTTTGTTGAGTGGTTACTTCATTTCGCGTTGCGATCACCATGTTCCACCTGTCGGAAACGTTGACGGTAAATAGTAATTATTCAAAGTGTTCTTTCGATTGTCGTACGAATTGAAGATGATGGTAATTATCCAAAATGTTCTGGATTGCCGGTTAAAGACAAAGTTCAAATGAAAAATTGGCCGCAAATGCCCAGTGCTATAACCCTGTACCGTCAGTTCTTTTTGGCAACTGTATGCACCCTTTGTGTGCTGTGATGACACGTTAAATATGTTCGCTCATAACAAGGTAATGATCACAAAGGGATTTTAACAAAGACGAACAAAAAGTCTGGCTTTCTTTCAAAACAACCTTGTTTTGTTCATTAAGAATGAGTCATCTTGACCACAATAGGCCGTGGAAATTTTCCTGAGTACCTTTACTCCTTCCACACCCCCGACTCGCAATGTCACCTCAATTTCTCTTTATCACCTTCAGTGAACAATCCTCAGTAAACACAGGTTCCCCTATGGAAAATCTTAGTAACTTTCCACTGTCCCCAGCCTTGACCCGCAGGTCAACCTCAGTACTCTTTATCACAAAAATACACACTTAATCTGTCTGTAAAATGCCCGGAAAATTTTTTCGTCATACACGAACACTGTCTACTTCTGCCCCCGCACGGCTGTGGTAGGGT
Organism: Cepaea nemoralis; assembly: GCA_014155875.1. Classification (NCBI taxonomy): domain Eukaryota; kingdom Metazoa; phylum Mollusca; class Gastropoda; order Stylommatophora; family Helicidae; genus Cepaea; species Cepaea nemoralis. The sequence continues at coordinate 384,898 of JACEFZ010007530.1, forward strand.
TAACGTAACTCTCCCCCATACCTGGACGCTGGTGTCTCCACCCGTCCTATTAACTGCGTCGACAAATCTTGACCAGTCCACTTGCGACAACACAGTGCGTTCCCTCGCCACACACACCTGTCAATATCTTGAATTATCAATCCTGTCTTTATCACCGATAGCGATACTGTCAAACTATGCTGACCCGCTATTGTCGCAAACAACGTTTTGTCCCCGCGACATTTACCTGTGCTGTCCGCTAGCACTTCTGTCTCTTGACCTATAAACACATGCGCATGGCCTCTCAACCCGACATTCCGTGCTGTTTGTGACTAGTGACTACCCCCCCCCCCCCCTTCGTCACAGTAGTCGACTCTCCCGGTTGATTTGTGCTACGTTAATTCTCCTGGCGCCCTGCCTCGTCTGTTTACGTGTGCTGACCGCCGTTAATTTACCTGTAGTGTGACCTTCTCGCGAACTGTCTGTTATCTTTAGTATTACTGCCTGGAATCAATTTTACCTGGTTTCTCGTGAACTCTGTCCTTGACACACACGCACAAAAGAGTTGCTGTTAATCTCTAGACGCAGTAACTGTCTAAATTGATAGAAACGAAGTCACCGATAATAACTCCTCTCTCAGCGAAGAGCCCACAAATATCTCAGAATGACACCAATGTTTATAATGCAATGGGTTTCTTGATCGGACGAGCTCTCAGATGTCACACGACGTTCTTTATGATCAGTGCTCAATGTTGTTGACGATAAGTTTCGTGTGATGGTCGTTGTCTAGGTAACGATACTCCTGGTGTGTCAATTGAGCTATCTAAATGTCTTACAATATAACTCACCCCGGCAGTGCCCGTTCACCAGTCATGAAACAAGATTGAGTTGGCGCACATAATCCTTTATTACAGAAAGAACACGGACAAACGAACATGTTTATACGGGTTTTTTTTCTCTACCCTCACTATTTTATTTCTCAGGACTGGCTGTTTTTTTCCATAGCCAGGTCAGTCACTTTACTGTCTCCCACTTTCACCCATTCTTTCTCATGCCCGGCACTCAACTCATTGTCAATGACCCAGGCTTATGTCAGGTGGTAAATATAATAAATTAGGATAAGGACAAGTTTCGCTAGGGGTATTCAGTATGAATGGGGTCTAAATCCCAAACACGCCTTCTATAGGATTTAATATACTGGCTCGTAAAACCCCCAAGCATTGAAAAAGGCAGAAAAGGGTGCAAGTTCAACACTAACATAGAAGAAATGTTTCCCATAGAAGGCTGGGAGATCCTGGAAGTTCTACCACAGACACCCGAGTACTAATCACTCTACCCAGAAGGTGTGTCTATGTGTAAGTGCCCCGCCCCACATTTAATCTCCCATATATATATATATATATATATATATATATATATATATATATATATATATATATATATATATATATATATATATATATATATATATATATATATAAACAATGACAAGTATCCACTGTCATGCACATCCACAGTATTACACAACAGAGGGACAACAACCAATGTTAGACGCAACAACTGAATTACATGACAGAGGAAAACAGCCACTGTTAGACAAAACAGTACAATGACTCACTGTATCACATAACAGTAATAATAACTGGACTATAAACATCAATTTTGGAACAACAGGTTAACAATGAAGTAACTTCAAGGCTTGGTTAAACCAAAGAAACAAACCACTGTATTGTGAAAATATTTGGTTTCTGGGAAAACCCTGTTGGCTACATTATGGTGACATATACATGAAAAAAGTATCATATTTCAGGCAATGCACACAAAGTATACAACCATAACAGAAGTCCCCAAAAATGGTTCACAACCAATACATGTGTCAAACACAAACAAAGTAAATAATCCATACAAAGAAATAGATAAAGAAACTCTATCTAATCTGTCTCTAGAAATATCCTATGGGTCTGATGATGACTCCCTCTCCTTCAATATCCACTAGAAAAAAAGTCTGGCCATAATCACACTCTCTATAATCCAGGGAAACAGCTGCTTTGCATATATCCACCTATTCAGAAAATTGGGGATTGCACACACACACACACACACGGAGCTTTCATCTCCGGATCATATATCCAAAGCGAAAAACATGTAGGAGTAATCCATATGAATCCAAAGTGGATATACTGTAATCTCCCAAGTCACAGATGCTAAGTACTGGGCTAGGAGCATTCCGGGATGGTATAACAGACAGATATGAGTCTGAAGCGTTCTGGCGTGGCGTGACAAACAGGAGTCCATGTGATTGATTCGATCAGGATCAGGCACAAACACTTTCAGTATATCTTTGGATGAGGAGTGGCATCACATTATCCATTAGAATTTCCTGACAGAACTAACTTGAATTGGGCATAAATATTCCCGCCCTTCTCTGGGATAAGATGTAAGTTATTCTTTCTTCAGCTGAATATACGACTTGATTTACCGGGAGTTGGTATAGTGCTTGATTGTCCCTGTCTTGGATATGATGGATGAGAAGATTCAAAGGAAGCTGGGAGTCCACAAAATCAGTTGGTAAATCCATACTGGTAAATGATGGTGAATTCCAGATTATCCATGAGCCTCTGGAATATGACAGTTGAACGTGGAATCAGGCGGTGACTTTTAGAAGAGGGTATACGCTAAAAACCATCTAGGCCAGGCATGCCTCATGTCTTTGCAGACATTGAAAAGATTAACACCATCTGTAAGTTCCCAGAGGTAGGGAATCTACTTCAGCATATTCAAAATCCATTAATTATCCAGGCATTGACATTCAGGTTCAGGGTGTGTGGCACTAACCAGCACTCTCTGTAGAATATTAGGGGTAGGCTGATAACCCAGTTTCCTGCCTCTAAATCCAAATAAGTTGACCATAACTTCAGTTCCAATACTCCAGCCGCATCTCTAGCGCCTAAAACGCAGAGAATAAGTGGCTATTAATTAACCCATTAACAATGGGTCACCCGCTAACTTGAAGAAAACATGGCGATTGATGAGACCGCCTTTGTCTACCAAGCCTATGTCTCGCTTCAGCCTATGTTTCCGGGCTCGGCCAATCAATGGCCTTAATTCAAACAAAAGTTAGTTTTGTTAATTCTCACGTCGAAATTTTAATAACGCGTATAGCCGTCTGCTGGAAAAGACTGAGGGATGATGACATATATGTCACAACAAGAAGTATAAAATAATACTCCATTCGACAAACTAGACATAAACAAACCTTCAAAATTGCCTGCATGTTCTGGACATAGCCATCTTCCCACAATTCGCCCATCTGCAGATCAAACAATTTAAAACAAAAACAACATCTGTGGTTATCAGAAAAACAAATAATCGCGTTATTCCCACCTCCATTTACGTCAGTGAAGTGATTGGGGGAGAATGTAAAGATCTTTTTTCTTTCGTTCTTTTTTAATGCCCTTTCTAAGTTGGTGTTAATTTCTCTAAGATTGTTCTTGATACCATCACTTCGACTTTTACGTGGTATTCTTCTTGCTATGTATCCATTATATTTCTTCAGTCTTGCTCTTTGTGGCAGATGGTACCAGAGGAATCTTGTTGTTGTCAACAAGAGTGTGGGAATAGTGCTTTTTCAACAGAGAAGGAGGACTCTGTATTTAGCGCAAGAGAATTAATTATTAATTGAGGGGAATATGGAAAGGTTCATATTATCACACAGAATCACACTAGACAGCATGTGGTTTCTAGTGACTATATTTAAGAAATTTACAACATTTCTTATGTTACCTGAATCACATCAGACAACATACGGTTTCTATAGAACTATATTTAACACACTTACATTGTCTTATGTTATTCGAACCACATCATACAGGGTATGGATTTTAGTGACTATACTAGAACATTACATACAACAATAGGGAAGAGACAAACAGCTATCTTTGGTCATGTGATGAGAAGATAGGCAATGGAGAACATCGTGACAACTGGGAAGATAGCTGGGAAGAGAGGCAGAGGCAGACCAAGAGAAATGATGCTGGAGGCGTTGAGACGGCGTTATGGAGGTATATCATCAGCAGAGTTGATCCAGAAAACCACAGACCGAGGTCTGTGGACGCCTATGTCAGTTGGCATGGCACTTGATAGTGATGATGATGATGCTACTAGACACATTTATAACTCGTTCGTGTATATTACCCCAATCACACCAAACAACATGTGATTTCTAGTGACTATATTAAACAGATTTGACTGTGTGCAACATCAGAAGCTTTGGGAAATCATGAGGAATATGGGCTTTCCATCACATTTAGTACAACTCATAGTAATGCTCTGTCTAGACCAGTGTTTCCCAACGTAGGGCCCACGCCCCACAGGGGGGCAATTTGACTGTTAAGGGGGGCAATTCGAAAATGGAAGAAATCGGCTGAATATAACAAAACGGGGAGACTTGAGACTAAAGTTAACTAAATTGGAACCTGACATAAGATCTCTTTGCAGCAAGCATCAAGCGCAAGGATCTCACTAAATTTAAATAATAAATAATTACTAATAATTAAAATAATATAGAAAAATCTTTCATTAAAATTATTTTGTACTTGAATTTCAGTTCTCCATTATATGTTTTGAAAATTTACTTACTGTGTTTGCTCAATAATTACCTAGTGATTTCTTCCTAAAACCTATCATTCAAGTTTCTTTAGTGAACATTTCAATTTTTGAATATTAAAAATAATGTATATGTTGAGGGGGGGCGTGGGGCGGGGGAGGGGGGCAATATGAATTTTAGAAAGGCTTAAGTGGGGCATGGCACAAAAAAGGTTGGGAAACACTGGTCTAGACCAACAAGCAGCGGTTAGAATAGATGGCGAGACATCAGATTGGTTTAACATCAAGCAAGGAGTCCGCCAGGGCTGTGTGCTGTCACCCTGTTTGTTTAACATGTATGCCAAAAATATAATGAGAAATGTAAGAGATGATATAACCAGGGAGCTATATGATGCCCTAAATATCGGTGGTCATGAAATACGAGAGATTCGATATGCTGATGACACAGTATTACTGTCAGAGCCTAGCTATGCAGCAACATCGTTACGGCACCCGGCGGACAAGAGTTGTCGGCTGGCGGGATTCTTACCTGACACGCGACCAGCGCTGACGACAGACGCACGCAAAGCCACGTGACCCCACCAGAGGCAGTGGACAGTGTGCGTGATAGCTCAGACCAAGCTGGGACATGACTCTGAACGGACGTGTGTGACGAGAGCAAGGCGTTTGTGTGAATCTCCGTGGTTGTAAGCTGAACGACTGATATCTTGAGCGCCAGACCTATGAGCTGTAATGTGGTTGTGAGTTATATGTTGTACATTGCTGTAATTATCGTTATGTATTTAATGTGGCAATAAATCCATAGAACTTGTGTTGCTGTGTCTTACGTCGAATCACGTTATACTGTACTGTCTCACATGTGTTAGCCAACGAGCCGAATAGAAGATCCTGACATGTGTGGACGTGGGTTGCTCGTCTTTAGTTAAAGAACCTAATATATTTAGACGTGTGTTGTTCGTCTTGGTTATTTAAAACTATAATTCTTGTACTTGTAAAATTTGTCAAGGTTATAGTGATGTACATGTGATCGGAAAAGTCTCAGTGTGATCCATTTCTACATTGTCTAAATATGTTTAAGATCATTAGTAAATGTGCAGTACATATTGTTTGATCCTGTAAGTGTGTTAAACATTTGTGATTTGTGAAACTTGTCACCGTTTGACCTTGTCAACATTGTGATTTTGTCGCCATTTTGACCTTGTCGCCATCTTGTAAACTTGATGTCTATGTCCTTACTGAATGTCATCTGGATGTAAGTGATGTGTCATCAATGTTATTGAGTGTTGCAATACAGATAGATTGTCTTTGTGTATTGGGTTTGTGGAACGCAAAGAGTTTTGGAAAGAGTGTAACTTCTGTTGAAAGAAACACTGTTGACGACAAATTTACGACATACAATTATACTCAACGCCATCCAAACCTAATCAACACTTAGTGACTTGCAGGCACACACCAACAAACACACGCTAACTTATTTCTCTCCAAAAACAAAGCAGGTTTTTGCGTACCATCCATAACCCTTGCCGTAGAGGTCATTAGTGGTTCCGAAGTACGACCCTACAGTTTTCTAGCCCGATTGCCCAACCTTTCGTCACCATATCCAAGGGCACTTGAGTATATTTTTCTTCACTTTAACTTTACGTATGCATTAGTGGGCACGCATCGTATAGTCAAATCAATTGTAAGTTATTTTTCTACTAACCATTTACAACATATTTTGTGTGGTTGATTTTCATTGACATATTTTCTCCATCATGTCGTCATTATTTGATTTCATCGATATGGGGTTAAAATTAAAGTTGGAAGGTGATAAATTAACACAATGGAGTGAGAAGAAATACGCAGAATACCTACTTGTTCAGGAAAAAGCTGCCGAACGCGATGAAAGAGCAGCAGAAAGAGCTCTAAAACAAGCCGAAGTAGAAATGGCTGCAAAGACAAAGCAAGCTGAGATAGACAGTGAACTTAAGAAAGCAGAAATAGCAGCTCAGAGTAAGAGAGAAGAACTTGAATTACAGTTGAAAATGAAACAACTCGACACTGAGACTGCAATGAATAAAGAGTCAAAGAAATCTGAAAGACTGGAAAAAGAAAACCAGTATAAAAAGTACCAAGGTATCGTTCGTAACTATACCTCGGGTGACTGCATAGCAGCCTTTACCCAAAATTTTGAGACATTAATGGAACATTACCAAGTTCCACTTTCGGAATGGAATATTTTATATATGAGGAGTCTATCTGGGGAACCTCTTAAAGTCATTGAAACCATCCCCAAAGACCTCAGAAAAGAGTACCATTACATTAAATCTAAAATAATGGCACATTTCATGTTAGATGAAGCAGGGTACAGAGAACAATTCAGTAAACTGAGTCCAAAATCAACTCAAACGTTCTCTGACTACCTCTGTTTAGTCCGAGACATTTTCAGCAAATGGACGTCATCAGCCAAAATTAACAAAAATTATGATAAATTAGAAGATCTCATTATTCGAGATAAAGTTATTTCTTCTATCCCAGCATCTTTTTCTAAGTTCTTACAAGAGAATGAATGTACAAGTGTGGAAGAAATGGAAAGACGTGGGTCAGGCCTATTATACGGCAAATAAACAGTGTTTTGCCACTGAAGCTACTGACAGTAACTGGGTAGCAGCAGCCAACTATGAGAACAACTATAGTAGGCAAAAACCAAACAGGCCTACCTCTGATAGAGTTAGACAATGCACTCACTGTAAATTGTCTCACCATTTGAACGAGATGTGCGATAAAAACCCAGGGTACCTAACATACTTGCAAAATATGGTAAACAGACAAGACGTAGAACGTAGATCGTTCAAAAGTGCACGTAAATGTTTTCTCTGCAAGGCTTACGGTCACTATCGTATGGATTGTAGAGGCAGGCATATGACCAACAAAGCCAATGCCGCCTTGTTCGATAGCTCAGCGTCAGAAGACGAAAATCCAGAAAAACATCCTGTACATGCAGCACAGGCTTGTGATGTATTTAGTGCCAACAAATGCACTGTCTGTAATACCTTCAATGAAAATGGTACCTTAACATGCGGGCACGCCGTCCCTATTGCCAATGAGGAAGCTAACTTGGCAATAGACTCAAAATGCAGTTCAGCAAAGAACGTAAGAAAAGTGAACATCACAGACATGAAGACAACACCAGACTTTGTACCATATTGTAATAATGTTGTTAACATCACTCAACCTCATTCTTTATATAAAGAGGTCAATGCTCAACAAGAAAGTGAGGGATTGAACAAAACCTCAAAACTGTCATTAGGAAAATTAACATTCCATAAAGGTTACATCAATGACACAGTATGCACATGTGTACGCGACACAGGGTCCTGTCTTATCGGTCTTCGAAAGACCTTAGCTGATCCTAAAGACTACCTAGATGAGTACATCTATTGCAAAACTGTTTCAGGGACAGTAGAGAAATATCCCATGGCATGGGCCAATATAAAATCACCTTTCCTATCAGGCAGAGTAACTTGTGCTTTATTAGACAATCCATGTTGTGATTTATTAATTGGAAATGTATTAAATGTGACAGATTACATAGAGTCCAAACCTCACACAAGGCAAAAAGTTAACACCACAACAAATACTGCCTTAACTACCCCACTCATCATACAACAACATGATGAACAGACCAAGATACCACACCATACCAACGTGATTACCATCTCAGAACAAGAAGAAACAGAAACTGGTGTGTATCAGCACAAAGAAAAAGGTGCAGAAAACAAACAAGTTCACAACAGCGATGAAAGATCATAAATCATCATGGTATATACTATACCTCCTATACTCTCTGTTAACTACACACATAACCAAGTGCACACAGTGGATAGTTATACTTGCACTACTGATTGTAAATACAAAACAAATGTCTTCACAAACAGTTATATTTCCACATCATCATGACACAACACAGATGATATTACTCATGACAAACCAGCAGACTTTGTTACTTATGTCATTACTGTTGAACCAAATTTTGTTACTGCCACTCATAAGCTCTATGTTAAATCAACGCATACGAATACCTATGCTGAACAATGTAAAACATCAGTCGGTGGAATTACTGACAAAAATCAGCAACAAATTACCCTACATATTTTGGAAAATATACACAAATTGCAAAAGATCATACAAACATGCACGATTACTTTTCACAACTATACATGGTGTATTATTATTGTTTGAACTATTGAATGTATACACACATGTACGAGTGCAGGTTTGGAGATAGCACTCAAAATGATCTCAACATGAAATTTGAAAATCCTTTTGGAAGATTTTAACCGTAACCCACTCTATATCCTTAGATCCAGTAACTCCAGACTGCCTTGTCTGCTATACGACTCCTCCTATCTGACATTCCTAATATCATTCACTATACTGACGACATCTGTGTCCATACAGAGACAACGACGGAACTATAACATTGACACCTGGACAGGACGTTCTACTACTACTACCTAGTATCAGACAGCACGGACTGACAGTGAAGCCTTCAAAGGTGAGCATGGCTTACCAAGAGATATCATTTTTGGGGTACAGAATATCCAATGGCTTTGTCATGACAGACAACAAAATTGTCTCCAAAATTCTAAAACTGTCACTTCCAACAAATAAGAAACAAGTCCGCAGTTTGTTGGGACTTATTAATTATTACAGAAACTTTATTCCTGATTTTTCAGAACTGACTGAGGTTTTTTCTAACTTACTAACCAAGAATAAACCCGAAAAAGTTGTAAACGATGAATGCCTACGAAATGCATTTCATAAAGTTTTGGCACACTTTTCTGATAAGAATTCACCTAATCTCATCCTTAAATTGCCCAACATTCGTTTACCTTTCAGATTGAGAACAGATGCTAGCTCCATTGCGATCGGTGCAGTCCTATTGCAGGAATACAACGACATCCTGCATCCCGTTTGTTTTCTATCAAGAAAACTAAGGCCCCGAGAGCGGGCATGGTCCATTCCGCAATTAGAAGCATTGGCCTTAGTAGAAAGTGTGACGAAGCTGTCCAGATATCTTCTAGGACGTCACTTTATCATCGAAACTGACAACAGTCCATTACGGTATATCAATTCCACAGTACCATCAAATAATATGATTGCTCGCTGGTCCTTGAAGCTTCAGAATTTCAGTTTTGAAGTTCGCCATATTCCCGGCAGAATGAATACAATCGCCGACCTTTTGTCCCGTTGTCCGACAGACCCAGTAAGCAATGTCTGAGTGCACTGTGTAATATTACACTCAGCCCAACACAGCCACCAATGAGTGAATTCTTTTTTCCATTCACCTACTGTGTAAGGTCTATAATTAAAATTGTGATACGGTTTAGAAACCGACATGTATAATATACTTATTTTAATCAAGTCATGTAATGAGTGTAGTATAATTGTGTAGTGTGTGTTAGAATGAGAACAATATTAATTGTATATATACACCAACAACAATGTCACAGACGCTTAACCACTTACCAGAAGCGAACTTTACCATTGTGACATTTGTGAGTGATTTTCTTCACCGTGATATTTTAACATGTGCAAATGTGGACCGAACATTGACTCCTAAACCACCTCTGCAGCGAATTTAATCCAAATTGTTCGACGTTTGAACATCAGAAATAAGAACAGTCGATCTTTATCCAGAAGTTGTGAACACATCGGAAATAAGAACATTCCATCATAATCCGTTGTGATACTATAACATCAAACACGAACTGTGAGAACATTTTACTATCCGTTCCGAAATAAAACCGGATCATTTGTGTTCAGACAGTGTAACATCAACCAAATTTTGCGTTTCGTGTATATTTCCGGTGTAATTTAAAAAGTCTAGCAAAATTAGCAGACGACATACAAAATTTCAAAAATTTATGACACTTGTAAAATCCTTTTGAATCTATAAAATATAATATACCAATTGGGTACTTATTTATTTTGATTAGTGTAATCTTAGAATCATATCTTGATTAATGTATTCATATTACCGACTTTTTCTCGTTAATATGAAGAAACGTCAAGCAATGACGCTAAGAAATTAAATAATTATTGTAATGTATGGAATTTCTTAAATGTCAAAATTACTTCCCTTGCATTTGTGAATTACATCAAGGGCCATAATTTGAAACATATTCATTAATGTATATTGTATAGATAGACATTTTGTTGCTCAAATGGTTAGCACAGCAGGTAGGCGTCCACCAAGCATGTCATAGAGCTGCCAACATTGCAAACCAACATAAGAACTCCTGACCAAATGAGGGCAGAGTTTAAGTGTTTAATACGACTAAATACAAAGCCGTATTTCAGTCTGGCTAGATGGTTGTTGCAAAACAATCATATTATTACGTTTTTTTCAAATAGCTGCGAGGTAGATGCGTGAAGCTGGTGCTACTGATCTGACTGGGTATTATTGCAATGAAGGTAACCAGGCATCAGGGGGATGAAACCTGAATTGTGTTAAAAGTTGTACTTCATTTGTCATTTCAATGCAACTTACATTTTTTTTGTATATATTTCTATGCCTTATATGTATTTTCATGCATAACACTGGGAAAAGTAGTCTCTGACATGAAATTAACACTACCCCAGTATATACATACATCATGAATGAAAGATGGCATCTTTCATTGAGGTACCCGGGGAGAATGTCAGAGCCTAGCTACGCAGCAACATCGTTACGGCACCCGGCGGACAAGAGTTGTCGGCTGGCGAGATTCTTACCTGACACGCGACCAGCGCTGACGACAGACGCACGCAAAGCCACGTGACCCCACCAGAGGCAGTGGACAGTGTGCGTGATAGCTCAGACCAAGCTGGGACAGGACTCTGAACGGACGTGTGTGACGAGAGCAAGGCGTTTGTGTGAATCTCCGTGGTTGTAAGCTGAACGACTGATATCTTGAGCGCCAGACCTATGAGCTGTAATGTGGTTGTGAGTTATATGTTGTACATTGCTGTAATTATCGTTATGTATTTAATGTGGCAATAAATCCATAGAACTTGTGTTGCTGTGTCTTACGTCGAATCACGTTATACTGTACTGTCTCACATGTGTTAGCCAACGAGCCGAATAGAAGATCTGACA